>JAWWUD010000067.1:372500-742441 GCA_033964015.1 Scolanthus callimorphus
CCCAGGCACGGCGAAAGCCGTCGCTGCCTAGGGCACATACTAATAATTAGCACAATAGCATTTTCCCACCCGCCCGCACCTCGAGGCAGTCATGATTTTGTTATTTGTACAGTATAGTAGTTATGTATTCAACTTTGTATTCCAGTGTGGCAATTTCTTGTTATTGTTTATAAATGATCAAATGTAAATTTGAATATATGTAAGAATTGTATTATGTAATTAATTAATAAAGACTGCTGGACCCCAACTCCTGAGTGCATGGTTGTTTTAGAAGTGTGACAGAGTCAAATGGACAGTATTTTAGAGAAACATAAGCTGTAAATATTATAATCCCTGAATGAATATCTTTGCGAATTTGTATATCTCCCACATTGTTCACTGTGTCGAGTTCGAGTTTTCTATGAGTCAATAGATAGTTAACGAAGCGCGTAGCGCGTAGGAACCACATAATTAATAGATTACCTTTGTTTGCAACATGACATATTGTCAAGGGCAGATCTAGGGGGGTGATTAGGGTCGCTAGCCACCCCCTTGTTCTCATATTTCTTGTAAAAACCTTAGGATTAGCCACCCCCCTGGTCTGAACTCTGTAGTATATCCTTTGTATTAGCTGCACCTGCATCCGCCACTGATATTGCCAATATCATTATCAAACATATTTTCTGCTCTCTCATTTTATGCATCTTTCCAGAGTGCTAAAATGTTTTCAGTTCCATGATGGTAAACATAGGGCAGGCCACTAATAAAACTTGACAGAACACCTTCAATAATCACCTATAAAACAAAAGGAAAACAGTGGACGTGTATCCAGCATTCCAGAATCCCCTTCTTGGGTACCAAACATATAGAACACTTTATTGAGTGTCAAACAGGCGTGGAATCCCCATCTGAAACTTATAGCAAAGGTATCTGATATTCATTTTGCTTTTCTAAGACTACTGTCAGAACTGACTGAAACTTTGAACAAAACAAATGGAATATGTTGATCAAGAGGTTTCGATTTTTTCAACAAAATTACAAATAACATCTTTATAAAAACTTAGAATTTTCATGGATGATGAAAGTACGTTTAATAGAATTTCCAAAATCAACTTACCATTTCATAATCTCGTGATATCACCGTTAGATTGACAAACTTGCAGCCCATTGCTGTTGTCCTTTTAGTTCTTTTCCAACACGGCAACATTTTGCTTTATTGTATTATGTTAGTTTGTCAAGTTTGACTTCTGTTCCAGGGAATTTTGAGAAGTAAGCTTTGTAGATCGAGGCGCCATTTTCCCCGACATGATTTCGTGAAACTCAATATCGATGAAGCGCATTTTTGGTGTCCCTTCACCATTAATTCTAAAATTCGTCTTCTTGACTACTTCCTTATACACGTAGCAAACTGAAATTCAGCTAATACGAAAGAGAGTTTCCTAAAACTCTCTAAAAAGACAAAACACACGAAGAAACTCGATTTTTGGTACTTTCTCTGCCTTCCTTCCACCTGTTTACATAATAAGCCTCGCGTTGGTGTACTAGTTTGCTAAGCCACCACGCCTTGACGATTTGGTCTATAGGTAGCCTGATACCCCTAGTAGCGTATATCCACATAACTATAGGTAACCAGATACCCTACATTCTTTACATTCCTGACGTGACCTCAACTTCAACATTCCTGACGTGAGTCTGACGTGACATCCGCCTCAACATTCCTGACGTGACCTTTGACCTCCACCACAAAATTAGTTTTCCACCACAAAAAGGATACGCTCCCCAATAGTGGGGATGGAGAAGTCTCTCAGTTCATCATCTAAGGTAGAATCAAGCACATCCACAGGGTTGCAAATCCCTTTATATGTAATCTCGGGATCTTCATCTGGGAAGGTGGTCTGTCGTTCGGTTTCTTTCATGTGCAAAGTGCATCCACTATATTTAGCCACGCACTCAGTTGGGCACTTTTAGCAAATGCTAAGGTAAAAAATTCTGGATGTGTGTCTTGAGATCCTACCCAGTCATATACTGAAAACATTGTTTCACTCATAGCAAAGGTGCGTATTATCCGTCCTTTGCTGCAATGCTGCACACATCGTTGCGCCTTGGGTAGGTTCCACAGGAACTCTGCTTTCGAGTCAACTGCAACTGATTCAGTACTTCTCTCATACATTGCATTTCTAAAATTCTAAGCTCTGCAGATATTCTGCATCTTGTTGTTTCTTAAATTCTTCTCTCTCAGAAGAACTTCCGATAAAAGTCGATGATGAATAGGTAGGTTGCATATCATCACTTATGGGAGAGGATCTACTGGCGGAACTAGTACCCTTCCGTTGCTTGTGGCCTGAAGATGAAGAGTGACCATCAGCAGTTTCAAATATAGGGTGTATTAAATCATTGTCATTTTGCTTGACATTCTTATCCATTACACGACGACTCCCTAAGTACAAGTATATTTTTGTAGGTTTAAATATATCGCAGTGTCTTCCTATGGTAAGGGGGACTTGATTGTCACTAGGGTCCTTCATAATTTCAACACACTCCTCCTTAAAATTAAGAAGTTTGAATCCCATTTCTGTGACTGCTCCTTCCACTGAAGAACCATCCACAAAAAATAACGATTTGGCCCTTTCTTTGAGCTCATTACTGGTCATGCCCCATGCCCTCACTGTTATATACTTTTCTTTCTCTTCATTGTAATGCCTCCATCCAACATAAATGCGTCTGTTTTTTTTCCTTGTTGCTGGCCCCTTTCTGCCCTTGTTTCTGATTCCTGTTGCTCCCTTTCATTATGTTCCAAAGTAATTATCTCTTTTTTAACTCTCTATTTTCTGTTCAGTTAATCCTCTTGGAGCACATCGCTTTAACTTCATAACATCATCTTTTCTAAATCCAAACCCTTCTAGTGAATTCTCTGGAGCGGACAAAATTGCATCACAGTCCATCTGTTCAAAAATATAAAAAAGAGGTTCTTATATTTAACTTATTTGGCAAGTGATAAAATATTCAACTGTTCAAGCTAACAAAAAGATCTATTAGGGCACTGCTGAATTAATATCAGTACATAAAATATCAGTACATAAAACAGACTCAAGTCAATCAGCCATTAAACCCATAATTGTCCTTCCTATTTACTCATGAACGATGCAAATTGGTTGGGAATAATATGGTCACTGCTGGAACTGACAGACTTGCACAACAACAAATTTACCTGCTCATCATTAAATCTGTCCACTACTACATTAGGAACAACAATTTGAATAATAGGACAAAGTCAACCTGGTGGAGGTGACGTATTCACACTGATGGACTGGGTCCATAATGAAAACAGTAGAGCATCGATATGCAATAGTTAAATGCAATACGCAAATATCAATATAAATAGCGGCTGTAAGAAATTGAAACTTATACATCCCTGTTATTCATGTCCTTGTCAAGTGAATAGAAGACTGAACATAGTAAAATAATTGTTTGACATGCTTACCTGGTTTCGTGAGGACATCCAGCGTCGATCACGAGAAACAACAGGACAATAACACCGAAACGCGAAGCCATCAGGTTATTTCTGCTCTCACCATAATTATTTGCCAAACAAATACAATTGAGTTCAAGCTTAGGAACGGCGCGTATGTCAATTTAGCAGGAAAACACAAGGCTTCTGTCAAATACAACCAAGTTCCCAAGAGCTCAGCAATGCGCGTATAGCAATTTCAAAGCAAAACACACAGTTACTGTCAAATACGTTTGAGACTTCTTTCCCATGCTCGTAATGACAGCAGTGAATGACTACAATCAAACGACCTCCTTGGCCGGACATCGTTTTATTCTCGCATTTATTTTTTTAAATTTCATCCCCAATGGCGATTTACGAAACTGATCAAATCCAAATAACTTTAAGTCATTTTTAGAGCTAAAACCGTTATTACGCGCTGCGCGTTTTCAAAACTTCGAAATAATTTATGGATTTTCTGATCCGTGTATCATCTGAAGGGGGCAGGGCAATGCAAATACCAATTCTGTGAGTACAAGAGGAGAAATGACTCGAGAAATTTCAACAGAATTGCGTTAGAAAATCGAATTTATGCTTCAGTTGGGATGGAAGGTAGCAGGCATTCAGTTCTGCGCGTTAGAGCTTCGTTTGTGTCGAAGGAATATAGCTTTGCATTGATGAACTGGTCGTCGTGAATTGAGCCGAAAGTCGAATTCGATACCGCGTTAGAATCGAAAATATATTCGGTCACATGAAACGCAAGAGGTCCAGCAAACACTAATATATAGATTTAACCACTGGCTAAAAGCGGAGCTTCTAACTATCATACGGAATGAAAGATGTCAGAAGCAGTAGTAGTTGTATGAAAAATAGGTTTATTTTATCTAGACTAATTTTATTTTATCAATCCACAACATAACAAGATAGTGGATGTGATCTCATGATAAAGCTGTACTTTACATTATAAACAGTCCTTGCAGGTTTTTTTCCTTGCAGGTGCATAAAATAGAACTTAAAAGTTCTTTTTTATGCACCTATAGCCAAAGTTAAAATACTTTTGCCACCTCCCTTGTATACTATAAAAAAGAATGCTGCCCCTTTACCACACACTCAACAAAAAATGATAGGAGAATGACAGTGCAAAAACCTAACAATAAGAAACAGGGAGAGGGACGTGCTTGCAAGCATAGTCCATTTATTTTATACTTAAAATATATCTCAATAAAAAAGAAATGAAAAAGAAAAAGAAAAAGTTTTAGTATTGGATGATTTGCCAGACTTCACATTTCAAGACGTCAATTTTGTTGTTGCTCAAAAATCAAGGCTCGCGATCTTTTAGCGTACCCCTTGGTATAAATAAAGCAAAACACAAAGTGTAAATCTACACAGATGTGTTAATAATGGTAATTGACCTGTGAGTGGAGTGCAATTTGGTCAGAAATCATACATGTGATTTCAAAAAGCGCGAGGTCGATTTGAAATCACAAGTATTATTTTTGACCAAAATTGCACTCCACTCAAGTCAATTACCACTTTATTATATCAATGTTGAAATCATTTTCATAGAAAATATTTTTCGAACCAAATGAAGGGAAATAACCAAACTTGAAAATGCAGCGCATGCTAGAAGTAGAACATTCTGCTCACGCAATGTCAGAAATCTTAAATCAGGTCATTTAGGAATAAATTGACCTGCTGAGAGCAAATCAGATTGCAGAACATGCGTGTGATTTTAACATAGATATAATAAAGGCTAATTAACATGGGGCTTTATGCACTGGTACAAATATCTCATGATAGTCAGCTTTGTTGTGCCATCCTTAAGATTCTTGTTGCCAGAGCAACCAAATTAAGGGGGTGTGATGCTAATTTTGCGTTTTTGGACATTCACTTGACATTGGGAACATTTAATGAACATTTTACCATGAACTACATGTATTTAAATATTAACTGTAATCAGTAAACCGATGGGCTTTCTATTGCACCATTTGATAATGTGAAATGTTGCCATAGTAACAAAAAATCCCTGACTATCACAGCTATATTGGGCAGGAGGCATGCCTTTTAAAAAATACAAAACATTTTGAGGAATAGCATAACTAATAAAAAGGTAGGTATTGTTCATCATCTTGGGGAGTAAGGAAAAAACTTGCTCCTGTTTCACATGAAAAAAAAATTGCACCAAGTTATCTTGGTGTTGTGGCTAACACATGCAGCATGCACAACAATAAAGTTGGCCCTACCCCCGAGACAGACAGTTTACATGGAGCTGATGGCTATCCTAGCTACAGAGATACCAGTCACATGTGAATTGGGGATTGTATAGCAGGGATGTCAACTCCCCAGGTTTTGCCAGGAGTCTCCCATTTTTTTACCTCATCTCCGGGTCTCCCGCCTTTTAAAGGCCCATCCCCAACCGAGAACCTTTGCAGACTCTTAGCAAATCAGAGCACCCAAAAAACAATGGATCAATTTGAAAAGAAAAGAAAACTTGGTGCAAAGGCTCCCGGTTGGTGATGGGCCTTTAAGTAAAATCTCCCGATTTTCTTTGAAAAATTGTTATAGCTTTTTTTTTTTGCTTCTGGTCCACTAAAATACAGCAAAATTTTTGACATATTTAGGTATTTTCCTGTGTCAAAAGCCCTATATTTTGGTATCTCAAGGTTTTTCAAGCGACAGGGTTAACAAACTCAGTATAGAAACTTGTCCAACCACCTTAAATGGTTTGCCATGACAACAAATTGTCATTATTTTAAATATGGCTGGCACAAATAAAGAAGACTGCCAGGTTTGGTTGCCTCAGCTGTCCCTCAACAGCAAAATATTATTTTGATCTGCATATAAGCCCCCATTGTGCTTGTCAAGCCTTTACATAACCTGAGTACAACAATGGGCAATTCCATAAAATAAAGGTACCCCCCACGGGCGGCATTTGGAAATTCCGATAGGATGCGGGGGGGGGGGGGGGGGGGGAGGTGTTAAGAGCTCGGAATTCTGATTGCAAGGGGGGGTTTTCGAAGCTGGATTTCTTTAACCTGCCCGGAATTCAATATGCATGGGGGGGGGGGGGGGGGGGGGGGGGAGTAAACCATTTTGGAAATTCTGGATGCACGGGGGGTCAAAACTAGTGCCGCCCGTGGGGAGGGTACCTTTATTTTCTGGAATTGCCCAATCAACTTCTGTCGCTTAAATTTCCTTTGATAACTGCACAAACATTTCAGGTCCTCCTTCAGGGCATCTGACAGGGTGCGGAAATTCAGGGCAAAATGTGGGAAGAAAAGGCAAATTGTGCGGAAAATTAAATGCCTCTAAAACAAATTTAATTCACCTCTAAAACAATTTCAGAGTTTAAATATGGTCTACCATTATGTATACACATTAAAAGATGCTTTTGCACACAAAAGCTTTGATAAAACAGGGGGGGGAAATGTTCAAAGTTAACTTAGCTTAAGGTATGAGTATACCTTTGCACGAGGGATGTCACTTTTTCGCGAAAAAAAAATCACTGTCGTGTCATTATTTACACTACAAGGGCCAATTATATATCGTTTTAAAGCTTATGGAATGGCCTTACTTACTAAGTGGTATATTTCTTTGCAACAGTAATCTGATGGATCATTTTCGTCGTTTTGTGCTGCAGAGGAAAAGTACCAATTTTTGCTTTTTAAGAGTTCCTGCCACTTCCAGTTAATGTTAAAAGCTCCAGATTTCTGCAAAATATATTCCTTAGAGTGCGATCTGAAAAAAGGTGTGCGGGATTATTGATATTTTACATATTTGCGGAAATATCACGTAAAAAAGGTTGAAAACAGATATTTTTGGCAATGCTAACACAAAAATTAGCATAAAATATGTTTTAAAAGGAAAATCAAAAATCCCGCACACCTTTTTTAGATCGCCTTCTAAAGAATAGATTTTGCTTATTTGGAGCTTTGCAATTTAATTGGAAGAATATGGAACTTTTTAAAGAAAGTCGGTCGTTTTTTCTTTAGAGCTAACAAAATATATGTTCATGTACAATATAATGAAAACAAAAGTATTCATCAGATAGACCAATCTTTTAGCTTTAAAATGATATATGAACGACGTTTGTGGTGTAAATTGTGACACGATACGAATTTTTTCCCCGCGAGACCCCTCAAAGGTATACTCATACCTTAAGCTTAATGTACAGAGAAATAGGCTAAATCACTTACTGGATTTCTGATAATAACACCTCTGAAACTGGCCTAATTTGCCTCTAAAAAAATTTATACATACTGAAGTTGCACTTCAATCTCCAATTTTTCTACTCAAAAGGGCAAGAGGGCAAGTTTCTTGACAGAAATTTGATGAGAAACTCTTGGCAAGCTCTCGTTTTTTGAAAACAAGGGCCCAGGCTATTTTGTTCACCAGGAAGCTGGTGTGGGGAAAGTTCTCAAGGTGCGGAAATGACCAAATTGTGCGGATCCACACCACCGCACCCTGTCAGATGCCCTGTAGTTACAGTAAAAAATTTTAAGGTCTTTCCCTTTCTCCCCAAGCATACTGATAAATAGTGAACAAATCAGGTCATGGATCCTATATTTTGGGACCAGGGGCTCAAAAGTATAAAGATGATGGCGGGGGGGGGGGGGGGGGGGGGGAAGCTAAGGCAGGCATCTAGCCAGCAAAAAAACAGCGGGTGGATCCTCAACATAGGAGTCCAGTGAAGCTTAATGATTGCACCCCACAAAATACTGGGGTATTTAATAGCAAAAACAGCAGAAACATCACATCTGAAGAAAATACAGCATTTTACACATTTGCACTAGTTTATCAAGTCTTTTGAATTCCCTTAAAATATCTGGTAACCTTTTCAGTCATCAAAAAGTCTCTGCAGTTGCAAATTTTGTCATGACTAAATTACTTAATGTGTGTTTCCCAAAAAATCCATACCCCCCCCCCCCCCCCCCCCCCCCCCCCCCCCCCCCCCCCCCCCCCCCCCCCCCCCCCCCCCTACGGAAGGGATTGGCAATTCCAGGGGTGGGGGGTCAATTTACCTGATCTTTCCATACAAAAACTGTTTTTTCTTCGGAAATTCCAGAGGGGAGGGGGGTCATTTCTTAACACCCTTCTGTGTGTGTGTGTGGGGATGGATATTTTTTGGAAACACACAATCAAATTTATTTCAGAATTAAATAAATTTAGTCTTTACAAATTTTGCAATTGCAGAGACTTTTTCAGGGCTGACAAGATAACCAAATATTGATAACTTGATTAATGTATTGCTTGGCATGTGTGCCATGTCAGGATTAGCATGCTCTCAGCAATAACTTTCATGATTTGTTCAGGAAAATATTATTTTGGTGGAATAACATGCATTATCAGAACAATTTTGTCACCACTGAAACAAAATAATCCCAGCAAATTGAACACTGTGGGACACTTTGTCAAGGTGGGGACACCAAAAGATATCTTTCCTAAAAGTGGAATAATTTTACTTTGTTATCTGTTCAGTGGGCATGATAGGCACTCATTACCGGTATGCAATCATTATGTATGTCGGGGGGAGAAACAAGTGAACTTTTTTCCCTATATTTTAAGATTCTCCGGCATGTAGTTCCCCAAAAATTAGCATTCCCCCAACTCATCAGAGAAATAATTTTACTAGGATTCCAGGCAATTGTGGCTAAAAGTGGCCAAAAATCCAGTTACTGAAACACTTAGAAGCTCTTGGCTTGATTGCGGTTTGTTTGGAAGAACTATAAAATATGCCATAACAACTAGTGAAAATTGAAGAAATAAAATTTCAAAGTTCATCACCTTGGAGTACTACAGGGAAACTATGTCAACCATATGCAATTCTATAAAAATCGTCAGCTGTATATTGTAAATAAACTGAAATTGACTTTCCTTGTTTGCCATCTAGATTTCATAATGGAAATAACATGAGTTACTATTGCATGCAGACCCTACAAAAAGATTAACTAAGCAATAAAAGTACTTTCCGTGTGCTCTCTGCTTTCTTACAAACACGAGAGGGATGTTGGGAGAAATGATCAAAACTTGAAAGACATGAGCGAAGGCGAGTGTCTTTCAAGTTTTATCAGTTCGACCAACATTCCCGAGTGTTTGTAAGAAACCAGAGAGCACGCAGAAAGTATTTTTATTGCTTTTAGAAAATAACATACAGACGCGCGACAGCATTGCGTGACAATCGTGTTTCTCAGGCCTCTTACAAACACGCTTTTTAACCAATCAGAATGCGCACATTCACAATACAACATAGGTGTTATTTTCTAAAGGGTGTTAAATCATTAAGCCGCAAAGTCTAAAGTGTTCCAAATAATTGCATGGGTGGAGCAATTTTGGATGGAGCAAGTTATGTTCACAAGATGCCCATAAAAGCATCTTATGGTACTCTAATTTTCACCTAATTGCACTTGAAATACTGAGAATGGAGGTTTCGGGGGGAAAATTGAGAAAATAAGAATCAGACATAAAAGCAAAAGAATTTCAGTTTGAGGGGGCATGCTCCCCCTGAGAAAATTTTGAAAACTTGCAACAAGATACTCCTATTCTGTCTGTTTCATTTTCTTCATCTCTTCTAAAATTCCATAGCCTATAGAATTTTAGAAAGAGATGAAGAACATAACAAGGGCTATTTGATGAGCCAACAAATATGGGTAAACGTGAGTGTCTTTCTGTGCACTCTGCTAACTTTTTATTCCGGCCTTGAGCAAGGAAAATTTTCTTGATAATTCACTTCAATTGACTGGGACAAACCGATCACTCACTCAGAATCCAAAACAAATTAACCACATGTTGAAGGTTTATCTTCAAGAGATAAAAGATAGCCGTTATCAGTGTCAATAGAATAAAGTAATTCTATAATTCAATGAAAGACCAAAACACAGTTGAAAGTCTGATCATCTTTTGACTGTTCTAAATATACCGAGGAATCAAATCTCCTTTGGACTCGTCCATACACATTGAAAATCATGTAAACGGGTGCAAAACATTCTTAACCAAAGTGTCTTAGCAGTTTTAGTCCACCTCTTAAGCTTTAATTCGCCCATTTCACTGAGGAAAATATGCTTACCGAATGTTTGTCCAACTGCAGCGAACAGTGAGTTTCCAATCCACACCGCAACCATCATGTCCGTAACTGGTGACAAACGTTTTTAGTTCCTGTGACTTCAGCTTTCCTGACACTTTCGTATTCAGTAGAGAAGTAGAACATGTTTGTTTTAACAGAATTGCAGCCTGTAATTTTTCCTCGTGTGTAGGAGCTTGTGTACAACTAGAGATCAACTTCACTATTAACTTTTGCCGCGTCGTGTCACGTGTAGTGGTCTGAACAATAGAAACTTGTCTCTATACTTATTTCCGCTTCCTGTAAAGTAAAGTGACTGTGATTTCCGGTGATTAAACAGAGATGAGATCCAACAACTTATTTTTGGGACCAGGGGCTCAAAAGTATAATGTCTTATTTTACTATACCGCGCATGGTTTCGACGCGTCGACGCTACTCGTGAGGAGTTGTGTCGTTCAAAGATGGTACGGAAACTTTGTTTTACAAAAATGATCATTGTTTCCCATCAGCTCGAGGAGAGCCGAAAATTTGTGTTTTTATGGCTCACTGAAGGTCTGAACGAGACCGTTTCCTCCTCGACTATCGAGTATCTTGTATAGATATGATGGTTACCTTCTTTCTGCTCTGATTTGCCGGCTTTTTCCCGGTCGCTGCTTCTAGCTCTGGTGCTTCAGTTTTGGCGTTTCTTTCTGCTTTTCTGATAATACGACCCATGCTTGTTTGTATTCGACGGCTTTCCCTTCACGTTGTTTATCCTTTGTGGCATAATTATTTATAGCATGGTACTCCAGTTAGTTGTCTTTTCTTCTAGTCCTTGAAACTCCGACTGGGAGAGAATTTCAGGAGCAAGCCGGCAAATTTTCACGCACGTTAAATTTCAACAACCCCCTTCCCTTGACAACGCGACCTACCCTCCCCTGTTAGCTGAGCATGCTTGACGTCACAATTGAGCTATTGTGACGTCAGCGATCACGGCCACGTTACACATCCGGGACTTGCCAAGACGTCCAAAATTCGGATCGACCCCTAGCACTTTCCACAGGTTACCCAATACTACGAATTGCTGTATTTACAGTATCTGCCTTTATTTTGACGCTGTTTTCTTAGGTATGGTGCTCCGCTCTGCGGCGGCCTTCGGCCGCCGCAAGGAGCTCCGCTATGAACTAATGTTAGAGCCCTTGCCCTTATTAACTCATTTTCTTGTTCTCAGATTATGCCAGCTTCGTTGAATTCTTCGTCCATCTCTGTTCCAACTTCATTCCCCGTCTCACAGAATTCGAAAGCGTTAGAAAGCATCGTTTGTGTCGCAGGCGACAAAATATGTCTTTGTATTGAATGAACTGTTCGTCTTCAATTGAGCCGCAGCTCGAAGTCGATAACCGCGCTAGAATCGCAAAAATATGTGGTCACGTGAAACGCAAGAGATCGAGCAAACACTTAGTTTGTATTCTGTTTCTTTGAAGCAGAAGCTGCTTGTTACAGATGTGATTTGTTCGTGTTCACTGATTTCATTTTCTAAGTGAAACGCCGTGAAAAACAATGTTTGTAAACTCTCAACTATGAACTAATGATAGAGCCATTATCGACTAATTTTCTTGTTCCCAGATTATGCCAGCTGTGTTCAATTGTTCTTCCATATCTGTTCCAATCTTCATTCCCCGCCTCGCAGAATTCGAAAGCGGACGAAACTAAACGAGCTACATGTGTTGTTATTTGCATTGCCCCACCCCCTTCAATTGATTGACGGATCAGCAAATCCATAAATATAGTATTTGGAAAACGTGCAGCGCGTAACACAACATGACCTCGAACTTAAATTGAGGATTATCATCAATTGTTAAATGGCCTAGAAAAAAAAAAACAGCACCTAACCCACCCTTAACAGCGCTCCCTACTACAACTGTACTACTTCAACCTACAGCCATGTGGGACACTTGCGCATGTCAACTAACCATGTCACAAGAATGATGATAATCCTCATTTCAAGACCATTTAACAATTGATGATAATCCTCATTTTAAGTTTCGAGACCATGTTGCGTAACAACGGTTTTAGATGTGAATTGTGAGTTATTGTGGTGGGCCAAATGTCACTCGCTCGCTCGCTCAAAATTCAAGTGTGAGCTCGATAGAAAAATATTAAAGGGAGGCTGTCACGATACGCGCATGCTCCATGAACGATCACTGAGCAAAACTATTTAGACCATCCTATCAGAAAACTATTAAAGAATATGTAAAACGTAAAGCGAGCGAGATTGCCTCAGTTATCGGGCACGAGTTTATAGCTCGAAAGTTTCCGGACTCGAGCACAATTATCGAGCTGGATACTGTCTCAAAAGTCTGGATCACCTGGGGATATGAAGTGAGAGTAAACTTTGATCACAGTTCATCTCCCGGTGCACCTATCAAGGAGAAGAAGCGCTTCGACCCATGCTCTGTTCGCCTGATGAAGTGAAATTTCCACCACTCTCGTACTTAGAGTTATTGTTTAAGAGGCGGCGGAGAATTATGCTCCACAAGTCACGGAAAGGTAAGCTTTTTGAGACGATCACGAACCTATGTATTTCGTTTTGAGGGCAAGATTCATGTTGTATATTTATTCCACGCAGATAGCGTGGAGATAAGCTTACTTTCACTTATTTAACCTAAATTCTCCCAACCATATTTCTTTATTTTGCGTAGTAAAGCTTTATGACGGACGGCAGCGACTCTTAGGAGAAAATGTAGGCTGATCGAAGCTTCCTATTAGAAACTTGTTCATTTATTATTTTTTAAGGCAAGCGATTGTTTTGCTACTAATAATCTAATCAAAATATATTTTTTGTTAAAACTTCAGTAGATCTTCATTTTCTTGATTTTTTTGTAGCTACAAATATTATAAAAAAAATGCAGGCTTATTTTTATTTCGTTAATCCACACTAGTAATGGTGGAGCGGTAGAGGGAGGGAGGGAGGGAAAGGAGGGGGGGGGGGGGGGGGGGGGTAGAAGCATGAAGTCATAAACGTTTATTTCATTGGGTGGTTCCTAAAGGAACCGTTTTTGAATTTTGCTTGATCTCTGTCTGTCATTGGAGGGCATTTTGCATCTACTTCTTGGTCCACTGCCGTATGTCCCTCTTGATATTGTGGACCGGCTAAACAGATGTCTGTTCTCTTTCTCCATCATCTGTAAGAATGATATATTGAACTTTGTAAGAAAAAGAAAACACCTTATGTGCTCATTTCCTCCATTTACATTTGCTATGCATCTGTTATTATTGTAAAAAAAAAAATTACAAGTTACCTGAAAAGTGTAATTGCTCTTCTTTCCCCCCTTCTGGCTGGCTCTGTGGAATGTCTTGTTCTACGTGTGTTTTTTTTCTCTCCACTGTTTGGCAGTTGAATTGGTGGATGGTGCCATATCTGGCCAGGAATTGCGGTACATGGTAAACGAGAGCTGGAAATATTAATTTATAAATTTAATGCTAGGTAATGTACCCTCAGGAAAACCTCATAATATTATATAGCCCAAGGCAATGCTTACCTCTTACCATGAATATAGGGGATGACATCCTTAAAAATAATAACAAAAAAGTTTAGTTTTGTTCCAGTAATTTCAGGCAATTATAATACAAGTGGGATCCAAATAAACCTGGAAGCACCATACTCTCCCTAGTTACTGCTTCATCTGAATTACAGAGGATGCAGCTGAGCTTGACTACCCTGCCTTGAAAAGGAGTAAATGGTTTAGAGTGATGACTGCAGCTTTGATAGGATATCTGCAGAAACAACTTCTAACAGATTCTCCATCCAGGTGGTGAACTTCAAATACCCACCAGACTGAGTTTATGTACATGAAATATCAATTACCACATCAAATGTAGCCTTCCTGAAGGAGATAGCCCATAGACGTGCCCTCTCCTGGAACTGCTTTGCTTCAAGATACTCAGGCTCTCCTGGGTTCGCCCCAGGGCATCGCACAACACCATGAACCTTTGTGAGTTCTTCAACATCTAGACCTTGAACTTCAGTTGTTTGGACAGAGGATGCCTTAATAGCAATATTGTTACATGAGCATGAACTGAATTAGTGTATTACATACTGTAACAGGAAAACAAATGGATGGGAAACCTAAATCAAAATATTCTAAGGAATGAATAACTATAAAGCAGTTTGGGATTTTGTAATTTTCTTGTAAAATTTTTTTTATCACCCCTTATACCAAACCAGACCAGCTATAATTTGTTAATTAAATTTTGGACATAGAACAATAAAATCTCACAACAAGGGATATTTTGAAGGTGGGGTTATTTGTAACTTATTTTGTTTTAGTAGAAGCTAGTGTATACCTGGAACTGTATATTGTTGGTGTGAAGGTGATCCCTTAACGTGGACCGTAGGAAGTCCTTAGTCCCAGTGCATCTCAGCCCATACTTTTTACAAGCTGTGACCAGCTGTGCTTTTGACAAGCAGTCAAGACTGATTCTGGACTTGTCTGTCATATTCTTCAGGAAAGCTTTTAAGTCCAACTCCCTGACAGCTGTCTCCAAGTCATCACCTAAACAGTTATGCATCGCGGAGAATGGCATTGTCTAATGGGACATCATTAACTTTAACGCGCTCTACATTGAAATTTCATGAGGGGACGTGATTGGCTGAGGTTAAGTACACCCTCGGGACTAGGCAGCACATTGAAGTCATTAACATGCAAAATCAACCCGCGCTGCTTAAAGCTAATTTGCAAACTGCACGAGCGAAAGTTTTTTTTGCGGTTCTTTTAAAACGTAAAAGCTCGCGCGCAATATGAAGATACTTTTTAACAACTGGCGTGATAACAGTTTGGCTATAATTGTAACGTCATTTTGGCCTTAACGAATCAAATACAACTCGCATGATTATCGAAACAAGACTAATAATAATAAATTCTTCTGTAGTCATATGGAACATGATAATCGCAATGGAACATGTTCTCCTGTCAGAAGATCAAGAACATTTTAGACTTGAAATTTCGCTTTTGTTGTTGACATCGAACTTGATAACCGTATATAATGCGTTGTCTTAGCAACGCGCAGGTAATTGGCTGATTTCAGAACAAAAGAGCGCTACGCGCTGTTTTTGATTGGTGGATTTCGATCCGTCTGTAACGATATAAATTGCAAATTTTCTGAAATCAAAACATTTCATTCTTGAACTTCCAAAATGAACAAGCGTTCCAGACCGACTCCTGGTTTCTACCGTCACGCAGACGACGTGAAGCTACCGAAGAAACAGAAGGTTGCTGCCAAGAGAGAGGTACTTTCAGATAGGCATTTGTGAAGTCCATCCTGTCGAAAAGGATGCGCGATGGCAAATGCGAATATCTATGCTCTTGGTACGGATGGAGCATCGAGCATTGTACGTGGGAGCCTGTCAACCCTATTCCCGAGGAACAGGTCGACGAATATGAGAACCTTTGCCGGCCTAGCTTTGATCGAGTCGAGGACGCCATCGAGCGATTGGGCCTGGGAATCGAAAGATGCTTGAAGTCGCCTCGGGTATCTCTGGAAGTACTCGAAATTAAGCATGATCTCATCCGATGGCTGTTTCCAAGGATACCTTATACTATGCCATACCAGCCGTATCACGCATCAGAGGAAGACTTTGACGACGCTGGGCTCTTAGATTACATCGAACGGACGGTCACGTTCGCTGGTACCAAGCGTCGCGTAGAGTTTCCCGCCAAGATCCAACTTGTCCTCGGCTACTCGCCCAAGTTCCTACCAGACGCTGACGGGACAGAGCACGTGAGCAGGCCGGTCCAGAAAGTCAAGATCTCCTTTCTCAAACGGCACTTGTAATAGATGTGCTATAATAACAACGGCTCCTTTAGGAGCCACCACATCGGCAGCAGTCGATGGCTTAATGCTTCAGATGAAAGGGTTCATTCCCAATTTTGTTTTCAATTTATTCTCAGTGCAAATCTTGTGGTAAGCCATAATCAGATGTCCCATTAATCTACCAATAAGCTGATCATCTCCTAAAATTTCTCGTTGCGGATCCAGAAAATTGAAGGGGGCCCAACGCTACATACTTCACTTAAAGAGCCTGTGTCAGTCGCCATTTTGGCAGCCTAGTAACATACCAAGTCGAAGAAAGCATCGATTTCCCCCGGCTGATTTTTAATAGAGAATATAGAGCAATGTTCTCGATTAAATTTGGGAAATCAAATCCGAACCTCTGTTTTTAGATTTCTACACGTAATTCTTCTTCTAAAATCGAATGAAAACAATAACAAAGGAGTGGCTGACACGGGCTCTTATATAAAATGTCAAGAAAAAAGGGATGCACGAGTAACCAATATCCAAGACACAAAGGTATTACACCGATCCTAAACAAAACAAATTAAGTGAAAGGAAAATTGATTTTGCAAGTTTCTCACGACAGGCATGAAATCCGCTCTAATCTAATAAGCATATCACAATTTCGTGTCACTACCATTACTTTATTTAATTTACTAAATTATATTTACATTACAACACCCTTAAGTAAAGTTTGCCTAACAATATGAAATAAACAATGTTTCTTACTCTCATATACTATAAATTGAATTATATTTAAATTATTATTATGTATTTAGACAGACCCATACTGATTAAGATTAATAATATTTTCGTTTGCACTTCTACAACTATATTTAAAACACTAAATTCACACCACTTATTCAAACTGTAGTCACGTGGTAAATGAGGCCACTTCTCGAAATAGATAAATAAATCTTATTAACACTAAACAATTTAAAAATTGCGAAAATCCTGTTCAAACTATACTCTAAAATAACATTTTCCCTAAAAAATTCTTAAAATTAATCTTGCCTTGTACTTTGCATAGACAAAATCTTGTCAATCATGTCGTTCTTGGTGCGAAGTCTCTTGGCTGAGACCCCTATCAAGGTTTCTGCTAAGGACAGCAGCTCTGGTTTGCGCTTCTTGTTTAGCGACTCCCTGGTATGCTCTGCTAGTGGCACTGGAGAGATAACAACAGGTGGTGGCAGAGGACTAACACTCAGCCGTGGAACGTCAGCTGCTGATCTCTGCTTTCCACCGCCAAACCAGTACTCCTCGTCATGTTTCTCATAGCCCGCGGTATCCTGTGGTAATGCTTGAGATCTTGCTGTCGTTTCCCGACACAGAGCATGCTTGCACAAGCATCCCAACGATTAATCTTCCGGAAGAAATATCGACGGAAATCGTCATTCTTCTTCTCCACACCTAAAAATATGTATACATAAATATCAATGTCAGAACCAATGGAACGCCAAGGGAGCTGGCGCCCCCTTAGCTGATATTCTCTCTGAAATGTTTGAACTTCACATGTATGCTTCTTCATTTACCAAGTTCCTCAAAGGTATCAAAGGCATCCTTCAAAGGCATCCTTCAGGAATTCGTCAATTATCTCACGAGACTCCTTCCCTAAAAAGGACAGTAGGTCAGTATTAAGCATTCCTAACAGCACAGTCTTTGATGGCCTTTTTCTTTAAACAGTAATTCAGCTTACCATCATAAATGGAGATGCAGTATTCTGTTGCTGGGCTTCTATTTTTTTCAGCAGGAATGCTGAAGGCTGTCATAACACTCCCAAGTTTTTTGGTGGTTCTACGGCCATCACCAGAAAACCTAAGCGTGACAACATTTCCTCCAGCATTCACTGCTTCCACAAAAGCTGGGTCTTTCCCAAGATAGGTGATTTCATCCCTAATCGATCGTCTGCAGCCCTTGATTTCCTTGAAAAAAGCAAAAAAAAACATAAGGTGGCGCTTTCCAAAAAAATAAGAGATTCCATAAAATTTATCCCCTTCCCCCTAAAAAAACATCAAGACATCAAATGCGGAGGGGGGGGGGGGGGGGATTACAAAATCACTATAATCTGAATTTGAAAATTCCAGAGTAGGCAATATCAAGTGAACATTATATAGTATTAGACTCACATCTCACATATTTTAATCCAAATCATGATGCCATGGAGAATGGCTTAATGTTAAATTTCCAATCTGCAACCATTATTATAATTTGAACTCACATGGTTAAATACTCACTCCTAGCTCAGTTATAGCAATTGCAGCATTCTGCTTTGTGCGCTCTTTTTTGACACTTGTAAGTGGTGGGAGACCACACCCTGGCACCATCTTATTTCATGGTACCCACGATCAGCCAGGTCAGCATCGTCTTTAGCCTAAAATGAAATTTGTTTGATCAATAGGATGCACAACTAGTGAAGTCATATGCCTCTAATCACATTTTGTCTATCTTTAATTAGCAAAAAAACCCGCTTGCATACTATCATTAATCCTGCAATCTGACTGGCTCCAATATTTATTGAATGATAAATAGTAACTAGCCTGCCAAACATTGTTGAAAGCATTAAAATGAATGCTGGTATGAATTTGAAGGTTATAGTATGCTATTAGTGGATCTCAAAACAATTAGACAATTAAACTAATTTTCAAGTAGTCATCTCGGTGCTGCATGCTATTGAGTACTGTATCTAGTGACTCATAGAAAACTTATATTCATTAGTTTATTGTTTAATAGAACCCAACTAACAGAAGTATCATCAGCCTAAGTCCCACCTTAAGGGCCAACTGTGTTCTTTCTATCTCATGCTCCATGTCTTGGTCAATTTCCTCCTGTTCCTTGAACGTGAATGACACTTCTTCCTCCCCAACTTGAAACGTCATCTATGAAATAATAAAAGGAAGGTCTTTAGCTGCCGGAATTTATTATAAGTTCCATACGAAATTATGCGAACAAACCTCTAAGGCTTTCCATTCTGATGGAAGTTTAAGACATTGTTTAGTCAGTCACTCTTTCACTTGGTCTTTCTCGTGGCTTTTCGAGGTGATTTTCATTTCGTTAAAGCTGACTTTGGATTCTCTGAACGGTTTAGTTCTTTCTGGAGCTTGGCTTTTAACTCTACTATTTCTTTTTTAGCAGAGGCCACTAGCTCCTGTAGTTTTTTATCCGATCGACATCTTGTGCCTCTGGGGCTGGTGGCTGAACAACAATTTGCTGGCTAACTGGGTTAATATACGGATTTACTAATGGTAAACCAAATAATCTTTGTCTCTTGTGCGGAGGCTCGCATATGAGATGGAAAAGCACGAAAACGTTGAGGCAAAACTCTTCCGAACTGACCGTCAAAACTCTACTAAAGGATCACGAGTTTGAAATCTGAGATCATAAGATTCTTATTTGATAAAAAGTCCGCCAAATTTTCAAAAAACCAGTAACGAAGAAGGGAGAAATATACTTAGCTTCTGGTTCTTGTTCTTGTTCAGTCTGGTGAAGACCGTAGTTCCAAGTTCTTCTGCCCCAAAATACCTCCAAGTATACACTTTTCGTACCTAAAAAGCTTGCATACATGTACCAATATCTACAAATTATCACGAAATCCAAAAAAACGGTTCCATGTCGGTTCGATGCAGTTGAAAATAGGCCAAAGTATTCTTCCTTCCCTCGAAAACTAGTCTCTTCCATCCGCCATCTTGCTTTTCCGGGAAAAACCCAGAGCAACTCGTGCCAGGCCCCCAAAAATCGGCCGAGCTCTTGTTATGAGCAACGAAAGCTTGATATGGGTAGTCAGATGCAAGGTGTGCGCTCTACTGCCACTTTAGAAAATAGGCACGCAAGGCATGCGTATTTTTTTTTTTTGTTTTGCAGTTTTGATAATGTGGTCGTTCATTTCAGAGTCAAACCCAACTGAAAAGTCGGTAAAAAGAGAGGGGCGAACACACACCGATTTAAGTAACAAAAGAGGCAGTTATTGCTTGACAGCCTTGTCCCATCTTCGTTTCAAGGGTCCTCTTCTATCGTCATTCTATCTATCATATTGAGCGAGTAGCCGGATATGGGGAGGGAGGACCCTGGGAATGAGGGTGGCTATGCTTTTCGTCTTCTTTCTGTTGAAAACAACCAATTGCTGGTTTCCATATAATTCTAAACGATCGATGGTCGAAAAACGCTTATAGTGCGCCTACTAGAAATACCACACTGATTTCCCCACTTTTCTTACAACTGTTCCTGATTTTTTTTTTCATCTACAGTTTTCTTGTCTAATTCTGACAGTGTCAACAGAACAAGTATTCCATCGTGACCTTTCGCTGTATCTATAGACATTTGAGATTACTCATGACGTGTCACTCTTGAGTTGGAGCGAGATGCATTGGCCTTGAAGAAAGTGTCCACTGGTTCGCGTCACTCTTGAATTGGAGTGCGATGCATTGGCCTTGAAGAAAGTGTTCACTGGTTCGCAAGTTGTTGAGATTCACGTGTCTTATGTCTTCTATTCCTTCTATGACTTCAATGTTCTCGTTAGTATTGAAGACATTATTTTAGAGATGTGCAATGTTTTAAGCATTGCACATGAGCAATGTGTTAACCATTACTGTAAGGTAATGATAAGTAATTATCCCTACCGTATTAGGCAAGTCTAGCTTAGTCAGGTTAGTGACAGGCATATTGCATTTCAGTTGGGATCTCGAAACAACAGAGATCGACTGAGTTTCGCCAATTCGGTCTTTTACCCACCCACCGCACGCAGCTTTCAGAGCGGAACTTAGGTCCCGGGCCTGTAATCAGCGGTTTTTCCCATTAGCCCTCCTGCGATCAGGTCGTTGCCGCTAGCAACCAAGTCGCACTTTCGTTGTTTACGGTACCCGAAAGAATGGGCTTTGTACTTTCAGCCAATGAAACGCCGGTAAAATCCAAGTATGTTAATGATTTATCGTTAACATAATGGCAGCAGAGGCAACGAGGAAGCTAGGAAGCTTCGAAAATCGCTTGTATTTAGCCAAAATTATGCTTTAACGGGCTTTCAAATTGAGTCTATCTTCAGAGGGCTACAATAAAGAATGCATTTAAAGGGCATACGAAGAGTTCGATTCTACTCTTATCCGGAGTTTTCTGAAATATACGATGTATTGGAGGTGATACCAGGGATACTCAAGACTATGAAACCGAGGTAAGTTGTTTAGTACAATTTGTTTTATGGACGCTTTGGAGTGATTTCTTCGCTGCGTTTTAATGCATATTCGTGTCGTATTACAAACATAACGGTATATTTTAAACTTCTCCCCGTTCAAAGCATCAGCATAAAAACTTGAAATTACAGCTTAGTCGAGAACTCAAAAAGATTTAAGTGATCCTGAACTCCCCTATAAAAAGAAATTCTAAGCGGATCTAGTCTGACATATTCTGCTCCGTCATATTTCTTTTCAGGTTCCGCGACTTTTTCTTCGGAACAACCGCTCTGTTCTCTGGCTCTACGATCAAGTAGTGCTCCTCGAGCATTTTCTTCAGGCGCTCAGTCGCGGGATGAACAGCTGAGAAGTTGTTGGCCAATTTCACGAACTCATGGTGTATAGACTCCCCTCCTTGTTCGCCAAAAAAGCCCAGGGGAAAACGCCACTTTCGAATAAAAGGCACTACATGGTCTTCAAGCATGTGGAGCTTCGGGGGAAAAGTGGTGTTGGGAAAGTTGGTCCTGAAGTAGTCCATAAATCTTCGAATGTCAGCACCTGGAATATATAAGAAGGGTTTCATGAGAATTGCAGTTGGCTTGGGGGCACTGTGTGCACAACAACAGGCAAGTAATAAATTCATCATATCATAATTTAACTTGTGTACATATTGTTTAAATACCCAAGACATCGATTTCCTCATCCGTCATAGGAGCACTGCTGTTATATTTGTTATGACAGATAGAAAAGAGCTGCAGGAGGCTGCTGTACTTGTGTTCTATGGCCACAGCCTCCTCCCTCAAACCAGGGCACTTCTCAGTGGTCACTCTCACCACCGTCTCACAGATTCTCTGGATGTTTTTCTCCTGAAGAACATAGAAAATCATTCTTCAAATTTGTGTTTTGTTATGATTGTTCTGTTAATGCTAAATTGGGGGAAAATACACTATAGTTACATATTTTCCATAAATAAATGTTGTTATTGTTGTGATAATATTTAATAATCACCTTTAAACAAATATCAACATGGTTTCCAATGAAACTCTGGCTGTGGTAGGCTTGGCGCTGTACACGGAGTGCTTGAAGCGTGTCACTCAGTCCAGTATTTACAAAGCCAATGCCACTTGGAAATGTTGATTTCTCCTTTATGTTTTCCCCTTGAGATTCCTGTAAAACATACAACTTGGTAGTATAATTTACTCAAATAAAGTTTGCATCATTTTGATTACAAAGTGTTAGTAAGATCGGGGACTGGTAAGGTTGATGCTTTTATTGTATAGGCATTTTATTGTAAATTAATCAAACCTTTTCATCTGCTTCTTTATCCAGCAATTGAGCAACATTCAGCAGACTGGAGATGGTAGGACTTGGTTTTTCCTCTGTATGTTCTTGGTTGCCAGATGTAAGAAGCTGTGTGGCATACTCCTGCATCTGTTGGGACTGCTGTCTAAGTGAATCAGCCTTCTCCAATAGCCTCCTTGCCTCTTGTAACTGGGAAACATACTGGCCAACTATGCTGTCTCCAGGGTTTTCATCAGTGTTAGCCAAGGTTGCTGCTATTTGGATGTCTAGATCTTCGCAGTCTGCCAGAAGAAGCTCATAGAACTTAAGGAACATGCCCAAACTGATGTGAAGCCCAGGAACACATATCTGAAAAAGGCAATGTCTTGCTAAAAACAAGTACTGTTTTGAGAAATTATATGCTACCTCACAGATTATTATTATTGTTATTATAATAATTACCATTTACTGACTGTAAAACTCACATGACTAATTGGGATATCCAGCAAGGGCTCAAGGATCACATTATAAAACTCCTTGGCCTTTTTTATGTCTCCACCATCAGCAATGAAATCAGCAAGGACTTTTTGTAGTCTTTCCAAGTTCCGCTCTTGGTAGGGGCTGCGGCTCTCCTTTGGTTTAATCATATCAACACCAGTGATCTCACACCATAGGCAGGGGTGCCGTCCTTTAAAAAGATAATCATCAGCATAATTATATTTAAGTTAATGCTCAATTCTGTGTCAGCATTTAATAATATGAATTGGTGTAAGGGCACATACCACTTGCTCCAGAAATGCCAACAATTTTGCACAGGAACTCATAATCTCCAAAGAGAAATAATATGACATCTCTGTCACTGTTGAAAAATCAATACAGATATAATTAATATGCTTTAACTATTAAAATCAAGGCTGCTTCGGTTATTTTACACTTTTTTACAGGTATTAATCCCATTACAGTGTAGTTTCATGCCTCAAGTAAAAAGCAGCAAACAAACATTTGCAAAGAACATTAACCCATTTTATAGTGTTAATTACTTACTGCAGCTGCACTTGCCGCAACTGAGCTAGTTGTTCCTTGTATCTGTCTATTGAAGTTCTCAGGTTGTTTCGTGTGTCCTTGGCTTCGAAGATGGAGAAGACTACGGTGTTTTTACTAGAGTTTGGCTTTTCTAGATTAGCTATCTGGAAGCCAAACTTCATAGAATGCTGACCGTGGTCTCCTCCAAGCTTCACATAGAGCTTGTCACTGGGGATGTGGCCATCATGATCTGTCAGTAGTCCCTCCCTGAAACATAAAAGAACTAACGTAGAACCTCAAAAGTACAAACTCATTGTAATAAAAAGTTAAGTTGCCTACTTGACGTTTTTGTCCATATAAGAGGTTATCTTCTCTTCTAAGTCCTCTACATATGCGCAGGGGGTTTTCTTGATAGTAGTGGTCTTTCTTTCACTGTGTTCCATGGGGATGAACTCTGCCTCCAGATTTTCGCCTATCTGCTCCTTCTTCTGCTTCTCTGCCTCTTTTCACTCTCCATCTTGACACCCCAGTTTTTGAACCACCTGCAGTATAAATGCCTTGAATAAGTTTTACAGCAAAAGCTATTTTCATTTTTTATCTGACTATCATACTCTCTGTCAGTATTTATTCTTAATACCCATGTTTTCAAAAGTAGAGCCTAAAGCTGAGTTAATAGCCCTTATAGAGCCCTAACTTGCCTTCTCAGCTTATTCAGTCGAAACCATGACATCCCAAGATCCGCTTTCATCGCCAGCGTTTCTCTTTTGGGCAGTTCCAGAATAAGATCCTTCCCCAAGGCGTCATTAAGGAGTTTCTCCCTTTCCTCTTTCGATTTGCCTTTTAAATGATGGATGACGTGAATGTCCATTTGCCCACCACTTATACTCTCTCCAACACGCTGGAATTCCCTTGTGCGCTTACGTTTCTGCCTCCCACTAACAGCATCGCTGGTTTTTAATGCTTGAGGTACGTGAAGTATCTGTAAAGGCTGAGAAAAAAAAACCCATCAATTCTCTGATTTGAGTTTTATCGAATCATTTCACTTTTAAATCAATTAATATTTTTGGATACGTTACCTTTCCTCCGGTCTTTAGAAGCGCCGATTTCCCGTCCGTTGAAGCTTTAAGCTTCGATTTTATGCGGAGCGTGGCCAGCTTTTCTACCTCGGGCGTCACTTTTCCCGCTTTCACCTGCTCTATAGCTTCGTTAATTGCGGAGGACTGTAGCGCAGCTTCTGCGACACCATGATCTTGCACGACAGGTGCAGCTATGGGAGGGCGCCTCGCCGGAAGAGGGGGGTAGGTGCAAACGTGATTACGTATACTTTCGTAGGTGGTTATTGCTCTGCAGCCCTTACATTCTACTCGTAACTCCGAAGTCCAGCGTAGCATTAATCTTGATACTTTAGCGCTAGTAACCTCAGCCTTGCATACTGGGCACGTTGTGCCAGAGAGGGTAAGGGATGACTCTAAGCAACTTGCGCAGAAGTAGTGCTCGCAGTTCGTTTCTATCGGCAAGTGAATAATTTCTTTACAAATAAGGCAGAATAGGTCATCCTTTACCGTCTCGGCAAAACTGAACCCAGTGAAGTCACATCGCTGCTTATATCGTGCCTCGTCAATAACCTCGCCGATTGTTTCTTTTGCCGTTGCCGTAGCATTTGTAGCCGCAGGCGCGGGACGTGTCTCTTTCTGCTCTTTTGCTGTACTCGATCGCGGTCTACCTCTTTTTGCTTTACGAGGTCTTCCACCTTTTTTTGTCGCATTGCCTTGATCACATAGTTCGCACTCTGGTGTGTGTATCTCCCAGAATATTTTTTCTCTTGTACGATGTTTGGAATCAGCCGACAAGTAGCAAAGGTTGCAAAACCGGGGCGGATGGATTTCTTCACTGTCCTTGTCGACGTTCAGATCAAAGTTAGACCTTAAAAACTCCGAAAATTCCTTACAAGAATAAGTGGTTTTAAACTTCTCTTTTAGTTTCCTTAATCTCGCCCCACAGATACGGCAAAGTGATTTTAAATTCTCAATATGTGTTTCTATTGAGGGAGTACTACTCATTTCACACGCGGAGTAAGATGACCGCGACAGCTAGCAAGACGTGGAAATCACGATATTAATTTGGGCTCCAGCTCGAGTAAAACAAATTGTACCAATAAATGGACTTCGAAATCAGGTAGAGTAAGACTATTTAAAGCAGAGGAAAGTGATGTATATTCTGGGAAAACTCGATGAGACTTGTATTTTATACTTTTATTGAGCTATGTTGCAACACTTGCTTCCTGTATGGGGAATAGTAGGCCAATCCGACCAAGCCGCGTTACGTGCGTGCAATATGTCGTATCGTCTAAATTTAACCGCTACGTAGTGATTGCATTACCCAAGAATCTAAAAAGGTCAACTGCGCATTTATATCTTTCATCGCCTTGTACTGCACATTAGCAAAATAATTTTGTGTGTTGCGAGAGTTTTACTTCCGGTGACCTCTAGTTTAGTATTAAGAGCCTAACTAGCGATGGCATGCAATTTGATAGCCCGCAGCGCGGTCATGAACTTAAGTTCCGCTTTCGGCTAGCCTGAAAGCTGCGTGGGCCACCCGTGGCAAGGTGGTGGGCTTTTATTCAGTTTATTGACAGCTCTATAATGTGTTTATATGTTTTCTGCTTGTCAATAAACATATTTACCCCAAACATCAGCATCTTGTGGTTAATGGGAGGAAATAATTTTTGGCCAAACATATTGTTTACTAAAAAGTTATACTATAGGCTTTTTAAGAAAAAGTGTCTCTTGATATATATACAACAGTGTTTTCTTCTGTATGTTGCTGCATAGTGACACAATACAAATACAGGGACGAAAACAAGCATCCTGTCAAGTGAGACAAAAAACCTCCTTCAGAAAAATTAAGGTATTAATCCCTCCAAATGGAATGATTCAAAAGTGCAATAAAGAGAATAATTTTTCAAGCATAGATGGCGTCATATCACGTGACCACTTCATTTCGCTCACATGGTGACCTTGACTATACTACCCAAGTTTGGTTATTTTAGAGTCTTCCCTTCACGAGATATTAATTTTTCAAGCATAGATGACGTCATCAATGACGTCACATCACGTGACCACTTAATTTCGCTCATCTTGTGACCTAGACTACACTACCAAAGTCTGGTTGTTTTATCGGAGCTCCAGCGCTGGCCACCATACCTTAGGGAAAACGTATAGTATACTATCGAGTTGATTTTTGAACGTCACCCAGCTGATCTGAGATCGTGACGTCACATGACGTCACGGGAAAACTGGGTTATCACCTTGCCCGCGATACTTGTCAGCGGTATCACCCATTAGGCTCTCATGCTCCAGAAAAATAATGACTGACTTCGAAGGGAGAAAAAAGCCCATCTTTTCTCTGGTTTCGGAGGTCCACATTTCTAAAGTGATTGTCCTAGTTTTCACTCGAAATGCTTACTTAGTAGCAGAGTTTCATGAATGAAAGAAGAATCCAACTTTTAACTTGCGATTTGTTGATGTTTGGCTGGTTTATTTTCTGGCTCCCATTCGTTCCGCACCCGATACCCGCCGACACTAGGATAACTCTCAGTTGCTGCTTACAAATGCCAACTCTAAAGCCCTGACATATAGAGCTTACATGCTTGGTAAGGAGGTAATGGCTTCTTCATAGAAGGGATTGATAAAAAAGCGTACTATATCTTGTCGAGAGCACTGTTTTCTGTACGAGATTCCTAGGAGGTATGATGCGAGGATGACGTTCGAACAATGAAGGAATGAATGTCCGAAACATTGGCGTTAATCCTGCTTCTGGTTGGTCTTTGTCTTATATATAGCAAGCAAGCAAACCCTCAAAAATGGCACACTTCTGTACCTACAGCTTAAAAAAATCCGCTCTTTTTTACTTCTTTTGTGGCTGTTAAACTTGTTTCTAAAAGCCAGAATAGGAAAACACACAGCGAAGAGGCCTAATCAAGATTGTATTAACCCTGAACAAAGCAACATTAGACACGAAGGCAGCACTTTCTGTACAATGTTTGTACTGTCACTGTGTTTACATGTAAATGAGACACTAATCAATCAAAGAACGTAAACAAACCAGTCACCATACAAACACTTTATTTCAGATACAAATACAAATCAATATTAAGCCTGAAATAAATGCTGATTATGGCTTCACTAGCAGCGTCGGGAATGGCTTCATTGTCATTTACCTATTTATTAAACAAAAGAATATTGAGTAAATATCCGAAACCTGATTAATGTTTTTATTGTGCTTTGCTATGCCATGTGAAGCAAATGGTGTTATGGTTGTTAGAACTGTGGAGTTTTTAAATATTCATGAAGCCCAGGGCACGGATGGCAGTGATGTTTCAGGATTTGTTCCATATACCTGATAACATGAAAACAAGACAAATAATAACAAAAATAATAATAAAGCTCAGATGATCTGGAAAATTGACAGGGCTTTGTAATTAATAAGAGAATAAGGTAAAAAGCAGACAAAACAGGAGCCGAGAGATGCCAACGTTTCGGATTTTACTTCAATCCTTCATCAGGGCGGCTACTAAAACCGTTACAAAGATGATAACGTGTATATACAAAGCATGAGATGCGCGCGCTCAAGAAAGCAAACAAACAAACGCGCGCAAGGGAAAGAATACGCTAGTTACAAAGAAAAAAAAAACTAAAATTCTTCTCTAAAGGCCGCCACACACGCGCCGATCCCGACAGGATTATCGCGCGCCGCCACACATGTGCACGTCCGATATTTTTATCACCGACGATTTCTGGTCACGCCATCGTAATAACATGGTCACGCTAGCGCGCCAAAAAAATTATTTCGCGCCAACGAAATGCCTTGGCTTCGGCAGGAAGCTAACCGATGGAAGTTATTTCTTATTGTACTCATTTTACGGAGGCTAAGAAGAAGAAGAAGGCGTTCATATACTCGAAATACGTGGGTCAAAAGCTGGCTTGCTCGAAGAGAAACCCAGGGAGCTTTCAATAACTTGGTTAGGGAGCTAGCGGTGGAAGACCCCGAAACATTGCGCTCCTATTGCAGGCTTTCTCGTGAATGTTTCGAGCAAATTCTTTCTTTCATAAAAGATGATATCCAGAAGCAGAATACCAATATGAGGCAGTGCATATCTGCTGCTGAGAGGCTCTGCATTACATTGCGGTTTCTGGCAACAGGTGAGTTTTTATTTTGCTAAAGTACCAACAGTCCACGATAGGCAATGAGGAGATTTTGTGTAATAAGAAAACATAGTGAAAAGAGGTTTCAGGTAGCCTTGAAGCCGACCAAAATACAGAAAAAGTAAGAAAAAGAGAATTCTTGTTGTATGCGCGAGGGTCTTTTTAAAATCACTTCAGGGTTGGTTTTCACTACGACATAAGCTTTTAAAAAAGAGAAGAGGCGGGATTTTCACTCGGGGTTCCAGGGTTTTGATTTAACGTGGATGTCGCTAATAACTCTTACAATTAGGACATTTGGAACTTCCCTTTTCAAATTTATGCTCTATCACATGGATCCCCCTTCTCAGAAACCCTGGTATGCACGTCACCTGTAGGAGGTTTCTTGGAAAGAAGAAATGGTGGCCTGTTTGAGACTTCTTGGAGAGAGAAGGGAAATTACCTGATGAAAATTGTAAAAAAATGACTTCACAATTGACTTCATCTCTTTTGCATTTTATCTTTAAGACAGATTACAGAGCATTACAGGTAAAAGATAGATTACAGGTAAAAGTTTACCAAGTATAGGCCAGCTTAGACCACAGCACAGGTAGATTGAAGGTAATATGGGAATCTAAAGAGTTATTCACAAACATTTTTTGACTGGCCAACAATGATGGGAGGGTGGGAGCAAGCTTTACCTGCACTTTTTTACCACCTCCCATTGACACTGGAATATTTTATGGCAGTCACTTTACTTTGAAATCTTAAGACTCAATAAAGAATCCCTGTACATGTATTTCTGAGTCTCGTTACAAAAATAAAAAGAACCTCATATGCAGCTGGTGCTCTTAGAATCCGCTTATGGAGGGTTGTACATTTTTAAAATGATGTAATCAACACTTATATCAATTTAGCGATTCTACTTTTTTGTCAGCTCCTCCAGGGAGGATTGCACACCCACACACTGCACTCAGTCTCCTTATAGACCTTCCCTCTCTCTACTGTGTTTACATGCCACACCTACCATGCAGTTTATATTGCTGGATAACTGAACTTCCATTGCCCAATTAATTTCAATCCCATTGCCAAAATCAAATTTCGAAAGAGCCAAGGCAAATTTAAGTGCAATTTAGAATGTGATATTTTCATTGGATGAAACGATATGAAAGAGCATACAGTCATTTGTAAACCACTCTTTTATTGCATTTTTTAACATACACAACTATCTGCTATCTTTAACAGGAGAATCATTTAGAAGTCTTCAGTTCGCCTTCAGGGTGGGGGAATCAACAATTGCATTTAAAATCCAAATCTCCCCCACACACACCCCTCTCATTTTTATTTATTGCATAACCCTTGTGGAATTCCCATGCTTTTTCTTGAAGCCCATGGAAATCTAAACTCTATAGCATGGCCCTCTCTAGAAAAAACTGTGCTAATCCAGGGTCAAATACCATAGATGCAGGGGAAACATACAATGGAATAGCCCATTGTTCAAGGAATAAGATAAGTTCTACAAAAAAAACACCATGCTATGTCATAAAAATACTATTTTATTTTCAATGACAGAGTGAAATAAAATTAATTTAATATTGAAATTAGGTTTGGTGACAGACATCAGTTGTCTAATGCCTCCTCTACTTCCCAAAATCTGTTGATCCTGCTTCTTTTAATGACATCAAGTGATTTACTGTAACTTGGAAAACCAAACGAAGGAAGCTGCAGGGTGAAGAAAACACTTTGCATTGAGAAAAACAAAATAAAAACACTGAAGGCAACAGCAGACACATATAGCATTGGACTTTAATAAAATACTTTTGATAACAAATTTCAATATCCTTCAATTCCATCTTACTTTAGAAATATAGGAAAATATGCCTTAACTGGGTATGGAGTCTGTCTCAGAACAAGAACAACAACATACAAACATATATATAAAGTGTTGTAGATTGTTTATCAAACAATCTTACACTGTGCCATTATAAAAGCTTGAACAAAACGTTTTTCACTTTAAAAAGTGATTCTTGTTTTGGTTATGAAAATGTATATGGAACAGGGCTTGCTCTATAGTCGTGAACTGATGGGTGACTTGCATATGTTGCTGCTCCAATAGGTTGAAATTCACCAAGTTGTGCATTAAACAATATTGTTTGTATTTGATTGATTGTGATGAGCTGTGTTCTTGGGTCCAGTTTCTTAAGGCACTGACCAAGATAGTTAGAGAAATGATCTATTTCATTTGATGTCTTTTCTTCTGTTAGAGACCCTGCAATATCACGTAATAGTGACATTTCTTGATCTTCTTTGACCTCCTTTGCATTTTGCTTTTTCTTGGGCAATGGTTTTCGTTTAATTGCATCATTTCCCGACGAATTGTCTGTCTCATCATCACTTCCCATCTAAAAATGAAACAATAGACAATTAGTTGAATAGAATTTTTTTTTACATGAAAACAGACCAACATAAAATTTCACTGTTATGCAAAAACCAAAAATGTTTTGAGTCATAACTGAATGCTGACTGACCATACAATCTTTAACTAGGTAGAATAAAACGAAATCCAATTCACAACAGGTTGCTTGATGATATGTTGGTCATTGCTATTTCATTCCCCATGGCATTCTGGGTACAGCTTTCCTGGCAGTTTTATGGCTATAAAGAGCTAATGTTATTATTAGGTTCATCTGATGCTGTTATCAATTATATTCTTTAAACTTACTTCGCCTACCAAATTTGCCAGAAAAGTACTATCGAGAGGAATAAAATGCCAATAACCAACTTCCAAGCACCAACGTTTCAAGTAACGTTTTTGCATTAGGTTTATACACATCATTATCCATAGAGTATATTATATCTTTCATGTTTTTTTACATCAGACACCTAAATCAGAAAATGAGGATTTCAAGACCGATGGAATTATCCATGCTGCTTGGGTGCACTTGATGGAAAGCATGTGGCTATCAAACATCCTTCAAATAGTTGCTCACTATACTATAACTATAAACATTTTATAGCATTGTACTAATGGCATTGGTAGATTCACACTATAAGTTTATTTATGTTGATGTTGGTTCTGTTGGACGGAATGGAGATGCTGGCATATATGATTTTTTATTTTATTTTTATTTTATTTTAGAGACTCTACACGTGACTGAAAGGAATAAATAAATAAATAATGTCACGTGAAGGGGGCGAGTAAACGGACAAAATGATAGCTCAACACTAAAGAAGGCTTTAGAAATAAACAGCTTGAATATTCCTGATGAGGACATGTTGACGAACACAGACAGTAAATGTAAATATCACATCATTGGAGATGATGCCTTTGGTATGACAGAATGTGTAATGAAGCCATTCCCTGAGCGCCAACTAACTAAAGAACAGCGTATTTTCAGCTACCGGCTTTCAAGAGCCAGGCGTGTAGTGGAAAATGCATTTGGGATTCTAGCATGTCGTTTTCGTGTTTTGCTTACAACTATTAATCAGTCTCCTGATAAGGTGAAGAGTATTGTGCTGGCTGCATGCTGCTTGCATAATTATCTTGCAGAAAACTCAGCTTCTTATACCTGTCCAGACAATGAGACGTCAGCACTTCCTGGGGAGAAGACACTACCAGAGTTGACAGGTCTACAACCCACTCGCCGACAGAATGCAAATCAGAGGGCAAAGGATCAACGGTATCGGCTTTTAAGATACTTCAGCACAGTTGGTGCTTTGCCGTGGCAAGACAGCATGATTAAATAGTGACTGAAGATCTCCATTGCTGCACAATACCTTCTAACATGGTTTAAACATTGGTAGCCTACTGGTAGTGACAAATGTTGACCCACCCTCTGTTTAGTCATTGCACATTATTTTCAATGTGAGGGAAAGAATGATTTGGCGAAAATACCACATATTAGTTTCTCCTTGGTTCCGTTACATTTAAACTTCAGTACCTCATCACATTGCTGACATAAAACATGCTATTACATTGTTGACATAAAGCACACTATAAAAGAAGGTCAAAACAGCCCTATCACTTCGGTCTAATACTTCAATAGAAAATACTTCAATAGAGAGACAGATGGTTGATGAGAAGACTGAAAAAATACTCTTTTAATAAACAAACAGTCTAGTGTGTACTTTTAAGATATTAATATTTGCTAAGAAAAAAGGGGGAGACATAAACTAATTTGTGCTTAAGAACTACCCCAAAATTAATGATCGTGGAAGGGTAAAGAGTTTGAGTATAACACACTTTCCCTAAGGGGGTCTAGGTGCATGCTCCCCCAGAGAAAATTTTGAGATTCTAGAATAACAAGATAGCCAGAAATATAAATAAATAGCTAATAATCATAAATGTACACTAAGAGCCAGCCCTCCCTACCCCCTCAACCCCCTTTTGAGGCAGTAAACGTTTTTGATGCCCCTCAAATCTTCATTCCCCTCCTCAGCATAATAAATGAACATTCCCTATGAGGGGAAGCAACTCCCAACCCCTCTGGGATTTTAATTTTTTTAGCAGCTGTGTGTAGGAGTTATGTGTTTTTGGAACCACACAATTCCCAGATTATACTGTAGATCCTTTCAACTTTATGTATAATCAAAAATAAAAACTACTGTTGTGTTGGTATTTGAACCCATGATACATACAAATTGTATAGCTAGTGTCAAGGACAGATCCAGGAATTTCAGAAAGGCAGAAAAAAACTTTCCTGTGCTTTTTCCCTCTGCAATACACAATCCTAGTACCATCAGTGTTTCCTTTTCTCTCGATACAATGCAATTTTCCAAACTTAAGCGCACCCTAGCTCGATTAGTCTACTGTAGTGCTACTCTAGGTTGCCTGTACAAATTATTTTATGTCAGATTTTGCACCTATAAACTGCCTGCCTGCCAAGTACCTTAAACTATCCTTTTTTATTATCAAATGTAAATTGAAAAGTACAAATAAAGATTGTTGTTGTTTGTTTGTTGTTGGCAGGGCTGAAGGTGAAAAAAGTGGCAATAAATTTTCAAAATTTGACAATGCAGTATAAAATTTATGGGAAAAATTCCCCCAAAGGGAGGACCCTTCCCCTTAGTTCTGCCCTTGAGTGAAGGGATATTACCTCATGGTCATAAAAACATTTATATAAAAACATTTATGTTGCGTTCCCCAGGAGTCTCGCCGACACAATGCTGGGTGTGGAAGTACTTTAGGGTTCGCTAGTATTAACCACTGCACCACGACACAAATTAGGGTATTTATTGGCCACGATTACAGACGGTAAAATCTACAAATAGGAACTAAATTAGCTTCTAATCACAAGATCATAGCTGGGTTGTTAAGAACCAAATCAAACTTCTACTTACTTCCAATGTTCTTCTGTGAGATTTAAGAACTCCAGAAATGGTACATATACTCTGGATTGAGGTTTATGAAAACTCCGTGAAATCCGTATATAACTCCGTGTAAAACTCCGTATAAAATCTCCGTACTAAACTCCGTGTATAAGCGATAATGCTTCTAGCTAGACTAAAGAAAAACAAGGCACGGCCCACAGAAAACAAAGTATCTAATAACACAAGTAAAATCACGCAAAGAGCTATCGATTACATGTAACGCTAACAAACTAAAGTCCATAACTTGCTCGGGTAACGCAAGAGTCCAAAGCATTATTTACAAGTGCTGTAAACGGCACACTCCTCGCCCAAGGGCCTCTAGGCCCTTGCTTCCGACTTGTCACCTAACTCCGGTCATCTGCGTCGACGACGCGCTAGGCTGGGGCCTAGCGCGTCGTCGACGTAGAAGTTTCTGTGGACGAATTCCTTCATGTCGGTGCCATATTGCTCCTCGCCGTGGTCTGCCGTTCTTCTTAGGCCGTATGTGGCGACTGCAGGGCTTGGTCCGTTGTCGAAAATATGAACGACCATTCTGTACTCCACTATCTCCTTTGAGGGATCGTTTTCTGCGAACCACAGGAAGCGCAGAAAGTCCCTGTGTTTGGGTCGCACGTGAAATGAATGGAACATCTGCTCGATGTCGCACATTACGCCGATTATTTCGCGCCTGAAGCGCATAAGAACTCCAAGTAGACCGTTCATCATGTCTGGACCGGGCAGCAGTTCCTTATTAAGAGATACTGCGTCGAATTCGGCGGACGAGTCAAAGACGACGCGAATCTGACCCGGTTTCTTAGGATGATAGACGCCGAAATGTGATAGGTACCATGCCTCCCCGGGGAGGGCGTTGTCTCGAAGGGGGACACTCTCTGCGTGCCCTCTCTCGAACATCTTTCCCATGAATTCGATGTAGTGTGCCTGCATTTCTGGCTTCCTCTTAAAGGTACGCAGCAGACTGTTCAATCTGTGTTTCGCTTGTGATTTGTTGTTGGGCATCTTGGTGCTCGGGTTCCGGAAGGGGAGAGGTAGTTCCCAGTTGCCGCGCGCATTTTTAACTACACCCTTTTCCATGATGTCTAGGAATTGGCGGTCTTTTACGGACAAACTGACCTCGTTATCGCGTGGTGTGGTCTGATACACGTCTTCACCTGGGTTCTGCGTTCCGTGTTCTGAGTAGACGTGTTTCACAATGAACCGATTCGGGCAAGGCAGGAATTCTACGCTGGGGTCTAGCTCGCGTGTCTCGCAGCTGGCGTCTTTCTCTCGCTCCTGAACGATGTGAGGCGCGTGTGTTTCGATTTGTGTGCGCCGTACGCGTACATGTAGTGCTTCGTCATAAAAGTCGAGGCATAGCTGTCCTGAGATCGTCCATCCTAGGTCTAGTTTCTGCGCCCAGGGGGAGTTCTTTGGGCCGTTTCTGAAAGCCCGCACCTTAAGAAGCTCCGGCGCGTCACGACCGAGGAGGATGTGAATGTTAGCTTCGGGATCGAGTGGTGGGATCTCCTCGGCTATATCTTTCAAGTGTGGGAACTTTCTTGCTAACTCCGGAGTGGGGATCTCTCTCCTATCTTGAGGGATCTGATCGCATTCGGTAAGTGTAGGGAGCTTCCACTCTCTGCCGTCCAGGGACCTTACGAATAGGTTGGTAACGCGTCTGCCGTACCTTACTTATTTTGTAGAACTGCAGGTGGTCAGGAAGTATCGCTCCAGCGGTCCGTCTGCGCCGATCTCGTCGGTAAACTCTCTGCTTATCATCGACGTATTGCTTTGCTCGTCTACTATGGCGTACACTCTAAAGGATTCATCCGGCGCCTCCTTGTGAAACACTTCGACCAGTACTGTCTTGCTGCATGAGACTCCGCCTTCTTCTTTATTGCAGACTGCTGTGCGTTTAGGTGCTACTTCTCTCGTCGAAGTCTGTTGCTCTCGGTCTTTGTGTAGCATGGTCACGTGACGACGATCGCCGCATGTGTCGCAGCTTATTTTCTCCTTACAATTCCTCGCTTGGTGGTCGTCGGAAAAACAGCGAAAACAGAGTCCTGTCTCGAGGATCCAGCGTGTTTTCTCTTGCAGCGTCTTGTTTGCGAAGGCCTTACACTCTGTTAAAGTGTGGCCGTTCCGCTCGTTTAAAGGACAGTGGTTTGATTCCCTTTCCTCTTCTGTCTCCAGCGGTGTTTTGTTCGGCGGATCGTCGTTCGGCCGGCTTTCTTGGGAGGCGTTGGTCTTTAACGCTCGACGTCCAGAATGCCTCTCCCGATTTCTTGTCGCCGCAGGGTTGTCCGTGGTAGATGTGCTTCCGGCCAAGATATTTGGGTGATTTTTAAATCTAGACGCCTCTTCTATCATTTTCGTGAAGCGGTGGAAGCCTGGGTAATTGTCGTCGTGACTTTCTGCATACCGTGCGACCGTCTTTTCCCATCTGCTTCTTAGATATTGAGGGAGCTTATCTACTACGGGGCGAATTGTGTTTGGATAATTCAAGCACGCGAGGCCTGGAAGCTGTTCTATTTGACTATCAACGTCCGCGCATGTGTCCGCAAAATCCTGGAGCCTCTGATTCTCGTTTTCTCCGAAAGACGCGGTTTCGTGGAGGTGTTTAAGTAGAGCATTTGTTATCACCGCTGCGCTTCCAAATCTCCTTTCTAGTTCTGCCCAGAGGTTTTGTAATAGCGTGGCGGAGTCGTCCCTAGCTCTCTTCCGAAAGTTATCGACCACCTTCCGGGCAGCGCCGTTCGTAAACTTAAGTAGATAGTTTACTTCTAAATCTGGGGTTACGCGCGCGTCTCCGACCATCGCACTGAAGGCTCGTCTCCACGAATGGAAAAGTGCTGGATCGCCGCTAAAGACGTCCGGGTGACATTTAGGTAAGTTTTGCCATGCAAGCCCGACTACTATTTCCTGATTCGCAGCGGTCATCGACTGGACAAGGCGCTCTGCGGTCGCGTCGGCACTCGAGTGGGGGGTGAAGAGCCTAGGCGAGAGTTGCGCGCGCTCTGTGGCAACTTCGTAGTTCGGCGTAGTCTCGGGGGACTGGGACCTAGGCGGGAGCGGGACGCCATCTATATTGACTTCATATCCCGGCGTGGACGTGAGGGGCTGGGGCCTAGGCGGGAACGGGACGCTCTCTGTTTTGCCCACATATTCCGGCGTGGACGTTAGGGGTTGGGGCCTAGGCTGGTTCTGGGCGCGGTCTGCAGCCACTACGACAATAGCAGTGGGCGAGAGGGGCTTGGGCCTAGGTGGGAGCTGGGTGTGCTCTGTAGTTATTTCGGCCATGGGAGAGGACGGGAAGGACTGTGACCTAGACGGAAGCTGGGCGCACTCTGTACTGGTTACTTCGCAGCTTGGCGCTGATGGGAGGGGCTTGGGCCTATGTGGGAGCTGGCTGCTTTCAGTAACCACTTCGTAGCTTTGCAGGGACGTGAGAGGCTGGGGCCTAGGCGGCGGGTCAACATGCGCTAAGCTAGGGTTGCTTGGGCGGGGTATGTCTTGGCGCATTATTGTTGGAACGCGGGTGGTGTCTGAAAGATCGATTAGGTAGCCTTCGGAAAAAGTGGGTATCTCGGAAGCGGGTTCGGCAGGACGCGTTGGCGATTCGGAAAGCGAATTAGCGCGTATCCACTCCTTAATTAAATGTGCTGCCGATGTTTCCGGCAGCTCGGGTTGCTCGGGTGCCTCGTCCACCGACAGGTGCTCATCTATAGCTCTCAATTTTGCATTCGCTACGGCCGCCTCCTCATCGGCGGCTAGAATTACCATGTCTCTTGCGTGCTCCGCGCGTTCCTGCTCGCGCTGCTTTTCGAACTCTGCTTCGCGTTTCCTTAGTTCAAGGTCTCTTTCGGCCTTTAGCCGCGCGAATTCTGCCTTTTCACGAGCGGCAACGGCCTCCTCTAACGCGCACCGCCAAGCGGAACTGGATGAGGATGATTTTGAGTGGGCGCTCCGTCGCGATTTATGGGACTTACGCGATCCAAATTCCGACAATTTGTCAGGATGTTTACATTCTTTATTTGTTAACATATCTAAGGCATGTTTAACCCTTGCCAGCGCTTGATTCGCGCTAGCGGACATCAACTCAGCATCTTCTCTATACTCTTCTTCTTTGTCCTGCCTGTACAGAGAAAGTAGTTGGTCTACAGCGGTCGAGTAGGCTACCGTGAGAGTTTTGATTTGCTCTTCAGTATCGGCAGATGTTTGTGTAGTCGCCGAGCCCTTTTCTACGGATCTAATTACTTTATCCAGCTTATTGTAAGCGACTTTAACATTGTTTGCTGTGTTTGTTACTTCGTACTGTAGGCCTTTTCTAGTTAGGGTTCTAGGGCGTTTATCTTCTTCACTCTCCGTCTTTTCTAAGTCGGCGTTCTGATTCTCTGCTCCGCTCATTTTAGGTCTATCTAATAGAAGGACCTTACCTTCGTTTGTTTTGTTTGCATAACATGATACCATACGTTTCGTTCTCGACGCTATTGGAAATTTTACTGTTGCGTTCCCCGGGAGTCTCGCCGACACAATGCTGGGTGTGGAAGTACTTTAGGATTCGCTAGTATTAACCACTGCACCACGACACAAATTAGGGTATTTATTGGCCACGATTACAGACGGTAAAATCTACAAATAGGAACTAAATTAGCTTCTAATCACAAGATCATAGCTGGGTTGTTAAGAACCAAATCAAACTTCTACTTACTTCCAATGTTCTTCTGTGAGATTTAAGAACTCCAGAAATGGTACATATACTCTTGATTGAGGTTTATGAAAACTCCGTGAAATCCGTATATAACTCCGTATATAACTCCGTGTAAAACTCCGTATAAAATCTCCGTACTAAACTCCGTGTATAAGCGATAATGCTTCTAGCTAGACTAAAGAAAAACAAGGCACGGCCCACAGAAAACAAAGTATCTAATAACACAAGTAAAATCACGCAAAGAGCTATCGCTTACATGTAACGCTAACAAACTAAAGTCCATAACTTGCTCGGGTAACGCAAGATTCCAAATCATTATTTACAAGTGCTGTAAACGGCACAATTTATTACATAAACATCAGTGAAATACCAAAGGTATCTTGCAGACGGAAAAATGATAATTATAATAATTATAGTTTATTGTACCACTCGTCCAGAACAAAGTCTGAATTACAGCAGGGCATCAATTTACAAATTACAAATGCGGACAGTTACAACAGTCTGAAAGCGGACAGGTACAAAATCATTAAGCCTGGAAGTATTTCCTTGATATCGGTTGGATTGCTGTGTTATGATTTTTATCTTGCATTTTCACTCTTCACAGTGAAGATAACACATAGCTTTCTAGTTTTCAGATTTTCATAAACTAAATGTTGATTTTGGTATTTCACTGATGTTTGTATAATAAACAGAACATTACATGGCCGCTTGGAGATACAAATTTTGTGTTAGTTTCCTGGGCTCACTCGTGGGATAAATTTTCAGCACTCAAAGATAAAAATTAATCTCCACGCAGCCATGCAGTTGTCCTCTATATCCCTTCTAACATAATAATGTACTTTACTTACATCAAGGGATGATGTTGAGGATCTCTTGATGATGAAAGGGTCCAGAAATGTTAACTTCTCAAGTAACCACTGAGTTTTACGGGAAACTGGCTTCCTTGCACTTCAACTGGGTGGTGGCTTTTTTGCTTTCTGGTACTGGGTTCTTAACGATGACGTTCTTTTGCTAACCTGGGAGACTGAAATAAATAGCACATAGCTAGCACATGGAAAATTGGGATGGATACATAATATTGTGTAAATAAAAATAAAAATAATAGCACATTGAGACAAAACTTTGCTTCACTGTAAAATAATTGGACAGGTGTGCATTTTTTTTCAGAACCATATTTAAGGAGGCTGCCTAGTTTTTCTTGGACTTGACCTCTCAACTTTGGATGACCACAATTCTGAAATATAATTAACCATGAATTTGAAATGTTGACCATTTGCTGTAGAAAGATCAAAGTTCAAGATAGCAACAAATCAGGGGCGTCACTGTTTTTAGTTTAATAAAAGTTCCACATGATTTTTTTTCCTTTGAAATGTTTCACTTGTATTCTGTATAAAATTTAATGGGTTTTGAAATAGGCTAGCAAAATCTCTTACTGCAAAATTCATCCCAAGGTATACAACTACTTGTTTGCCAAATTTGATGTCAGGAAGTGCCTTTGACTTTCCACAATGAACATCGACACAAACTTCAAATTTTTTAGCAATTAGATTTCGAACACAAGTAAGGCTCCAGAGAAAGTTCCTGATGGCCAATTTTGTTCTCACGCTCTAAACATAAAATTGGCCATATTAGCGAGATGTTGTCCACATAAGAAAAAAAAAATTATGTCGCGGATAGCGCCTGCAAAAATTCCAAAGTTCACCACCTTCCTAGTCCCTGGGACTTGTCCCCTAGTCTGTGCCGGCCTTAAAGCTTCTGCAGATTTTATCGGCTTTAGTTTTTATTCAAATTTCACCCCTGTTTTCACATTCCAGCATGGACAAGTGTACAAACTCTTTGATGGTTCAGTGAACCAAACCTGTCACATTTAGCTCCTATTAGCTCTAGAAGGACGTTTCGCAGTCTAAGACGTCTTGATTTAATTCCGGAGCTAATGTTTAAATCCGGACTGTCGAAAATATCCACACCGAAACGTTTTTTTAGGATAAATCTACAGCTAGCTGGAGATGCAGGTTATTTCTCCAAAAAAAATGGAGAACAGAATATCAACATGTCAGGATTTCCATAAAATATGGAGAAGTGCTTTTTAAATCAAGATGGTTGAAGGAGGTGATCAAAATTCCAAATAAACTGGAGAACGAGTACGGCGTCGGATATCGGATATACACGTGAATCTATAGTCTCAACAATCAGTCGAACAACTTTCATTACTGTGTAAAAAATGCTTGCTGTGTTACAAGGATCGGTACAAAACAAAAACACAGAATTCTCTCTGCCAGTCATGTAGACGCTTCATTTCTTATTTTTGAGATTTGAAATCGAGAATTCATAAATCGCTTAGAGAAATTGCAGCCACGGAGAAAGCCGATTGTTTTAGGCAAACTGAAACTGCCTGTAGAAAGCGCTACATTTGTCACAAGATTGCTTACCGAAATGAACAGCGTATGTCTGTAGAAAGCGCTACATTTGACACAAGATTGCTTACCGAAATAAACAGCGTGTGTCTGTAGAAAGTGCTACATTTGACACAAGATTGCTTTGTTAGCTAAACTAGACTGTATTAACAAGAACTACATGCGATCATTCTATGTTGTTTGACACGGCGATTCAAAATCTCCATAAATTATGGAGAAAACACGTCTTTGCCAGCATTGCCTAAAAAAGTGTTCAAAAGCCCATACAAAATCGAAAGTTATTATAGTATGCGACCTTAACAGCGTATACATTTGTTTAAAAAACCTGAAACAAATATCGACAGATGCAAGGTTGAATATATGAATACATGTCGAATTAATTGGTAGGGTGACCTCAAATAACGTTTTGGTAAAAACTTTGCGAAAAGTGGATAAAACTTCCGGGCAAAAGTGCAGAAGTGCTTCGGTGAATTCTCGTGGCAGGCAACTCTGCGATGAAACAAAAACAAAATAGATTGTGCAAAATGCCCTCCGTAAAAATTGTTTACTCTGACGATAAAAGGTCCGATAATAAGAAACCTCTTCTCGCTCTATGTAGGTGATTGCCGTATTATTTAGAAAAGAATCGAGACCGAGAAGCCAAACCACGGGCTGCACGGATCGATACTACAAAATGCCCGCGGGGAAATTGTTGTTTAATTCCGGTCGGGAAACGCCGTTCCAGACTCGCGCCGTTCCAGAGGATATTACATGGCCGCGCGGAAATAAGAATTTATCTTCGAGTGTTGAAAATTGTTAACACAAGAAGATAAAATTCGTATCTCCAAGCGGTCATGTAATGTTCTGTTCATTATATAAACGTAAATGAAATGCCATTTCCACCTACTAATGGGGAAATGCATTTTAATCAAGAGCGTTGAAGGAGGTGTTTAAAATTCCATATAATCTGGAGAACGGGTGCGGTGTCGGATATGCGATATAGAAACTAAGCTATGTTGTCAGCAATCAGTCGTACAACGTTCCATTTGCTTAGCCTCTAAGGTCCCGTTCGCACTGCTTACAAAAAGTCAATTTGGCCTTTGGCAAAATTTGTCTGAGCTCTAAATTTTGTCGAAACAATATTTGTTCGATGCGTTCGCACTGCTAGCGACAACTACCAACAATTGTCAATCAAGAGGAAATTCGTTGACAGGCGGTTATAACGGGAAACATTTGTGATCCAGTAAAGTAGTTATATGGATTGTAGCCAAGGGTTCGCGAGAAAATAAATCTTGCGAGAAAGAAGCACGAGGTCCGTTCTATAATATCTGTGATCCATCGTAAAATAGTGGGAAGAAAACGAAACTGATACCTCTTTATTTGGCCCCCGTCTGTTGACGATCAGACCTGACAAGCGCGAGAGATGAGTGTGAGCTAGCTGCCAAAGAAACAAAAGGTTTTCACGCCTAGACAAAAATTGGAGGCCGTGAAAATGAAGACACATTTTGTAGCCGGCTTCTTTGAACTTTGGTAGCGCTCGACAAAATTTGCTAAAATTTAGAAATGTCGTTCGCACTGGTTTCGGGCTCCCGATGACAGATTTTTTTGCAAAATAAACACCAAATTCGCGTAGTGCGAACGGGACCGAAGTAAATTTCACAGTTAACAAGATTGCTAGTCTCCTACGCACAAACACGGGCTGCGTAGGAGACTACAAGATTGCAGGAGGGTACAAAAATCACTGCAGTACAAAACAAAATCACAATATCGAATTTCTCTTTGTCAAGGTAGGCCCTTTCATCAGTTCTTACTTTTGAGAAATCATAAATCCCTTGAAGCCATAATAGCTTTCATTATAACAATCGATGAGTCAAACAGGAGATCTAGTGTGTACACGAAATAAGCAGGGTACGCCTGTAGAAAGTCCGGGGTCGTAATAGTTACGTGGCTACTCGTCTATAAGTAAATCCCTTCTGCGACAAAAGTTTATCAATTATAGTACTTCTACATTCTTGATGCCCCTATAAGCTACTAAAATTCTCACTATTCTCACAGGCTATACCGTAGATTGTTAAAATATATTAGCAAGAACTGCATGTGATTTCATTGTTGTAATTTACGTGGCAATTGGCGATTCAGAGTCTCCATAAAATATGGAGAAAACAGGACTTTGGGAACATTGTTTCAAAAAAGTGTCAAAAAGCCCATCTTCTATGGAAACTCCAAAAATCAGAGAGGCTATCAGATAAATGATTATACAAAGCAAGTTATTTTTGTATGTTACCTAGACTGTTTTCAAGGACTTTCATTCATAGATAGGCTCTGCTCACAAGAAAATCATGCTAAATCTCCGAGGTCCCTTTTAAGCTCTAAATGTCTGAAAATCAAGATAACCAAATATACGTCTATAAAAAGCGGAAAATGTATTTCCGTAGATGTATACATAGCTTGACGAAGGGTTACGTCGGGTGATTCGATGATTGCACAGCAGTCAGCAGTGCTCCACAGAACATTGCAACGAATAGAACGATTAGTCTCGTAGTATAACTCATGTTGAATTAACATGTTGAACTAATTAGGGTGATCAAACTCCTAAAGTGGAGATATTTGATATTTGCCATAACCCTAGAGTAGTATTTCAAAGGAGCAAATTGATAAATTAATCGATTCGTCTTTTTAGTGGCATTGAAGGGTATCGAAAAATTGATTCTTCTAATGCAATGTAATGCAATGTAATGATAAACGATCATGGAAACCACCAAGGCTGACAATTTTGCGCCGAAACAGAAACTTAACAACCAAATTGACTGAGCAAAATGCCCTGCGTAAAAGATGCCGACGCTAAACAATAAAGACCGTGTATAGATATTATGCATATAATATCGAACGTAGCCTGAGTAACAAACGTTCTCATGAAAGTTTTTACCGGCAGAGAAACCTGGTGAAATTGGGAAATTCCAACAAGCGAGGATTTCGCCGCCAAAGCTCCCCAGCTGTAAAACGCTCTTTCGCCGACGATCGCCGTATCTGCCGTATTCCTTGTAACTATTTTAAGTGGTCGAAACTATGCTTAGACCGTGATCGAAAAAGCTCAGCGTGTAAGGACTGTGTGTACACATAAATCGTTAGCCTGCTTACAGCGAACGGACCGGGTTTTCCGCGATAAAAACACCCGGTACCGCCTGCAAAAAGCAGGCTAATAAATCGTACCTTAGCATCGTGGTACATGCTTCGAAAAAGCCACGGCGCGTTTATAGTGCAATTCCCAAACCATCGATAGATCCCCGAGTTCCAGAATATTGTTCAGTCTTCCATATCTGATTGTTGTAGCAATCCATGCTCGCATGACGGGTGAAGAGCTATGGCCGTGGTCAGACTTGTGCTTGAGATCATGTTCTAGTGCACTGCTAATTGGATTTTTTCTAGCTTGCGCTTGGGAAACGACGGGGAGCCAGAAGTAGGCCGATAACTGATAAGTTGACAGATTGTCAATTCTTAACTTTTTTCACGAACTTTTACAAGTAAGCTGTGAATCAACTATTTATCATTTTGTTGTTTCTTCGGCGTACAAAAGCACATAGATATCAAGCAACAGCGCACCGGCGTAAGCGGCCGTAAGTACAGTGTAATTAGGCATTTTAGGGGCCGAGTAGCTCATCAGATCGGGCCAGATATTTGGAGCAAAGTTCAACAATCCCATCGGAGCATTATGTGATGGGCCAGCTACTCCAGGTCCTTGGAACAAAGCATTATGTGTAAAATAACCATTTGCAAATGCTTTGTTCGGTGGGAACATGTTGCCCAAGTATACAAGAGGAAAGATCAGCCACGGAACCCAAACATTAACTGGCGTAAAATTACTAATTTCGACTGTAGATTGAGTGGCATCTGCCATGTAATGTTTGCATAGTAGCGCTCAAGCTCACTTTTTGTGAGCTTGGTATGCACTGCGGCCCCTTTGAAAATCGAGTCAAACGGCTCGGATTTCGAGCACACATTCCAGGGTCTTGCTAGACCGGTCAGACTTTAAGAGCGACCCAAGTGCACTGTAGCTATGGTGATAATCCGATTAGTACGGAGCTCTAGTACAAGTCTGACCACAGCATATAACAGCCTTGACAGTTTGTTTCCGGTTTCAATGCTGGCCTGCAATTCTCGGCGGAGATCAGTTTTCCAGTGTTTTTTTTTTCGGATTGATTTTTTGGTGCGCGCGGGATTCCTGTATCCGACAAATCCCACTGGAGAGCCGGCTAACAGGCTATCGAAAAATAAAAATGATGAATTATTCCACGGGGCCGCTAATATATATATATATAAATCGGTTTTATCGGGTCTATTGATTAACTTTTGCAAATACGTGTTTTACTGCAGTGCTCGATCGCGTTGTTGAAGTTAGTTAAGTTACGATTACCCAGCCCGACACAGCATCAATGCAAAGGCATAATAATAAAAGAATAAAGTCATAGCTTCTTTGGCGGAGCACGTCTGGAGTAGCACTTTGCTTATGCAATCTCGTTATCATGCGAGCCGATGGTGTATGGGTAGTGCGATAAACGACCACCTACTGAAGTGGCGGCAGATACCTTGTCAACATGTCAAATATCATTCCATCCCACAATCCTGGAACTCTACAGCAGACACACTGCTCTTTTGTTTATGACCTAGATTTTGACAATAAATGTCAATAAATAGTTGATACACCTGCCGAAGTGAAGCCCGGTTTTAGCAAAACCGCTCTACCGACTTCTCTATCAAGCCATCTACGGGCCATCTACTCTTTAATTTCCTGTGTATCACAGAACGTTCTATGTGTTATCAGGGTCTTATCAGGAAAATTCATGAAATTCATTTTGCCCCGATTTTACTCAGCCCAGCCCCGTATAGCCTGTAATATATTACAGGCTATATAATAACTTATTCATGTAGTTTTTGTTTACTTGCGATTTCATATTTTAACTATACGCTCTCCACTCGGATGCTTCAAGCTTAAAAAACTGTCAACATTTTGTCAATCATCGAAAATATGTACCTCGTGTGCTAGTACTGCTGCACTGTACTGCGCGCTGTGTGCAGCAGTGTGCCATGTATCAATGAATGTGGCTGTTACTCTTACACTGGTCTCTTTAACAACAAGAGAAAAAATGCTTGCTGCATATCGAATGCAAGGTTTATCGATGGTTTGCTTATTAATACTGGTATTGGTCGCTGCATACTGAAGCTGTGTGATAAATACCGAGAAGGTACGATTTTTGCATTATTTATACACATTACTATAGTATAGAAATAAGGAGTGGGGTATTTAAGAATAATGAGGATAATGTGATATAATGTAGTAATAAGTATTTCCTCTTCTGTCCCTAAGACAAGTTATCTGTTTTTGGTAAAACATTTTTTTCGAAATGCCTCTATTAAAGTTTTATTGTTCTTCGAGGTGAACAATGTGAAGTTAAAACAGCCCGCCAAAAGTGTATATGATCAACGAAACAAGTTTGAAATAATATTTTGCTGGTGATCTCTGCTTGCTAGCATGGCCGCCGCGCTTTTCAAGAATTAGGCATTCAGGATATGAGATGACACTGTTTCGTGACGCAATTTTGTATCTACACGTCTATAAGTGACGAATTAGGCTTCTTCCATACCCTCCAGACATGCAGCAGGGAATTCAAATAAAGACAACTTAAGGAAAACAATTATATCTCAGTAAGCTAGATGGTTATGTTTTTAACGTAAACGCGCTTTGTATATAAGTCTTTGTACAGAGGCGAACAAAATGATGCGTCAAATTACATTATTACTCGCATGCAAATTAGCTAGCCATGCACAAAACTCGGGACTTTGAGAACGCATAGCTATATTTAGCGGCTATTTAACAAATCTTTCTTGAACTTGGTCCGGCATGCTTGTCTAATAATGATCTATCCATAGATCTGAAAACTGATATCGTTTCAATGCGCTTTAGTCAGTTTTCTCACAACCGGGCAATTCTATGATTGTAGCAATTCAAATCATATTTCATAGGATTACGTTTCAGCTCTACGGGAGCCTTCTGTCGTGCATGCAAGCATTATGACCTTACCAGGTCATCATTTGACATCCACAGTAAATGAATTAAACCATTTACAGATTTTTGACAAGCCTTGCTCGATAACAAAGGTCGACCAATTCTAGAAATACAACAGTGTTGATATTTTCCTAGCGAGCAAATGTTCACAGTAAACTGAAGGTCAAACAATTCTAAAAATACAGCAGTTATGGAAACCCACCGTTTATATACGCAAATTGACAATACAGACGCATTTTATTCAAGAATTTCAAGGGATCGAATACTTATTAACAACGTTCCTCACTCCCTGTCCAATAAACACAGTCCGCGGAACATTTTTCACATTGGAATTTGATCACCTTTTCATAAAATTCGAATCTTTCCTTTCTATGGAAATTTCATACCACAGTGCAGTATTAACATTGGGACATACGTTTTAAAAACACCAATTAAATACCGTGTGATCTCCCGCGCGAAAACTTGATATCTTCACACGTGAAAATAACACGTTCAATTTAATTTCACATGTGAAAATATCACGCTTGCCTTTGCTCAATGCTCGATCTTTAAGCTTAACTCAAATAAAATTAGAATTTGGTATTTCATTGATGTTTATATAATGAACAGAACATTACATGACCGCTTGAAGATACGAATTTTATCTTCTTGTGTTAACAACTTTCAGCCATGTAATATCCTCTGGAACGGCGCGAGTCTGGACCGGCGTTTTCCGACCGGGATTAAACAATAATTTCCCCGCGGGCATTTTGTAGTATCGACCGTGCAGCCCGTGCTTTGGCTTCTCGGTCTCGATTCTTTTTTAAATAATACGGCAATCACCTACATAGAGCGAGAAGAAGTTTCTTATTGGGCCTGCCACGAAGCACTTTGGCGCGGAAGTTTTATCCACTTTTCGCGAAGTTTTTAACAAATTTAATGCAACATGTATTCCAACCTTGCATCTGTCGATATTTGTTTCAGTTTTTTTTTTAATGTATACTTCTGCTGTTAAGGTCGCATACTAAAATAACTTTCGATTTTGTATGGGCTTTTGAACACTTTTTTCAGGCAATGCTGGCAAAGGGTGTTTTCTCCATAATTTATGGAGATTTTGAATCGCCATGTCAATTACAACTAAACATAGAATGATCACATGCAGTTCTTGTTAATACAGTCTAGTTTAGCTAGCAAAGCAATCTTGTGTTAAATGTAGCGCTTTCTACAGGCGTACGCTGTTTATTTCGGTAAGCAATCTTGTGTCAAATGTAGCGCTTTCTACAGGTATACGCTGTTTATTTCGGTAAGCAATCTTGTGTTAAATGTAGCGCTTTCTACAGGCATACGCTGTTTATTTCGGTAAGCAATCTTGTGTCAAATGTAGCGCTTTCTATAGGCATACGCTGTTTATTTTAGTAAGCAATCTTGTGTTAAATGTAGCGCTTTCTACAGGCATACGCTGTTCTTTCTCCGTGGCTGCATTTTTTGTAAGCGATTTATGAATTCTCCATTTCGAATCTCAAAAATAAGAAATGAAGCGTCTACATGACTGGCAGAGAGAAGTCGGTGATGTGATTTTGTTTTGTTTTGTGATTTTGTACCGATCCTTGTAACACAGCAAGCATTTTTTTGTTGACACAATATAGATTCACGGGAATATCCGATATCCGACACCGTACTCGTTCTCCAGTTTATATGGAATTTTTATCACCTCCTTCAACCATCTTGATTTAAAAAGCATTTCTCCATATTTTATGGAAATTCTGACATGTCGATATTCCGTTCTCCATTTTTTTTGGAGAAATAACCTGCATCTCCAGCTAGCTTTAGATTTATCCTAAAAAACGTTTCGGTGTGGATATTTTTGACAGTCCGGATTTAAACACTAGCTCCGGAATTAAATCAAGACGTGTTAGACTGTAAAATAAGTAAGTTTTGTCTAATCGCCATCTTATCCAGCAGGAACTGGAGTTGATTAGCTCGGTTGGATGCGAAAATATTAAGAGCGAGTTCGCGTAAATATCGCCTATGGCCCACAAAAACCCAAAAATCGAATTTTTGTTTACCAGAATAAAGCCTTTGGGTCAGAATGTATGAAAATAATAATCTTAGTTCGATCAGCGAAATATTTTTTTCACGAAACGACTTTCCCCGATCGAGGCTCGGATCGGCAAAAAATCACACAGAAAATTGTTACAAAATCGTGCTAATTTTCATTGCCCAAACTACATTTTTAGCAACATTTAAGAAAATCCAGTAGCATTTAAGCATCTTCTCTGCTGTCTAGAACAATTAAAAATGGATTATCTCGATTCTGCGAATTTTGAGAGCTTTTTGAAATTTATCATTTTGCGAAGCCGTGTCGCGGCTCAAAATTTCCCGATTTTGATGTGCCCTAAATCGACCTTGGTACATGGCTCTTGACAATAATGCTACATTTTCTGAAAAGACCAATCCTTCCTCTGTTCATTTCTGCAAAAACATTTTGGGGAAATTTAATTGCCGAGTACTGAGAGAAGCGAATGGAAGTCACTCTGCAGCAAATCATTTCATCGACACTTGACAAGTTCCTAACAAACATTTACCATCTCCGTGTTTATTTTCGAATCCTTGCCCCTTATCTTCACACAATTAAACGTTATAATGTACCTGAATACTTGTTTACTACATAATTAGCGAAGAAAAGGCATATTTTCCGTTTTACAGACCGATATAGCTCCCAAGTGCGTTCACTTTGTTGTTTTGACATGTCTCTTCCCACGTGCGATACCAAACTTCAAGACAATGTCACGTCAGGATTGCCAAATAATAAAATCAGAGCAGCAGAACCCTTAACAAGAGCAATAACAGATTCTAGACAGTTCAAAACTGGCCTATGTGGCATATTTCAGGAGTTAAAATCAGAATGTTCCGCCTAAAATGTTCTCCCCGAGTCGCGTGCTGTCAAAACAAACACGGTAGTACCCAGATCTCTACCTACACGGACAACGGCACAGGGAGTCGATCGTCTAGGGCGGCAGGTTGCTTAGTTTTACTTTGACTGTCTCTAAGTTAAATTCACACAACGACGAAAAGACGTTTTAACCGAAACGACGAGAAGAGGATTTTTCTCTATCCTATTGAAAAACTGATAGCATATGCTATGCGTCGTGGGAGCCACTGGGAGGAACCCGAAAAAATACAACAGGGGAGGGTGCTGGAAATTCGAAGGGTAAGGTATATTTGAGAACATTTTTCAGAAAAAGTCGACACAACGTAGAGAATATATAGTTTTATACAATATTTCGGCTGGCCAAACCAGCCTTCTTCAGGTATTGTGAATACAAATTGGCATGTTATCACTATATATACTATCTGAAATATGAACCTTATGACGTGACTTACGGATAAACTATGTACATTAATATATATATAAAAAAAAGAAAAGGGCATAATGAAAATGCAGATCAGGTCTCATCTGGAAATTCAAGGGGATTGGCAAGGTGCTAGACTAGCACTCTATATGCCTGAATGTAGTTGATGTTTGTAATTTGAATGTGACATTTGTAAACGATAAATTATGCACCACCACCACCCCACCCCACCCTCTGGGGGGACTCCCCTATTTCTGGATTTCTGAGGCGGGGGTGCTACGTCGGGAACTTTCGATTTCACCCGTCAAGGACCAAACATGGCGTCGTTTAGTTAATTTTGGCCCCTTAAAGGTGCCAAGAGGACGTATTTTCCCTCGTTGAATTTTCTGTCGTACTTCTTACAAGGGGGAAATACGTCTGAAATTCAGGCTACCAGCAAGTGTGACTTCCTTGATTTGCTAGAACGGACCTCCAACAGGTATCTATCTGCCAAAAATTGCACGCTTTCAAGTGCCCCCCCCCCCCCCCCCAAAGTACCAAGAGGCCTGATTTTAAACACTAAAAGGTACGACGAGCACTCCCACCAAAACATTAGGGGAGTCTTACCAGGTGCACGCCTCACATGGAAATCAGGAAATTTCACTTATCTTTGTTGTTGTGGCCAATGTGTATTACAAGATATTACAAGAGCAAATTACTCTTGATGTATATGTGAACCATGTGTGTATTATGTATGTGACTCTATTAGACACTATTAGTCAAGATTTCTTACTGGCCAAATATTTTGGAACAAACATAAAATGCAAGAGTTACACAAACATCGAAACAAATATAGAATACATGGACGCGGAGGAATATGGAATTATCTACGGTGTTCAAAGTTTGCGCGAACGAGTGAGATACCTAACACAAGAAGAAAAATTTCATATCTCCTAGTGCCCATGTATTACTCTGTTTTTACTAACAAAAGCTCATTACATAAAAAATGTTTTGTAAAAAATTCGATTTAACGAATTTCGCGTAGTGGGCATTATCGTATTTTTTCACACGTGCAAATTACGATATTTCTCAGAGGCCGAAATCATAAATATCCGTCAGAGGATCGTCCAGTTCTCGGACTCCCTGTGCCTTTTTCCGTGTGGGTGGCCCGGGTACTACCGTGCCTTTGTTTTGACAGCACGCGACTCGGGGAGAACATTTTAGGCGGAATATTCTGATTTTAACTCCTGAAATATGCCACATAGGCCAGTTTTGAACTGTCTAGAATCTGTTATTGCTCTTGTTAAGGGTTCTGCTGCTCTGAATTTATTATTTGGCAATCCTGGCGTGATATTGTGTTGGAGTTTTGTATCGCACGTGGGAAGAGACATGTCAAAACAACAAAGTGAACGCACTTTGGAGCTATACCGGTATGTAAAACGGAAATTATGCCTTTTCTTCGCTAATTATGTAGTTAACAAGTATTCAGGTACATTATAACGTTTAATTGTGTGAAGATAAGGGGCAAGGATTCGAAAATAAACACGGAGATGGTAAATGTTTGTTAGTAACTTGTCAAGTGTCGATGAAATTCTTTGCTGCAGAGTGACTTCCATTCGCTTCTCTCAGTACTCGGCAATTAAATTTCCCCAAAATGTTTTTGCAGAAATGAACAGAGGAAGGATTGGTCTTTTCAGAAAATGTAGCATTATTGTCAAGAGCCATGTACCAAGGTCGATTTAGGGCACATCAAAATCGGGAAATTTTGAGCCGCGACACGGCTTCGCAAAATGATAAATTTCAAAAAGCTCTCAAAATTCGCAGAATCGAGATAATCCATTTTTTATTGTTCTAGACAGCAGAGAAGATGCTTAAATGCTACTGAATTTTCTTAAATGTTGCTAAAAATGTAGTCTGGGGAATGAAAATTAGCACGATTTTGTAACAATTTTCTGTGTGATTTTTTGCCGATCCGAGCCTCGATCGGTGAAAGCCGTTTCGTGAAAAAAATATTTCGCTGATCGAACTAAGAATATTATTTTCATACATTGTGACCCAAAGGCTTTATTCTGGTATAGTTTTTGAAAATTCGATTTTTGAGTTTTTGTGGGCCATAGGCGATATTTACGCGAACTCGCTCTTAAAATTATAGGCGCGCTACAGAACTAGAGTGACCGGTTCCGCTCGTTGATGCTTACATTGAACCAGAATAACAGGAGCAAGATTGAATGCTGGAATGTGACTAAATCCTATAGAAAGCTATGATAGAATTGTATATCTATAGAATTGTGGTCGTCCAAAGTTGAGAGGTCAAGTCCAAGAAAAACTGTAGGCAGCCTCCTTAAACCATTGACCATTGATTCAAATAATTTTACACTTATGTATTATTCAGCACATCGATGCACTGCCCAAATGTGGTCATTGGAACACCAATAGCTGTCTTCTTTACATGACATATATCCTGTGATATCCGTCTCCGAGGAAAATATGATGTGTTGAGCTCGTATTTAAACAAAAAAATCATTTCTGGGATTGTTTTTGTGCTGACAATGTGCTGAATAAAAAAAACATTATCCTGCTCGATTTTTGCAGAATATCGTCTGATTTAGCCGGACTGCGTCTAGAAAGCTGCTGTAGAAAGAAAGTCCGCATCCCAAGGACATGGGCCAAATCTTGAACTGATCGAGCCCTTCTGAGCTTACCTGTCATCTGAAGTTCTTTGGCCATTGCTTCGAAGGCCACTTCCCTTTTAACTTTGTTACTATATTCCTTGTCTTGTACATTATAGAGAACAGGACGATTTCGCCAAAGCTCAACAAGCCGGTCTTCCTTTTCTATATTCCACGTTCCCTCCGTATAAATAACTTCTTCTTCAACCTCTTCGCCGCCTTCGGTCGCCATCTTGTTCAGCGAGAAGAACAGATCACGTGTTCTTTTCCGTGATTCTATTGGTCAAGCCAAAATACCTTCCCGACGATCCGTCGTTGGTGCCACACACGAGCCGATTTTTTTTCAGCGACGATTTGAAAATCAAACATGCCTGACTCAGCCAGCGGACAAAAAATATTGTCGTAAGCTTGTCGCGGGTGACCACACGAGCCGATGAGTCAAGATTTTTTGTCTTGCGACGAAAAATCGGCCCGTGTGTGGCGGCCTTAATATCCAACAGGAGTTATTGTTTTCAACTTGTTTATCCAGAAGCCCTCTACAGTGGTGAGGTCTTCAGACTTGGCCACCTTCTTGATTGCCTTGATGGTAAGGTCTGACATGCTATGGCCGTTGCTGGGGTTGAAGTGGGCCGCCACTGGGCACGTTTCCGCATATTTTTCCCAGTTCTTGATGGTAATGGTGATTACGGAAACGTGCGTGTAGAGGCATGCTGACGTACTTCCCACGTATTTCCCCGACGTACTGCGCTGGGCACTTTTTGCAGGATCCTGCTGTGGCCCATTAGAAGTGTACCAAGTACTATTTGGAGGTGCAAATGATTTCAAATTTGCTAATTGGGGACTCTGGGGGTCCGTACATCCCTTACTTGTCCAAACATCTTCATACATTAGAAATAATAATAATAATAATAATCAACTTTCTTTCAAGAGAGTAGCATGTGACAAAAACTTGTTGCCCTCCTGTAGTATTCATTCTTCACCCTTATTCTATTAAATTTATCAGTTAATTCCAGCAGTGAGCATGTCCATTTGTCATTTTTTAGAAAGAAATATGGTTGATAAAAACCATCCCTCCTGTATTTATCACATTATAAACCACGGAAATCCTCGTTTTATAAATTGGCCATAATTTATATAGTATAGAAAATTTGGATGAATTTTTTTACAACAAAAATGCACTCACATTCCACTGCTTGGGCTGTCACATGGCTGTCACTATCTTGTTTTGTGTTTTGAAGTAGCTTCTTTTGCGCAGTTGAAACACGCAGTTGAAACACGCAGACACAGACCTTTTTTTTATTTCAATTTTTTCTTTCTTTCTGCTTCTCTAGATGACTCTTAGGTAATTTGTCTATCAAAAGCGTTTGGGTACTATGGCAGTTTCCTAGGTGTCAATAGTCATTTATTTGTATTGTCCGCCATCTCAATCATAACTTTTGTTCCATCAATTGTCAAGTGGCTACCAAATTGCATGTTCTCCTTTAGTAGTCTATTATTTTACAGGAACAAGAGAAATTCACGGTCTAGCCGAAATAAAGAACTCACTACGGACTCACTTCCTGTAATTCAATTAGCTTTACTCGCTTTTATAAGCAATAATTTTGGAGCAGAACTACTTCGCTCAGTGGCTACACTTATTTCGCCTACCAAATTCTTTATTTTAGAGTATAACTAATTCGCTCAGTGGCTGAGCTATTTCGCCTGCAAACTTTTATTATTAAGAAATAAAATAATTTCAGAGCTGAACAACTTCGCTCAATAGCCAAACTCTTCAATTTAGAGCAGAACAAATTCGCTCACAATGGCTGAACTATTTCGCCTGCCAAAGTTTGTAAAAGAGAAATAATTTTAGAGCGGAACAAATTCGCTGGTGGCTGAACTATTTCGCCTGCCAAACTGTGTTAAAGAGAAACAATTTAGAGCAGAACAAATTCGCTCGTGGCTGAACTATTTCGCCAGCCAAACTTTTTTAAAGAGAAACAATTTTAGAGCAGAACAAATCCGCTGGTGGCTGAACTTTTTCGCCTGTCAAACTATGTTAAAGAGAAATAATTTTAGAGCAGAACGAACTCGCTCACAATGGCTGAACTATTTCGCCTGCCAAATTCTGTAAAAGAGAAATAATTTTAGAGCGGAACAAATTCGCTGGTGGCTGAACTATTTCGCCTGCCAAACTGTGTTAAAGAGAAATAATTTTAGAGCAGAACAAATTCGCTGGTGGCTGAACTATTTCGCCTGCCAAACTGTTGATATCCTCTAAGAAATACTTTTAACATGGAGCTGACACATTTACTTTTGCTCAACTGTAGCAGTAGAAGGACAACATGACTACATGTTGCGGCTAAACTGGTAAAAAGAAAAAACACAAACAGGGGAGAATAGGAAAGCATACTCACAAGCGTAGCCGGAGCGGCACACGAGGCAACGTATACATGAGCCATAAGAACCTAAATACCTGGGAGGTGGGTGCAGCGATGAAGGCGCGGCAGTACAGATGCGACCAGAGCGAGCAAATTTCCCGTTTGATCCGTCGAAAAGACTCAAAGTGAAGTTTATGGTTGGATTGAGCAATAAATATATAACGAGATATGTGCTACAATTCACGTAACCCATAAGCACGCACATATTTGTGGATCTTAAGGTGATGTAGCATGCTTAAATAGGCTATTCTTTGCGGGAAACCCAAGTGAAAATGGTATATACAAGTACAGTAAAAACCGGCATAAAAGAACATGTGGTTTAAGAACACTCAGGCTGAAATTTGGTCAAAATGGTACCTTATACATAAGAACACATGCAGCCTGAAAAATGAAAATTGTTCTTGTATAAAATAATTGCTGCCAGCTAGATTCGAGTACAGTAACCCAGTAGAGTACCCAGGAGATCAATAATATATAGATTTAGCCACTGGCTAAAAGCGGAGCTCCCGGTACATATTTTTCTGTTTGAGGGTGGGTTTACCTATTTTTTTTTTGGCGTTGCTAGGGAAAACTATAAGTCCTGCAAAATATTCATCACGTGACGTTATCGCGACGTCATTGCTACAGAAAAAAATGCTTTTCTAATTTTGATGACATCATCGATGATGTCATGCCACGTGACCTGGGTGGTGAACCCTCCTTGCCTCCAAGATAAGTGCACCCAAGTTTGGTCGCCTAGCGATGTTGCCTTCTCAAGATATTCACTTTTCTAATTTTGATGACGTCATCGATGACGTCATGCCACGTGACCTTGGTGGTGCACCTCCCTTGCCTCATTGATAACCTAGTCCAAGTCTGGTCGCCTAGCAATGTTGCCTTCGCGAGTTATTGACTTTTCTAGTTTTGATGACGTCATCGATGACGTCATACCACGTGACCTTGGTGGTGCACCCCATTGCCTCCAAAATAACTTCACCCAAGTTTGGTCACCTAGCGATGTTGCCTTCGCGAGACATTGACTTTTCTAGTTTTGATGACATCATCGATGACGTCATGTCACGTGACCTTGGTGGTGCACCCCCATTGCCTCCAAAATAACTTCAGCCAAGTTTGGTCACCTAGCGATTTTGCCTTCGCGAGACATTGACTTTTCTAGTTTTGATGACGTCATCGATGACGTCATGTCACGTGACCTTGGTGGTGCACCCCCATTGCCTCCAAAATAACTTCACCCAAGTTTGGTGACCTAGCGATGTTGCCTTCTCGAGATATTGACTTTTCTAGTTTTGATGACGTCATCGATGACGTCATGTCACGTGACCTTGGTGGTGCACCCCCATTGCCTCCAAAATAACTTCACCCAAGTTTGGTCACCTAGCGATGTTGCCTTCTTGAGATATTGACTTTTCTAGTTTTCATGACGTCATCGATGACGTCATGTCACGTGACCTTTTTGGTGCACCCCCTTGCTTCCAACATAACTTTACCAAAGTTTGGTCACCTAGCGATGTTGCCTTCTTGAGATATTGACTTTTCTAGTTTTGATGACGTCATCGATGACGTCATATCACGTGACCTTGGTGGTGCACCCCCATTGCCTCCAACATAACTTTACCAAAGTTTGGTCACCTAGCGATGTTGCCTTCTTGAGATATTGACTTTTCTAGTTTTGATAACGTCATGCCGGACGAACGAACGAACGAATAAAAACTTGAATGGTTGATTAACAGCTTATAATTTTCATTTACACGATATTTCGGTCAGCCAGTACCGACCTTCTTCAGGTAATGGTGAATATTTACATTGGTAACTACTATAAATAAAATAACCGTCAAAATTCAAACGTGAAATAGATACATACAAGTGGAGTGTCACGTGATAAAACGTAACAGGAAGACACAAAAAGATACATAGATACATAAAGATCTAACAGCTGAAATTGTTAAAATTTTCGTCTCTAGTATTGAGACCTTTGGGGGATAAAGTTTGACCTCTGTTGATAAAAAAAGCCTCCCTAGCTTTCCTAACAGAATCTCTTTTGTTAGTCAGTCGTTCTAAAGGGATAAGTAGCATGTCTGCGGATGTATGGTTAGGGGTGTTATGAAAATGGAGAGCGGCGGTAGTGGGTGTAGATTGGCTGTCAGAGTCAAGTGTGCGTCTGTGCTCGTTGAAACGTTCCCGTAATTGTCGTTTGGTTTCACCTATGTATTGTAGTTTGCAGCGCTTGCAGTGAATCATGTATACAACATTAGAAGTTTTGCATGTGATTTTAGAAGTTATCCTACGTGTTTCATTAGTTGACGAAAAAGTGTAATGTGTTAGTCCATCAGCAATATAATTACAAGTGTAACAGTTATCACCACAACGGTACGAGCCTGAAGTTTGGTTAATTACATTAGGGCTTTTTAACTGCGCTTTAACTAAAAGGTCGCGGAGGTTAGGGCTACGTCTAAACGCCACGATAGGTGGGCTGGGAAAAGCGTTTTTACAACGGTTAGAAGTCTGAAGAATTCTGAAATATTTGTGTAAGATGTGAGATATATTAGGGAGGGCAGGGTTATAGGTGACAACAAAAGGTGTGCGATGAGAAGTGTTATTTCTGTCTTTAGGTTTGAGGGCATCAGTACGAGAAATAGTGTTAACACGTGATATTTGCTGCTCAATAAAGTCACGTTTATAACCACGATTTTGTAAAAAAATAATAAGTTCATTAGACCGTTTAATATAGGTATTAAACGAACGAACGAACGAACGCACAAACCGGAAGTCCATGACAGAATCGTTCGATGCATATACACTTTTCTTTTTGTTCCTTTTTCTCCTGCATGTAGCTATGGGGCTCCGCTACGGGGGCGCTTTCGGCGCCCTTGGGAGCTCCGCTATGATGTGCTAGACCATGCACTCACAGTTCTACAACAGGATTTCCAGGGTAATTTAGCAATTGTTTTTTATACTTGACTAATTGTTGTTACTAAATGACTGTTACCTTTCTAGTGTATGGAGTATTTGATGTTAAGGCTACTATCAACCTTCGAGGCAAATTTTTTCCTTTTTCTTTTTTCGGCTGAACTTAAAGTTTGTATCATAATCTAGCAACTCGTAAAAAGAAAAATACAAAGAAGTAGTGTTTTCATGCGTAAAAACGAGAATAATTATTCATTTCGTCGGAGCATTTACTAACTCAGCCGACTTTAATCCTTTAATCCTGTTTACATATGACACAGGCTCCCCACTGATTGCGCGCGAAAACATAATCCGGGACGCATTAGCATATTTACGCACATTTCCTTCAAACATCGAACTACAAATGAACGCGAACAACTCAACTTTCAATCTCACGAATTTCAAACATTAATACAACGTTTTGGAGTATTGTACATTTCTGATTCGTCTTGGTGGCTTTCGCGCTTGGCCATGTCTCTGCGTGCTATTTAAGCGTATCCGCAAAATGCGTTCCGTCAAGCTGAAGTAAATAGATTCGATATTTCCAAATAAGCTAGATAATCTGATCGTTCTCGCTACTCGAGCTCGCGTTCCCTGAACATGATTTCCATGTGATTTACATCGGGCCGCTGTGACCGCTGATGTCCTTTGATTCCCTCCCTTGGCCTTTTTCCTCTTTGTTGGAGAGTTTTTAGTCTTCCTACTTTGATTTGCAGCGCTTGATTTGCGTCGGTTTGATTTTGGCGTTGCCATTCCATTATCCTGATAAGTCGAGGCTTAAAACGATAAACAATGCTCTTGAAATTCGAGATCGGAAGAGCTTTCCCGCGAACTTTCCTGGCCCAACGGGGCGCTTCGTTCCCAATGGTTATCAGTTGATATCTGCTTGACGTTTGTTTGCTGTCCACTTGAGAAGCCAGGAAAGCTTCTACGAGCCGTAACTCTTTAGTAGTTTTAGAGCAGATTACCAACATAAAACTGAATTATGCGCATAGAGGGAAACGATGGATTCGTTTGAAACTTGGCCAATTGCTAGTTTAAACATTGATCTCTAAAACCGTGTGGGGCTTTAAAGAAATATTGCTTTGCTGCGATGCAAATGCGCCGTAAGTAAAGGAATGTAAGCAATTTTACTCTTTCGACTTTAGCCTTTGATAAATCATAAACTAAGTAAAATATTGACAAATCCCCACACGGTTTGACAGCCCTATGAGTGCTGATGGACATGATGCAGTTTTTAGACTTTTATTCAATATTTATTTATTTAGCTTTGCCCCAGGGCCAGGAAATCCTCACAGAGCAAGGCTCCAATTACGAGGTTCCCTGATCAGTGTGGTGTGTTAATAAGTTGTAAGTCCTTCACTGAGGATGGGCAGTTTACCTGATCTGTTCCATAGAAACTATTTCGAACTACAGAAATCAAATTTGTAAAAATATGTATACATATATTGGGCACAAGCTTATACATGTTTCTAACATTGTATGGCTCCAATCGGAAGATGTCTATGTCTACAGTTACTGTATTTTCCAGAGGGGTGGGGGGTATGAATATTTTCTGGAACCACACAGTAAAGAGCACAACAGCTTGGGGTGAACTGGGGAGATTTTGCTGCATCAGACCGGAATGCTGGAAAGGGTCTCTACACATTTGTACACTGTGACCCCCCTTGCTCAAATCCAGGCTACAACCCTGGTCGTGAAAGGATTGGACAATGTGGGTTTGATCCATGAATTTCCATTTTCCAATCCTTTCGCCATGTCATGGCTCTTTTGTACACTGTAGCGTGATTTGAAACTTTGGCTCTTATTTGGATAATTTCAGACTGCCATACAACGTAGCTTAAACACAGGAAAATTCTAAATCCTGCAATGTTCGTGCAAAATCTGCATGATTCCTTGCCAAAAAGACCAGGGTAAATGGGAGGGATGACCTGTGTCTGCAAGACTGCAGACCAAATGAGGTGCATGGCATCCCTGTATTACATGGAAGACGTGTTTTTAAACACTCCATGGAAAAGCGTTTTAAATTGGTTTATAACAGCCATCAAACATCTGGAGACGCTAGATCAAGTTTTTTCAGTCGATTATTGGACAAAGTTGTGTTATTTGAAGGAGTTTGCGAGTTCGATTTATGTTTCCCGCCAAGATCCTCTCGTACTCGACACGGGTTCCGATTTCCTTTTAATAATTTGAGTTGTTCAGATATATTCCAACATTGTTGTATTGATTAAGATATTAATAATAATAACAACCAATAATTATTATACTAAGTATTAAATATACAATAAAATTAAAATAAAATATGTATATATGCTCACACAAATATATCTAATACAAATTGTGTAATTAACATTGCTTACAATAAATCAACATTGCAATACCTATTATATTTTCAAAGTAGAACATTACAGTAAAACAAAAACAATAATAATTTTTCGACAAGATGGTGGTTGGTTTTTCAACTCAAGTGAAGTTGATGATCCTTGCATTTTACCTCCACAATCTGAATAACCTGGAACAGGCATCAGACACACCAAGTGATGGTCTTAACTGCTGTGTCATTTCGCCCTCTCTTTTTCAGATGAGCCTGAATCAGGCGAGCTTTTTGATGAATGGTACTAATACCTGGTCTAAATCAATATGTAGCACAAACTCTCTGCTAGCTCACTCTCTGCTAATCCTCAGTGGAGACATAGCTCTCAATCCGGGGCCTAGCTACCAATATTCGTCTAGTAGTTGGGACGTAGATTCTGCGGTGGGCAATAATATTGTCAGAATAAGCACCCACTGGAGGGTCCGCAACCCCCACTCCTTCATCAAAAGGAGGGGTGCCAATCTTAACAATCTTTGCCCAGTGAGGCCCACTGACCACAGCACGACTAACGGCTGGCAAGACCTTCTTAAGCCTTCTGTTGTTTCTTCCGATCAGCAAACTGTACAGGTGTTGTCATCGTCTTATAGACCAATGGGTCGGAGATAAAAAACCCGATCACATGATAACCTGATCAACATCACTTGTGCTCCATCTTCTGACGATGACCCTGTTAACAAGCCTGTCCAGTTAGGCTTATTCAATGCAAGGTCGGTGAACAACAAGGCTCTTGTCATTAAAGATTATCTGGTTGAAAATCGCTTGGACATCATGGCTCTGACTGAGACTTGGGCAAAATCTGATTCTCCCAATATGATTAATGAGCTCTGTCTACGGGGTTTTGGCTTTTATCATGTCCCAAGGACTAACAGACGTGGGGTGGTGTAGGGATTTTGTTCAACAAAAATCTGAAGATCTTAAAGCAAAATGTCATCACTTTTGCATCTTTCGAAGCCATGGAGGTTTTATTGCACTCACCATCATCTCCAGTTCGCATCATTATTCTCTATAGACTTCACGCAAAAAAGAAAAATAACTTGACTAACGCCATGTTTTTTAACGATTTTTCTCAGCTATTAGAACGGTTGATCACGTCCACTGGAAAGCTTTTGCTGCTCGGCGATTTCAATTTTCATGTTGATGAGCCCCATATTGATCGCCAGGCTGAGAAGTTTCTGGAACTACTTAATCTTTACAACTTAACACAAGATATTACTGTCCCTACCCACAGAAGTAACCATATACTTGACCTCATTATCACCAGGAATGGCGATGATATTGTTCGAAACTGCACTGTCTTTGATCCCTATCTCTCGGATCACTTTGTTGTACATTGTGATTTGGCATTTAATAAACCCAAACCTATCCCGATGGAGAAAACGTATCGTAAACTTCGCTCAGTTGACTATGAGGCCCTTCGTCGTGATCTTATCTCCTCCCCTTTGCTTGCATCGCCTTCTGACTCCATCAATGGCCTGTGTGATCAATGTTTTTCAGTGCTTTCTGATTTGTGCGACATATTTGCTCCCTTAAGACCCTGTTGTCATCTCGCCCTGCCGCTCTCTGGTACACGGAAGAAATTGCATCGGAAAAGACGAAGAGGCGCAAACTAGAGCGACGATGGAGAAAATCTAATCTAACTGTCGATCGCCAACTTTACAAAGAGCAATGTGAGCACGTTAAAAACCTGTTACAAACTACTAAGATGTCTTTTTATTCTACCATTGTTTCCGAAAATGCTTCAAACACAAAAGTATTGTTTAACACTGTCGACCGATTATTAAATCGTTCGGCTGAGAAGCTTTATCCATCATGCAGCTTGAAGCAGGAACTTTGCAACAACTTTTCCAATTTTTTCATTGATAAAATTAATTCTATAAGATCTGGGCTGACTCCCTGTGTTGACAAATACTTTCTAGGATTTTGTCAGGATCTGGACAGTCCTCGCTTCATCAATGCACTTGAAGAGTTTTCCCCTGCTGATGAGAAAGAACTGTTACCACTGATACGTAAATCTTCCTCTAAGTCTTGCTGCCTTGACCCTTTACCTGCTCGATTACTGAACTACTGTTTGGAAGATCTGCTGCCTATTATTACAAGGATTGCTAATCTATCCTTCGATTCCTGTGTCATGCCTACATCATTAAAACAAGCTGTTCTGTCACCACTGTTGAAAAAAACGCTACTCGATCACGAATTATTCAAATTTCAGGCCAGTCTCCAACCTGCAGTTTCTTGGCAAATCTATTGAGAAGGTGGTTGCAGTCCGGGTTATGGACCATATGCATGACAACAATCTGGACGAGCTACTGCAATCATCTTATAAAAAGCACCATAGCTGCGAAACCGCTCTTCTTAGAGTCCAAAACGACATCTTAAATTCCATTGATAATAACCGCTCTGTTATACTTTTACTCCTTGACCTTTCGGCAGCCTTCGATACGGTTGACCATCAGATTCTCCTCTCTAGACTGGACTCGCGCTTTGGAATCAGAAGCAATGCTCTACTATGGTTCAAGTCTTATCTCAGTGCCCGCACACAATTTGTTGGAGTTGACGGCTCTTCATCAGATGTGCGCACACTTACCTGTGGTGTCCCCCAGGGATCAGTATTAGGTCCCTTATTGTATTTGATGTACACCTCTATGCCGATGACACTCAGATCTACTCGTTTTTCTGCTTAGATAATGAAGATGACTTAACTGCTACTAAAAACCGCATCCAGTCTTGTATTTCCGATATCGACAAATGGATGGCGCTAAATAAGCTGAAACTGAATAAAGATAAAACTCAACTCTTCTTATTACACTCTCGTTTCCGCAGCTCTCCTACTCTTGATTACCTCACCCTTGGAAATGAAAGCGTATTTCCAGTCACGAAAGCTCGCAATGTCGGTGTTATTTTTGATTCCACGATGTCGTTGGTAATTCACATCAATACTATAGTAAAATCAGCCTTCTACCATCTGACAAGCATAGCTAAAGTCAGGAAGTTTCTTTCCCTAGAGACTTCTAAATTCCTCGTTCAGTCTTTCGTTTGCTCTAAACTTGACAGCTGCAATGCGCTACTCTACGGCCTTCCAAAATCTTTGATAGACAAGCTCCAGAGCGTGCAAAATGCTGCTGCTCGGGTCATTGCTAGAGTCGGCAAGTACGAGCACATAAGCCCTATTTTGCAGCAATTACACTGGCTCCCGGTGGAATACAGAATAATTTTCAAAGTAAATCTTCTCACTTTTAAATGTCTTAATGGTCTCGCTCCATCATTTCTCAGTGAACTGCTTGAAGTGTACACACCCACAAGATCACTTCGCTCTTTAGCTGGCCCACCCAGATTGAATCCTACAAATTTTCGGACCAAAAGCTATGGGTTAAGATCGTTTGCAGCTCATGCTCCGCGACTTTGGAACGATCTACCCAACAATGTAAAATTAGCTGATTCTCTTTCCGAATTGAAGACCATGCTAAAGACTTATCTGTTCAGGCGAGCATTTGACCTGTAACGTGTCCCATCCTTTCCCGTCCACCTGCACTTTTATTGACATCCCGTGGCAGCGGTCCACTTAACTGCGTGAATGCTGTCATTGGATGTCTTTGTTAATGCTCTATATTTTAGAACTACCCTCATTTTATTGAACATGTATGTAAATATTTTTTATCACCACGTAATTTTATGTTTTTATCTTTTTGGTACTTACCTGTTTTTACATGTATTGCTTTTCTTTTTGCTTTTACTATTTTTATACTTCCATCCAGCGATTGTTTTTAATCTTTTTATATTTTAGAACTAACCTTATATTATTATAGAGCATGTATGTAAATATTTTTATCATTATGTAATTTTATGTTTTTATCATTTTGGTACTTACCTCTTATAAATATTTCTTTTAAAGCATTATTGTAAAGCGCTTAGAACGCTGATATAAGCGCTACAAAAATGTCTATTATTATTATTATTATTATTATGGAAGGATATAGTAAACACCCGAATGGGATTCAGGCTGATCTTGTTCTTGTACATTTGGTGTTTTCTGCAACAGTTATTTAGTAGCAACAAGTCCAAAAACACAAGTGCTTATTGCCTTAGTACCCTGGAAATCCCCATACAGTACCTGCTGTAGAACTCTGTGTGCAATGGTCAATGCAATAGTCTACTTGGTTCTCTACCACTGTAGGTTACTGTACTTGTATCTAACTGGCAGCCGTGTTTGTATACAAGAACAATTTTCATTTTTCAGGTTGCATGTGTTCTTAGTATAAAGTACCTTTTTGGCCAAAATTCAGCCTGAGTGTTCTTATTCCACTTGTTCTGGCAAAGTTCTGAAAGACTCTTAGAAGCACTTATTAAAATACTTTTAAACATTGCTACCAATCTCCACCCCAGAATTATATTGTTATAATATCCTCATGTGGTTTGAAGGTTTCAGTTTCAGTATTGCTAATCAGTACTGTACAAAAATGTTCCTAAATCTAACCTGAGATTTCAGATTTTGTTGTTTTTTATAACACCACAGCATAATAACGGACTTCATTGTCCCGCCCAAGATCACAGTAAATGGGCATTTCCAGAAAATATATGTACCCCAGCGATGGGCAGCACTAGTTTTGGACCCACCATGCATCCAGAATTTCGACAATGGCTTACCCCCAAGCATATAGAATTCCTGAGAGCATATCCCCAAGGATATAGAATTCCTAGCTTCCAGCTTTGAGAACACCCTCATGCAAGCAGAATTACGAGCTTGAAACCCCCCCTTCCGATTCGCCATTTGTCCCCGGGGTATATTTGCAAGGCCGTAGCTAGAAATTTTTGCCTGGGGAGGAGCCTTGGTGTAATCCTTGTTTTCCATCATAAAAAGCTCGCAGCACTGGGGAAGGCTTCCAGCTAAAAACCAAATGCCAGCATTGCAAAGTCGAGTTTTCATTTTTTTGAGGTCCACAAATCAACACTTTTTTCAAACTTCAAATCCAGTGACACGACTTTATGGCCACCAGGACTTTACCAGAACATTTTCTCTTCTCATTCGAGGGATTGCAAGCTGTAGATATCGTCTTGTGGTGATTTTAAAAGTTGTTTGTGCTTTTGCATTGACGTGAACCAATGAAAATATTGTCTTTCCCGCACTTAAAACGAGTCTTCAACTCACCACCTTCGCGCTTTAATCTGTGGAATGTCACTTGAACGGCCTTGAGATCAAGTTCTGATACATTATTGTTGCGTTGCCAGTGCATATACAACGATCACAGGCTCTAAATGCGTAGAAAACGTTGCCAGTTTCCATCAAGTTCAGATCCAACATGGCGGCGAAGGGTCGTGACCACAGAGCGCGAGCACAAACTATCTTTGTTGATATCCACGTTTCAACTCAAATCACCTCGAAACCTCGCTCAGCAGTTGGACATTATGGATTCCCACAAAACCTATAGATTTCCACAGAAATTCGCCACAATCTCGAGCCGTGAGCCGATTTGATCGCGGAAGCCTTAAAAAAACTCTTTTTAGAAAATTCGGCCAACCCCCCCAAAATGTACCAGGCGCAAAGCATCACGGGATATTGTGAAAATGGGGAATGCGCCGGCTCTAAGTACAAGGTCGTGTTGCCGATTAACAAGAAATCTAGCATGACGGGAGACCGTTTCAACTTACTCTGTAAAACAGTTCAAGAAAACCTTTCGTGTTTCGAGAGGAACATTTGCCTTCATATTTGAAAAAAATCGAGATCATTTGCTAAAGGAAACTGAAGAACCCGTAACCCCTGAGTTACGACTTCCGGTATGTGTGTACAGGCTTAGTAGGGGGACTACTACTATACTATTGCAGAGCTGGTGGGTTTAGGAGTTTCAACGTTGTGCACAAATGTCCAAGAGGTAACAGCAATTACTGTTGAAGTTATGTGGCAACATACATGCTGAAGACAGAGCAAGAGTTCCAAGGGAAGATAATGGATATAGAATATTGTGGCAGTTCCCATGTTATTTTGCTGGTATTGATGGATACCACATACCAATTAAATGCCCACCAGGTGGTTTAGAAGCGTGCGAAGAGTACCATAACTATCGGTTATGTAGAGCTCGTATGAAGTGAATAATGATGTGACTATGAAAGAACCGGAAAAAATTCCGAGTTCACAGATGGGATTCGACCTTCCAGATACTAGCCAGACGCTCAAACCACTGAGTTACAATGAACAATTGGGTGAGCAGGTCGTGTGTAATCGTCAATAGTATGAATATATATGAACGAAATTCTTCTTACATTGAATAAAACGTTTATTGGAAGCTGGGAAGTTTAATTTTGCAAATAGATGTATTTTTTCACCTAAAATATGCCAAACTATATAGTCCCAAAACAAACCTTTGAAACCCCTCCCCCTAGAATTACTACTTACTGTGCAAAACCTCTTGCCCATCTGAATAAGTGTGAAAGCTTTGCAGAGTTATTTTTTTGGACACTGGATTTTTGGGGGGGTTTCATTTTCATTTCATTAAAGGGTTTGTATCCCAATATAAGCTACAGTATGTGCTCATGATTAAGAGCGACTCTCTGTAAGGACCGAGTGAGATGTGGCACAAGGTCGAGAAATCGAGACCCCTCATATTTTGTCTAGAGATAGCCTATGGTATGCTAGTAAACGTGATATATTTTTTATGTTAGAAAAATAAAGCAATGTAGAGAAAATTACGAAAAAGCAACGCCGGGTCGTGAAGCTCAAAAATGACTAAAACAGCATGGGATTCTACGTTCAAATAACGGAACTCGCGCAAAGGCGCAACATAAAACTTGCATTTATTTGCATCATAATTTCATTTTAGAGGTATCAAAGATTTGAAACCATCCAGATGTTTAATTATAGCTAGCATTTTAAGTTCTTAGCGAGCACCCAAAGAACGCCGAAATTTCACATTTTGAAAATCTAAAATTTCACTTTATTTTGAAACAATGAAAAATGCAGGCGGTATTATTCAGAATTTATTGAAACTTGGAATTTAACAAGTACTGAAGATATATTTAGCCCGGGTATAAAAATTATTCTTGGAAAACATATTTGAGATGAGAACGAGTACACTTAATTTACCCTAATTAAGCCAATTTTCTCGCGGAACTGTAAACAATCTCCTAAGAAATATCCTGAGAAATCTCACTCTTTACCCGAAAACATAAGCAAATAAGCCAGACATATACCAAATTTAAAGCTTACCATTGATTAGAAACACCATGGAGATAAACTTCGGGGTAAAATTCACACTTTTCCTTTCTTGCTGCCGACATGACGAAGAAGTTTTCTCGGCAAACAAAATCCTCCAGATGGCGTGTTTTTCCCACGATCGCTGCTTACTCTTCTACCAGTTCTACAGCTTTGATTGTCGCAATAAAAACTTGTTTGTAAAATCGAACTCTATATGAGTAATTTCTGAAGTTCATAAAGATTCTGGTCAAACGATTTAGCTATTTCTCTGATTTCTCCGTAGCTAGCTGGAGATAAAGTTCAGTCAACCGGCTCAATGAACAATACAAAGTCAATTAACGCTTTCTGTCACGCATTCTTCTCACACAAGGAAGGGGAACTTTTCTTTTTCCGGCTTTCAATATTGTTTCACTTTAGAGCAATAATTATTTGGTATTTGAAATAAAATGTGACTTTCCAATGAAAAGGAACTAAGATTAAAATGTTTCAAACATTTTAGCGAGACTAGATTCTGTGATGTTTGATCAAGGGTGTGCCGCCGCCTTGCACGTAGTTACGCCCAGTTTCGGCAGTTGTTTGTGGCCGGGACTCTTGTAAAAGAAAACGATAAATTTAAAATGAGGAAAGTGCGGGAGAGACAAGCGGTTGGGGAGAGGGAGTGCGGGAGAGACAAGCGCACAACCTCGTTCCCAGGGTCTTCTGGGTAATTTTCAAGATGGTGGCAGGTCACTCGGAAGAAGACCCTGGCAAAGGCTGGGGCCTTATCCAGGTTTTCGGGTTTTATTATTCTATTTTGTACATATAACAAAAATAGATAGCCAGTGCCCGCAAATAGCTTAGCTAACGAGGCGGGCAGAGGGTTAACTAAAAGTTACAATATAGGACAATGAATTACAAAAATTACAAAGCAAAGCAGAAAAGAAAAAGGAGGTATAGCTACTTTAGTATTATTTTTGTAAAGCTAATATATATTTGTTTGTTTTACTTTTTTCATAGTTTATCAATAAACTTGATACATCAAGATAAGTATCCTCAGAACGAAATATATTCAATAAATATTCTTGAAGGATTGATGAGAATTTATATTTTGATGAAAACTGAATAAAATGGGAATACTGTTCCACATTTTAGCGCCAATGCGTGAAAATGAATTTTTTAGATGAATGGTTCTAGAATGCTTATAATATATAATTTCCCCATCGCTGAGGATCTCGTTGGGCCGAGCACACAGGGAGACCGCTTAAGAAAACAGTTAAAGTCCGATATGGCGAGCAGACAGCCGGGAAAAGAGGGCCGAAATCGGGGCTAAAATTAATCATAATGACTTGTGTTCATGATTTGTGCCATCTCCCGGCTTTCCGCAAGCCACATCGAATTTTAACTGTTTTACTTAGGTGGTGTCCCTGTGGAAAGGCCCCACGCCATCTTGAAAATTACTCAGAAGGTCCTGGGAACGAGGTTGACAAATGCAGAATAAGAAGGAAGGCCTTGTCCCCTTACTGTCGTGCAAGAATGCGATACAAAGTTAAACAACAGTGGGATTGACGCTGGCTCACCCGGAAGGGGTTTGGGGGATGGGGTACTCCCCAAGACTTTTGTACGGGGTTGCGCGGCCAAACAGGGCGAGTTTCGATATTTTACTGCCACACCCAAAATGCTGAGGCGCGAGAGGGTATGACTTTCCCAGGGGTCGAGATTTGTAACGCAAAAAAAACTGATTGTGATGGAGAATCTAGACGGCAAATGTTTTTTTTCCCTGAAACTTTTTATCATTTTCCTAGACTCTTCTCGAGACATTCATAACAATATTTAAGTCTTTACGACCACGCCTTGGTAAGCACAATTTTCACTATTCTGTAGGAAAAGAAATCGCTGTCACTGCTACTACTTTGGACTGTTTTATGTTGTCGCTGTTCCCGTTTTGATGAGACAACTCAAGGACGCAGGAATTTTCTTATTTGCCATGAATGTCAGACGAGAAGACACGCGCCTGAATTCTTCAAAGAGAGATCTCTTTAGGCCACAGGATTTTCTAGATCAAGATAGAGTTTAATGATAGAAACAAATGATATTTATTGTGACAAACGCACTGTCCCTTCCATGTGCGTGACAAACGTTAATTGCCTTTGTTTTGAGTCGGTTGACTGCACTTTATCTCCAGCTAGCTACGGAGAAATCAGAGATCGAAATAGCTAGCTAAATCGTTTGAACATCTTTCTGAACCTCAGACATTACTCCTTTAGAGTTTGAATATACAAACAAGTTTTATTGCGACAAACAAGCTGTACAAGAGTAAGTAGTGAGCGTGGGAAAAACACGCCATATGGAAAATTTTGACTTTATTTGCCGAGACAACTTCGGCGGCAAGAAAGCAAAAGAACAAATACACGACCTGTAGTTTATCTCCACGGCGTTTCTAAGAAATGGTAAGCTGTAAATCTAGTATATTTCCGGCTTCTTCCTGGAAAAATGTGAGATTTCTCAGGATATTCTCATAGGAGATTGTTTACAGTTCCGCGAGAAAATTCGCTTAATTAGGGTAAATTGAGTGCACTCGTTCTCATCTCAGGTATGTTTTCCAACAAAAATTTTATACCCGGGCTAAATATATCTTAAGTACTTGTTAAATTCCTAGTTTCAATAAATTCTGAATAATACCGCCTGCATTTTTCATTGTTTCAAAATAAAGTGAAATTTTAGATTTTCAAAATGTGAAATTTCGGCCTTCTTTGAGTGCTCGCCAAGAACTTAAAATGTTAGCTATAATTAAACATCTGGATGGTTTTAAATCTTTGATACCTCTAAAATGAAATTATGATGCAAATAAATGCAAGTTTTATTTTGCGCCTTCGCGCGAGTTCCGTTATTTGACCGTAGAATGGCATGCTGTTTTAGTGATTTTGAGCTTCACGACCCGGCGGTGGTTTTTCGAAATTTTCTCGACATTGCTTTATTTTTCTAACATAAAAAATATATCACGTTTACTAGCATACCATAGGCTATCTCTGGATAAAATATGAGGGGGGTCAATCTTTCAACCTTGTGCCACATTTTCACGAAGTCACTCGGTCCTTACAGAGAGTCGCTCTTAAATACACTGCAATTCCAAAGCAACTTTTGTTTTTAAAGTCTTTATGGACCTTGAAATTTGCTCATGTCAAACATCGAGGCTTGGTGTGGGTTTGGTGGCAGGGAAGGCAAAGGAGTGTTACTGCCGTAGTTGTATCCTCATGCAGAGGGCATAGTGCCCGTTGAAGAAAAGGATGGCCCTGATGACTGCTGCTTGAAAAAGGTGCCCTGGCACATCATATTAAACATCATGGCTTCTTGTTGGCGCTCTCTTTACATTTCTTCCTTCATAAAATCTAGAAATTTGACAGTCGGGTCATTCGTAGTCAAACAGTGAGGCTTGGTGTGGGTTTGGTGGCAGGGAAGGCAAAGGAGTGTTACTGCCGTAGTTGTATCCTCCTGCAGAGAGCATAGTGCCCGTTGAAGAAAAGGATGGCCCTGATGACTGCTGCTAGAAAAAGGTGCCCTGGCACATTATATTAAACATCATGGCTTCATGTTGGCGCTCTCTTTACAATTATTCCTTCATAAAATCTAGAAATTTGACAGTCGGGTCATTCGTATGATAAATATAGGACTGTTTTTCGTCATTTCTGTTTGGAAAGTACCCATTTCTGTTTGGAAAGTACCCGTCTCATTTTCTGTTAGACTTCGACTGGCAGCGAGATCTTGGAGTCTTGGAGCGAGATCGCACTAGAGTATAGAAGTTCCGACTTCGATGGGACTTGAAAAACTAAGTCGTCGCCAAAAGACTGTTTAAATCGGTCTTTCTGTTCTATAGGTTTTAGCTGTAGTGCTGCCCATTTTATCAAGTATGTCTTGGTACCATTCTAGGACTTTTGTCATCTCCACGGTCTCTAACAACTGCCTGTTTAAATCGGTTCTTCAGTCTTTCTGTTCTATAGATTCTAGCTGTAGTGCTGCCCATTCTGTCAAGTATGTCTTGGTACCATTCTAGGACGTTTGTCATCTCCAAGGCTTTACCCGCTTCCATTTCCGGTATCACGGTCGCGCGCACTTCTGGGTAGGCAAAACTGTCTGCTCTCTTATAGAAGTAAAGCGGGGAGATTCATTTTGAATGAATTATAAAACAACTAGCTGATGCCCGTGAAAAATTCTCGGAGTGTTTATTTTACTTAAAGTGTTCTCTGTTAAAAAAAAAAAAAAACGGAAAAAAATCACAATGGCCATATAAATGTGGGAAGGGGTTCATGATTTCCCTCTTCCGTAAACTGATGGATTTACATTATTAATAACCTCCCATCAGCATGAGTACCCCGTCCAACCATGCCGAAATAAATGAAGTGTGCCCAAAAGGATTTTTTTTATTTTGGTGCGACAAAATCACGCGTGTGTCCGTCTCTCAAATCGGTCAAAGAACCCGTGAAAATCGAAAGCGCAATTTGAATTCGGAATTGTTTGTATGTTTAAAATCTTTTCAAATCTTTCCAATTAGAATTATCCCTGCATATACCTGTATGTTATCTTTTAGAGAATTTAGCCATTTAGGTTTCAATGGCTTGGGTGCTTTCGGCCATATGCTGCCTAAAATGAGAACGAGATCGCTTCATTTTTTCCTGGTGAGTAGAGTACCACGACTTCATTTCCTTGTTTTCCTGCTCCTGACGAGTAGAGTATCACGAGTTTATTTCCTTGTTTTCCTGCTCCTGTTGAGTAGAGTTTCTGTAAAACCAAATCCACACGGTACCCAATACCTGACAGGCCTCATCGCAAAGGGGTCAAAGTGATTTTTGAACATTTCCGATCCCGAGTGTTCCTGCGAAGCCTTCTGACGTCACAAATTTAAATTATTGAGTTACTTCTATAACCTGCAGAACCTAGTAGATTCGTCCTACGCTAATTTCGGGAGGGACTACAAGTGTCTGTAGGAGTCAAAAGAGTTTCTTATTGAGCCGGCAACTACACCAGTGGCAGCGCTTGTGTCAGTATGTGCTGCAGCGGACAAGAAAAATTTTATCTTCACCTTGACTTTTTTCGGGATTTATTTGCACCTGAGGCGTGGAGGAAAAGGTGGGTTTTTATTCGCCTTTGTTGTCGACTGTGGTCTCTTGTTGTTTATAGCGAAGCATGATCACTAGCCTGAAGCAGGAGGTCACATGAACTTGTCAGTCAAGCTTGCTGCTTTGCTGGATTACTGAAATTGAATAAAACCTTGTATTGGATTCCACATGACGGCAATAGTGTTGGTCGTTACGGTTTGATTTGTACTGTAGGAGAAATAATTTTTGTGAGAGGAGACGATCGTCTAAATAATGGCGGCCCTGTGAGTTGTTCAAACTCACTTTGTGGCATTCAAAATTATAAACCGGACGCGCCTACGCACAATAAATGTATTAATGGAGTCACCCCTTAGTGTCTTATCGTATGTGTGGTTAAATAGAATTCAGTTCTTTGCCTAGAGTTCTGCCCAAGTCAGATGCTCGATCTCCCGAAAAATAACCAATCGAAAAGTAATATAGATCACGACTATAACACTATAATGAAATTGGAGTGACGCAAGGTTCACAAATATTAGCTAAAATAAATTAAAAAATCTGCACTAGTTTGTCTATATGAGAATATGGGAGTGGCCTTCCTGGGTCTAATTCTAGCCTGCGCCTGCTCTTTCTTGATAACTTGAGATAGGTCTTCACTGAATGGTGTGAGGCTGGATTGCCTGGAAGGGCCTATGAAACACCCGCGAGACAAAACAGAGACGGCACTAAAGACTGCTGCATTCGCTAGGTCTAGGTCGGGCCAGGCCGCCGTAGAACCGGCTTGGGGAACCAGGTGACGGATATGGCGGTCATCGATGTCTTCAAGGTACGCGAAAGGGAACGATGTAACTGGTTTCACCCGTACCAATGGTGTTATATGGATATGCGCTATCCTTCCAGCCAAAGGGCAGAGTATGGTAAACATAATAAACCCCACGCCACTCAAGGCCGAAAAACGTCCGACTGTTTTCCGACAGCCCAACGTATCATATCATATCCACTCTTGTCATCCATCGTATTTTGGAATGAGTTCCTATTAACGTAGCGCGGAAGGTCACAAATGTAATCGAGACTTTATAAGGCAAGTCTTTACTCCATATGTTCAGAAAACGTTCGTCATGACATAGTCGCAGTTTGGAGGGCTCTATGGTAAGAGGCATGACGATATGCGGAGGCGAATCAACACCACATTTTCCCCAGACGGTCAATGATCCATTACGAATGCGCTCAGAGATGTTAGCGTTAGGAGGAGTAGCACTATTGTAATGTCTACCCTGAAAGTTGCCTTTGTAAGGAATGAAGAAGTCATCGACATCAACGCCCTTCGTGATGTTATTTACAATTTCGTCAGACTTGGTGTGGCCCTGGAGCACCTCCTCCCAGCGCGAGAGATGATTATAAAGGTTACCAGCACCAGAAGCAAGCAGGGTTCCTGAATGCGAGGTCCTTGATAGAGGCTTTGAGCGCTAGATGAGCAGCTGCTTTAGTCGAGGTTTCCGGAGCTGCTGGACCTGGGGTCACGTCCCTCCAATCGCACCAAGCCAATTTCTCATGAAGAGTTTTAAGCTGTTTGGAGGGTGGCTGAAGAAAATTGAGAAAAACGAAAAATTGATATAAACCAAGTGAAAAATAAATACAAAAAATTGGCGACCCCAATATCGAGCAGCCCTGGAATTCTCCGCCACTAGGACAGTACGATTACGGGTATTAGACATTGAGAGCTGACATAGTATGAAACTTATGATATAATTTGAAAGCCACAAATATCTTAAGCCAAACAGTAATAAGTACATCGAATAAAACAGAAAGACTAGAAGTATGAGTAAATTTAACTTAAATTTAAATTTAAAGGTTACGCATATAGCCTCAATTCTATAATTCAGGGAGTGAATAACTGGTGCTGGCAAAATAATGTAGCGTATCAACAAAAGTATAACAAATATGCTTTTAATAGAAGATATATCAATCTTACAAAAGCGAAGTTGCGAATAAATTGTGATGATTCTTCTTAGCTATACAAACGTAAGGCATTACAGGGCTTTAGAACTCGACATTACACTAAAACAAGCTTGCGAGAACTATGTCTAATGTAATTGAACGAAAGAGCATTACAGGTTTTACTGCAAAACGCGAGAACAATTATGACGTTTTAGCAAGCCAAACGGGACTGACAAAACTAAAGCAGTGCAACGTAATGAGAAACGAGGCCAATTTAAATTAAATAACTTAAATGCCTAACAAATGGCAATCCTGTGGCCGGGTTGTTTACAATGATAGCATTTCATGGCGTCAGAGCTTCTCCTTGAACTATTACTATAACCGTGCCCAGATCCCTGATAAGGGCTGTAAGGGCTGCTATATCGCGAGCGAAACCCGCCTCTTCTAGGCTGACGTGGGAAGAACTGGTGAAATTGGTAGGGCTGGTATGGAGGCCGGATGGGTCCTGGATGGAGTACTCCCGCCCTAGCGTTAGGAACTTCCGGCGCTTTGAGAAGTTTTTGAATCTGCGCTGCGACCTGTTTGTTTTCATCGTCTCCAAGGAGTTGAGTAAGGATGGCTGGGAGTCTGGTATCATAAGCATATGGGCGGCACTGATTCAACATAATAATAATAATAATAATAAGAGAATTTATATAGCGCCTTTTCTCATACGGATCCAGAGCGCTTTACAATATTAAAAGTTAAAAAGCTACATACTTTAAATAAATAATACTATGAATAATAACAGAACAAATTACATTTTAATGCTAAAAGAATTAAAAACTAAAAGTTAAAAAATACGCTATATACTGCATTATATTATTCTGAGCTCATTTTTTATTCTGTTTATATTTAAAAATATACAATGAATGATCGATGATAAAAAGTTACAAATGGAATGCGCGCTTAAAAAGAAATGTCTTCAATTTTGTTTTGAATTCACTAAGGTCATTGCATACGCGCATCTCAAGCGGCAAAGAATTCCAAAGCCTTGGGGCATGGAATGAGAAGGCTCTAGCGCCATAGGTCTCAAGGTTATACCTAGGCTGTACTAACAAAGTCTTCCCTGCAGAGCGTAGAGTCCTAGTTGGTTTGTGGAGAGCAAGTAGATCAGATAGATAGGCAGGGGCTAAACCATTGATGACTTTGAAGGCTAAGAGAAGTTGCTTGAAGTCAATTCGATCTTTCACTGGAAGCCAGTGGAGATCACGAAGAATGGGGGAAATATGGTCATATTTCCTTGTCCCAGTCAGAAGGCGAGCAGCGGAATTCTGGACGCGTTGCAACTTGTCTAGTTGTTCGTGTTTTAGGCCGGAAAAAAGTGAGTTGCAATGGTCGAGCTTAGAGCTAATAAAACATCGCCTCGTGTTTCTTTATGTCCTTGTGGACAGAGCTTTGAGATACATCCGCGAGGTTTTGGAGGGCGGCAATGATGGCCACGCAATCTACCAGGGCTGGAGGTCGGTCAGAAAGATGGTGGACAGTCTGAATGGCCCTTTCGACAGATTCGGATTCTAGCTGCTTTTTTAGTTCTATTTTTGCGGTAAGGGCAGCAACGTCAATCTACAAACAACCCAGAAGGGATAATAAGACTCACAAAGAACATATGCTTAGGGAAAACTGAATCTCAAAATCTAACCGACATACATACATACATATCTTTATTTTAACTCGAATTTTAAAGTAACTCATATGAGCTAGTATCTTCGAGTATAACACTACTGAATCATATACACATAAAAACATTACTGATATTACCGACAAAAACTTATTATAAAGTTATGGGCGAATTCTGGCTTTCTAGTAAAAGCATTATGCTTTGGCCCTTCTACATGTATTGACATGAAATCTAATTCCACAACCACTACCAGATCTTGCTTTGTATTTTAACAAACAGAGACAAATTTAGCTGAAAAAAAATCGCTGAAGTATGCAAAACGCTTAAAATAAATTAAGACACCAATTAGCTGAAGCGTACAAAAACGCTAAAACATTGTGATAACTGAACAGAGAAGTTTTAGCTACACAGAATTCCATTGTGTCTGTGTGGCGCGGGAAATACGGATTTATTTATTTAAAGGGGCTGTGTCATTAGTTCATCATGCGCAGTAGTAGCGACCGTTAATTCATTAGCATAAGCTTTGAGCATGCGCATTTAGCGTGCAGTGCTCATTTGCATTTTGTGTGATCTCTCACCTCTCAGAGAAAACCCGCGCGAAATCAGGCACTGTAGAAAACACACACAAAAAACAATTCTCTACGGTAGAAAGAATGGATGTCGGTGAGATGGAGATCGACCCCAGTGAGCCTGGCACGTCTGGTGCGAATATACAAGAATCGGAGAGAGAAACGGTGAGTTTTAACTTGAATAACTTCGCGGATCGAGCGCGGTGCGGTTCTAGCTTTTCTCACAAACAAACAACACATTGTGATTTTGCATCATGCGAAGTTTTATCAGCAGGTTTCATAGATCCTTTTTATCTTGGTTTAGGTGGAAGTCTTTTGCGATTGCAAAAGTACTTGCTCAAGAAGAAAAGCAACCCAAGATAGCATGAGAGGCTGTCCATGTAAAACAGCGAAACAGCATTGTACCGCGAGATGTAAATGTGGAACAAAAAACAAACCATGCCAGAACAAGGTAAAAGTTCTACTTATCTTTACTTCGATGGTATTCTTGGACACAGATTTCCTAAGCAAGGATGTTTGGGTGCATCGAGTAGCAGCTTATAATAATTGGGAAAGTACACTGGAAAATGCGCGAGTATTGATTTCCAGTGCACATCCGAAGGGAATATGTAAGCTAAAATTACTGTAACTTAAACATACTTACAAAACTATCAGTTAAGCTTATGTCTACTAAGCTTACTCTGCGTGCAAAGCTTTCCCCTGTGTGTGCACACAGAATTGCGAACAAATGAGGTCAATGTATTAAAGAGAGATGATAATCCAGAGAGATAAGTACTGGCGAAAAGCCTCTTCACTAGCTAGCAGTGTAGCTAATACACGATTTGCTTTTTCTAAGGAATCTGTTACTGCACAACCAGCAATCGAAGAGCCAGCAGGTCGTCCAAGCGAGGAGGAAGACATTCGAAGAGCAAACCGCGAAGTAAAGGTACCGTTTGCATGTAATTTACTTTCCCTCACATAATGCCATTCCATTTAGTCCAGCAAAACTATGAGCCCAACAAGACTAGGAAAAATTTCAGAAAACTTCAAATATTCATCCAAGACAGAGCTTAGAGTTTGAACTGATTCAATTTTTTACTTATTTCATTTTTTATACCACCCACCTGATTCTGGAAAATAAATCCTAGTCTGAACCCTGACATTGGTTGTATTACTAGAAAAGGTCCATCCTTGTTTATTTTGTAACAGTCTAACCCCATAACATGTGTGGTTGTGTAAAAAATTCTGACATTTACAATTCACTCTTCTATAGGAATTCATTGGGACATTGGATGCCGAAATGATCAAAAGTCTGTGTATTCGTAGCCTCCAGAGAGGTATAGGCAGCATGGACTATATTGATTCCCTGCTTATCATGGAGGACGAAGATCCCACAGATGAGGAACCAGATGCTGTACCATTGGATGAAGCTGTAGGATCTGCTCCAGGTCAGCAGCCCGAGAGAATTGGCTCCATCCCCCCTCCTCCACGCCCCCCAGATGAGCCTGTCCCTGACTGGTGTATATATGGAAATTGCCAAAACATGCCACAAGAAATTGAAAACTTGTGTTGCCGCAAAAGACCCTGCGAGTCGACAAAAGGGAGATTTGCGAAGATTTGTTTAGATCCTGATGTCCTACATTTGGGCATCAGAAATGCTGCAGATATTCGAAATGATCCACAAAATAGTAGTTCACGTGCATTCAGAAAGGCTGCATATAGACATTATATACTTGACAAACATGGATTTTTAGGGAAGGGACGACGCAGAGTAGCCCCCTCATGTGTAGTATGGCAGATAAGGAACCACTACTCTTCTCCTAGTAGAGTATACATGGGCTTTAGAGCACACTGAACTGTCTCTATACAACAAGCTTTTTTCAAAATAGCCATCGAAAATTCAACTCGATTTTTGTTAAAAGTAAACACCAGTACTAGACAACAGATGGTCACTTTAGTAAAACTACAATATTCACTGATTTATATCCAATATCTTCTGACAAAACCAAAACGGAAATCATAAAATGTTCAATTTTCATACTCTGCTTTCCCAGCCAACATGCCATTTGGCATAGAGAAAATTTAGAGGATTACTAATGTGAGCATACCCTTTCTAGAGCCAGTATTTGATTTATGGTCAGATTAATTTTAAGGCGTGAATTTGCAACAGCCATCTTGGATGGTCTATCCTTCAGAAAAAGTCAAGCCACTGCTATGAAAGTCATTGAAGATTACAGAGGGCAGTAGGAGTGAGAAGTCAATCTGCTTCATTCATATAGGAGGGGTTGAATGTTAGAAAATTAAACCCACAGCCTTTTCATGTGATAACTAATGATTTTAATTTCTCAAGCCTGATTGGGCTCTGTCATTTGCTAATGAGACCATGAGCACTGCCATGAGGGCAAGAGAAATTTAGTCAAATCACACCAGGTCAATTTATCAAAAGCAATTTCCTGGCTTTCAAAAAATCTAAGCCAATCAGAATGCAGAATTGACAAAAGACCACTAGTGTGATTTGACTAATATACAGTATTCCCCATGTGACACTTTTGTCACAAGGCTCAATCGTTTAGACTATAGAGAGTAAAGTGTTCATGTAAATAGTTCAGAAAATTCCATGTTGAGATAATGATTGATATTAATTTATTAAAATTTCAGTTATGTACAATATTATTCTGAATGAAAGTATATACTGATCATGTAACGTGGCTGAAAAGTAGCTTTCTATCACACATTCTAAAAGAAAGCATTTTGTTATGCAGATACTATATATAAAGATATAAGCGATCTCTGCTTTTATAAGTTATAATATTTACAGCTATCAACAACCTTCAGCTAATGGTTAAGGTTGATGACTGACCCAGGGGCCTCGGGAGGATCCAGGGGCCTCAGAGGGTTGGTTGATCTGATGGGGATCCGGAGGCTACAGTGGGTTGAGCAGTCTGATGAGATCCAGGAGCCTCAGAGGGTGAGGCGGTCTGATGAGATCCAGGGGTCTCCGGGGGTTGGGTGGTCTCTGATGAAGCTCCAGGGCTTTCGGGTGGATGGCCAAACCTAGTCTTTGCCTTTTGCAGCAAGTATAGCTCTTTTGAGCTGACCGGTGGTGCTTGAGCAATGGTCGGTGCTATTCTGACAGGGTCATCCTCAGAAAGACTTATGTGCCGAGTAATTTTGTCAACATCCTGTAAGCGCCTATGCAGTATCTTGGCCATCAGGATTGGAATGTACCCATAGTCTTTCCTGACTTTAATGATTTTACAGTTCCATTCCTTGGTTCGCTGATTATATTTGCGGGTCACCATTCCCTCACCATCATTTTTACTAACTGCCTGTTCCCTCCCTTTGTGGTAATTCCAGTCTATGGCAGCCAATTGCTTTCGAGCCCTGTAGGCACGAAACCTGAAATTGAGCCAAGTTTGATGAGCATAAGTAAAGCTGGCATGATATTTGGGAAGACAAGGGTCATCAGGTACATTTGGGTAAATTTTGAAAACAGGTTTATTTTTTAAAGAAAATATGGCACTGGAGAATAATTCCAGGGTGAGTATTCCCAAAATATTGAATGCCAGGGTGGGTAAACATAATTTCCAGGGTGATCATGAGAAAAATCACTCAAATTCCTGGGTGGGAAGGGGCACCCCCAAATTTTCAGGGGGCTCCTGAACTTGGGTCCTCAACAAGTGTTGGAGGGGGGTGTAGATTTTTTTGCAATTGCCCATTGCGTCATGAAAGCATTAGAAAACTCTAAAAAGCGTAAACAATCCATGTAGATAGTAGGTGATAATTTATCAATGAATGTTGTTATACTTACGAGTAAGCACATCTTTTAGGGGCATATGCCAAGGAAAGGCTGTTCACACACTCAAGATCACCAGTATGTCTATAATAAAATAATTGGTTGTCATTGGCAACAGAGCTATAATCTGTCTTTGTTGTTTTCCTACTAATATGTGAAATTGGTGTATTCATGATAAAATCTTGTCCATTCAAATGTATCTGTTGCCCATAACTGCCAAAAACTTCTAGATAAAACCAAAGCTTCTGTTACTACTATGTTCAGTTGCATGATTTCTTGTACTGAAATACAACGGTTTAGTTTGTAAGTACCAATATCAACAAGTTTCTATTTATACTGTAACGTGTTACTGCTATACCTAAAACGGACATAGAACTTGAAACTGTCCAAGAGGGTAGGATCCAGTATGACTTTTTGAAGTGCCTCAAAATCTTTGTCCCTCCTGTCAAACCATGGAAGCGAATGGTCTTCTGGCAAGTCCCCATGGTCACACTTTCCTGTCGGCCACTCATGGGTATTACAGACATGGTGCAAAACACCAATCCACTTGCTCTGTAAGGCAACAAAATTTCAGAGAAATAATGTAAGTGTTATCAAAATCAAGGCACATGGAAGTTATCAGCAGGGGTTATTGTGTTCAAATGTACCCCCACCATGGGCAGCACTTCCTTTTGTCCAGGAAGAATCATGTTCTTAGTTTGTCACCTTCAAGTTTCATTAATATTCCATTTCCACCAGATATTTGCACCTGTCCACCTTTACACAGGGGTCACAAGAAAAGTTATTTCAGGGAATTCATTGTCCAAATGGGGTAGAGCAATTTATAAAAATTTAGAGTCCCTAGATAGGTGGGTATGCCTATTGTTTGGAGCAGCCCATTCACTATCAGTGTCTACAGTGGATGGATTACATGGATTTTTATGTACCAGAGCACAGCAAGCAGATGTTATGTTTTGCGACATTTTTGAGTCACTATCATTTTCAGAGCAGTAGAGGCAAAACTGTTCACAAATACCTAGACATGCACCACTATCAAGGAACTCCAAAATGAAAAAAAGGATTTCCAAATGCCGCCTGTCCCCGGGGTACATATATTTTCTGGAATTGCCCAATACAACCAAGAAGAAACTTTGAATTGGTACCACCAAAAATCTGCACACAGCCACATGCATGCACTCATGAAATGCTACAAAAAACATAAATACCTTCAGCACATTCAATGCTTCCCCATCACTGTCTATTCCCTCAAACTGCAGCAGTACCAAAAGTGCTTTATAATATGGTCTGACCACTCAGATATCTTCTGGTTGTCTTTGGTGTTGCTGACCTACCAAGAGAACACAGTTATAGTATAAAGAAAAATCAATACAGCCATGCATTTTGGCTTCTTGACAACAGGAAAAACTAGGTCACAACAGTAAGCATTCACAGTCAAAAGACATGTGTGCCCCAAAGAGTTAAATATTTAATCCATTTGCACTATTGATTTCATTACTCAATCCAAAAATGCATTTTTCATGTTCAAATTTTGTTTTCTGGATATGCAATTGTTTATTCAAAGTAATTAATTGTTTATATTACAAAAAATTCAAATTTTGAATTAAAAATTGCATTTTTGGAATTAATAATGAAATCATTACATGCAATATGAACTCCTTGAGACACAATTTTGTCTTTTGACTTTAAAAACCTATGAATTTGTCTTCACATGATGTACTGAAAAGGATGTGTTACATGGGTCACGAAGAAGTAGGAAATTGTATTCTACGCTACATGTGTAGAAACCATTCCCTACACTACACATGAATAATGATCAAAACAGTCATTACCTTCAGTAAACACTTCCTGATACTTTTGGCCTTGTGCCACACATCTAGGGAGTGGAATATCTCCTTGAACTCATCCGCTATGAGAATGATGAACATAACAGCAAACATATTTACTACTGAAAAATGTATAAAAACTAATAAAGGCTTGCAAAATTTTGTAGGGCTGGGACATTCATTGGGCTTCAAAATCATATGCTATTTTTTGGTAGCAGCACATAATATCAGGTCACAAACATAGTTGATATACTGATACAGCCATCACATTTGAAATATCAAAGAAATGTGTAGTGTAACATACCTAGCAGTTTCTTAATTGTAGAAGATGCATCTGTGCACACTTCTACAATGTTAAGCACTTGCTTTATTCTAGTCAAAGCATTCCTCAGAGCCTGCTTTTCCATGGTGGAGGATTTCATCCCAACATGGCGCTTGTCTATTATCTCCACTTCAATAATGTAGCCGCTGATCACATCCATCAAGAAATAACAGAGATTTTTGGCAGTGAATCCTGGGGAATCGCACTGACCATCTCCAGATAGCACTAGGTTTTCATCTGTGAAATGGTCAATCAACTTTCCCCGCATCCACTGCCACCATTCATCAATCGCTGGAATACAGTAGAGGCGCTGAACTCTATAGAATGTTGATGAGGATATGAACGAGAGCCCCAGGAATTTTCCAACATTCGCTAGCTTCGCAAAATTGTTGCCAGAGAGCAAGGTGGAAACTGCTACCTAATAATATATGAAGGAATGTTTCAAATTGTATTGCATCAACATAACAAAATTCAAATCTACATACTACACTTGCACAATGCCCCCGTTTTCCACTAGGATTGATCTGCACTACTATCTGCACTACTATCAATTTTCAAAATTATACACACAAATCATTTGCATATAAGGACTTCTTTGTATGGGGCTATGTCTCAATGCTTTCATCGTGTATTTTGTGGCCCATTATCGAAAAAACATAGGCCATAACACTGCAAAATAAACTTTTGAGTACAAGTGTTGCACTTATTGTTGTTTGGCCACTCAAATATCAATGCAATACAATCCATGTGGTATTTTAAGTAGAAACAAACAATTAAATGGGTCGCATGGCACAGAAAATGCGTGTTTAATGCACAATTTTTGTTTGAATGTTTCTATGGTGAATTTCACCTTTGTCACATGGACGCCATCTTGGATTTTCTAAATACAGTGAAGCATGCATGAAAGCAAGGCCAGGTGTGTTGGCACGCAAAGTCATTTCTGTAAGAAAAAATCCAAGATGGCTGACATGTGATAAAGGCGAATATGGCACTATTGTGTGTCTGTCATAGCAAGGTGTCCGTAGTAACAATAGTTTTTCTGTCATTCCTTTGTACACTGGGGACTCGCTGCTATCCACATTTGTCTGCGCTATAGTGAGGTGTCGGCAAAGCAAGAATTCACTGTAACTGCACATTCAGTGTTAAACTAGAGCCAATAAAATATTTACCTGGAAATTATTGATTGTCATTCCATTGCCATCTACTTCGGAGCTGCTGAATCTCCCCTTATGACCTTTAGGGCACTTCCATTTTATCGTAGCACTTGTCCCATTAAGAACATGGGTGACAGTGGGTACCTCCACACATCCAGGATGCCTGCAACTTGTTGCAAACTCTTGCAGCAGGAGATCAAGAGAACACAAGATCTTGGTTCCCTGGATGTGCCTCAGCTCTTCCTTCAAATCAGACTTATTCTCCTCTCTGCGAAAAAAATTGGAGTCTAGGGTAGATGTAGCTGTTATTTCTGGGTCTACTGGTGCCACAACTGGCATTGCTGTTGCAGGCTCTGTGGGTTGAGATGGCAAGGAAACTTGGTCTGTCTGCACCTGGCATTCTGGTAACTGAGAAGTAATGTGTGGCTGGTCCAAAGCTGACTGCAACAGATGATCATCAGGAGTGGATGTTGACTGTTGATCCCAAGGTTGACTAGATGCTTCAGATGCAGTGCTGGGAAGCTGGTTAGGACTTAGACAGTCTGTACTTTCATCCTCCCAGTCATCTTCTTTCTCGTCAATGCAGACTCCTGTCATTTCATCACTCCTAAAAAATAATTTCTCTCAGTGAAATTTTGCTCCAGATATCTGTAAACTAGATAGACAATGAATTCCTGTGACATATCTTAGTACCAGTTGCAAGTATTCTGTAGGCTATTCTGCATCATGCCGCTTGAAGGCAATGTATAAATATTATGACGTATAGCATAATAGGAAAGATACTTACTGCACATCCTCATCATCATCTGAGTAGTCTTCTTGAAGAAGCTCTAATGCTGAGGCAATTGAAAAACTGAAATAAAAATAGCAGAGCAATGAAAATTGTTACTCTCGAACATGTTTCACAAAAAAAGGTTTAAAGTTTTAGATAACTTTGAGTGAGTTTTTTTGTAGATTTATGGCAGCATCAAATAGATACATTCACTCCCAATTATATCTAGAATATGTATAACTAAAGTGTTGTTGGCGGTAAATTTGGTCTGGGATGTAAAATAGTTGAGTTTTTGGGGTCACTGAAGCAATACTTTTAATAATGAAAAGTAACTAGCATTTATGCCACACTAGCAGTTTTAAAAATTACTTTCAAGAGCTGTAGGAGGCTTATGGAGGGATAACATTACACATTTGCAAAACAATGGCACAAATGTCCCAGATTATAAATTGGGCTAGGATACTCACTTGGATTCTTCTACATCCTCTTCAAGGTCATCTGCTACTGGTATCTCATCATCAGAAGGGTTCTCAATCACAACATTATCATCCACTATTGAATACGAGGTGTCCAGGACACTTCTCGTTGTAGAAAGGTCATGCCGAGAGCTTGTTACATCAACCATACTAAAGAACAAAATAAAGTCTAGAGCATAAAATTGCGCCCAATATTCAGGTCTTACACGCAACTTTTTTCACGTATGCGTAAACTTGTGCTTAGTATTGCTGGGATTACACTGGAAATTTCAGACCTACATTGTAGGAGTAAAGCCATGAAGCAAACATCACAGCTGTTGTTACCCTGCTAACATAAGGCCTCTTATCTCTGTAGTTCGATGGGATAAGCTGTAAGTTATGTTTCTTCGAAAGCTTTTGCCTCTAAATATTACCTTTCCTCCTCTTTGTCTGAACAAAAGCTTATCTCTGGGTCTGATATTCTTCGGGATTTGCCAGCAGCGATTGGAGTGGACGTCAAAGGGTCTGATGGAACAATATACAGATAACACTGTGCTTCACCAATATTTATATGCACGACTTACATGTAAACCAGCCCAATAGCTGTTGTAACTTTCGTGGTTAAATAAAGTATCATTCATTCTAAAACTACAGAAGACAACTTTTGTTCATCCTAAGTTTAGACTGCTTGCATGCTATATTTATGAGGAGAATACCCAGCCAGCAAATGCGGACGCCATGTTAGCGCTCGATCAACCACATCGGTAAACAAAACTCCGGCGACTTGCATAGTCTCGCGATAAATACAGCCTCCAACGCCTACACTACCAGCAGGCTTACGTAACGCGGTTTATGATAAATAATTACAGATAGACTAAACATGAATGAAGGGGTTGAAACAAACAACCCGCCAAGTCAAAACTTCTCACCTTGGTTGGAGTCTTCCCTTCGTCTTTTCCTTCGTGGCTCAGCAAACATTTTTAGCCTTGAAAACAAAAAGGCGAGTATTTTGTTTATTATTTCGAGATATCATAGTCGTACAAGGCTGTTCGCTTCTTTATTGATGAAAATACATAACACTAAACAGCGCACAAACTCACCTCTCTCGCCGTTTCATCTCCAGAGACAACAAATGACCCGCAAATGCCGAATCCGACGCATATAGGAGGTTCTTCTTCAGGCTTTGCCAAGTCGTGAAAATATCTTTTCCGATCCAAATCCGCTTGTGACGGCTTTCCCAGTTTTTCCTCGTTTTAAAAGGATGTTCGGGGGAAAGCATTGGACGGCCTATTATCCCACGTCGAGCTCCTGGCTTTCTCGAAGCCATATCTTATATAAAACACTTCAAATTCAAAAACTTCTAACATAAAACGGTAACTAGATGAATAAACTTCTTTCCGAAATCATAACTTGTTGCCGATGGCGTAAAATAACAACAGGATTTTATCAGATTGAAATGCTCCCCCTTTGCAATGGCGGACAGTTGAGTTTCCCGTGGCCCACGCGAAAGAAAGCTTTTGTCACCTCTACTGACCATGACCCACAGGTGACCCAGCCCCTTTAACTAGCTGAATCAGCCCCTTTAACTAGCTGAATTTCACGGAGTGTAAGTGGGAAATTTATTTTACTTAAAGTGTTATCTGTTAACCGGAAAAAAATTTTTTTTGCTGTGGTCTCCCTGATTTTACTGCGACAAAATCACGCGCGTGAGTCCGTCTCTCAAATCGGCCAGTTCGTATTTATGAACTAGCGCTTGTTCTAGCTCTTGCAGTAGCTCTAGCTCTTATGAGAGTGAATCAAGCGAAAGTGAAAGTTCTTCATGGCAGTCAAGCTCAGTTGAAAGCTCACAAAGTTCATCCGATGAATCTCCGCTGCCTCACACTCAAACAGCTTCTACAAGTACAAAGCGAAAAAAACCCGACAAGGACCACGACCGGCAGGAGCTCACGAAACAACAAAACCAGTAATGGGAAAGACCAAAAAAAAACAAAGCTTTGTGATGAAGAAATGTCCGAACTCGCTGCCTGGATTAATCCAGCGTCTGGGGTTGAGCAAGAAGTGAGGGCGAAGCTTTTAGAACACCAAAGAATCGTGATGTCAGAGGCCTAGAAATATTTTGTTTTTCCCGCGAGCTAGCCGATAGGTTTGTAAACTTTTTTGATATTAAAGTTAAAACAATTCGTGACTGTTTTCCATCTTCGCCTTGCCAAAATTTTTCTGAAGAGAAATTGTGGCACAACTTTGATCGAACTTTGTTTGCACTTGAGTTAGCCATACTATAATACATTTCCTATCAGCGACCAAACAAGCGAAAAACCTACCGCAGACCTCAGGAGCCCCAAAAATTACTCTATAGAGCGGCTCTTACCCGTATGCCATATATGCCACTGACTCGTCCCCAGTCGTCTCTAGTGGCGGCGCGCAAAGCAGCTTGGGAAGGGCGAAAGAAATAGACGATTGGGAATTCGCACATCCAAGATGGCGGACCAGACAATGGCGGCCGAGAGACCAATTCACGAAGCATCCTTAATAAACGATATCCCGTGCCCCTGCTGTTCCTTAGAAGTGCCTCAATTTTTTTCTGGAGAGGCGGGTCTCGCTCAGCACTTTCGTATAAAGCATCCAGGGAGTTTTAACCGAGAAAAACATGTAAAAGTAGCAAAGCGACGAATGAAGTTCCTCCATGGACAAGAGACGCTGAAATACTTAGAGAAAGTATCATCTGAACGGAAGACTCAGGTATTTCTTTTTAAATATTCTGATCGAAAATAGATTCTCCTATAAGATCTGCATCTTTGGAATTTCAAGACTGTAAAATTGTGCTAGCAAATAGTCCACGCAGTACCAAGAAATGCTAACCATTCTTTAATTTCCGTTTTACAGGAAGGCTTTGATAAATTCAATGTTAAGACCAACTATGAGGCCTGTTCTGCCATGGAGCTGTATGCAAAAAATCCTCTAGAATGTGCCAAGCTGGTGGGAATGCTGCTGTTTCATTTCGGAGAGTTGAAATCGAGCGACACAGAACCTCAACTTCTTGAAATTACCAAGCCAGGACTTACCGTGAAATTCACCCCTAGCAAAAATCAAAATGTATGTGATTATCATTGCAAGAGGATAATAGAAATGTTAAACTGTGGATGAGGGACATTGTAACCTTCCCACTTTAAGTGCATAACATCGCCCCGGAGATGAATAGACCAGGGATAATAATTCATAAATTGGGACTTTGTTGTATTGGGGTTCTTTGCAAATCAAAATGATAGAGTAAACTACTATAATTTTAGTCCAAGAATTAAGGTTGCCATTTCAGGGGTAATATGCATTTTTACAGCCAACTATTAAAAGGACTTTCTTCTTTAAAATTCAAAAACCACTTTTGTAAATAGTGTTACTGTTAGTTGCCTTTTATTCAATAGCTTTTATTATGATGGCTATCACAATTGCTGTATTTATTGCATGGTTGATTCTATAATATGTTATCACAGGGGCTACTCTGGTTCAATAACTTGATGAATCCAAGAATGTTCTGCATTCACATAACAATTGCATTATGTATTCTTGGGGTGTTGAATGGTAGCAAGTGCAATATATTAAGCTCATCTGGCTCTCCACAGATTCATATAGAGCACTTCCTGGGATGTTTCTTGATTAAGACTTAGACCTATTATTGTTATATCAATTTCAAAGGTACAATGAATAAAAAAAGCTAGGTGAATAGAAATGGGATCATGTCCATAACATGTGATTGATTAAACAAGACATTTGCCCAAATGAGTTATCAGTCATTCATCATTATCATGGTTTTCTGTTGCTGCCCTAGGTGAGTTTGTAAGGACATGAGAAGTGTTAAACAGCTTTCTTCCAAAGTTTTCTGGCGCTTTCTTTTTGTCTTTCTCATAAACATCTACTAATATTACTGAAACTTTGCCTTTCCTTTCACCCTGGTTAGACAGGCCAGTTACAAAATTCTTATCTGAATCATCAAAAAACTTTACTTTAAGGCAGAAGAATATTCCTTTTAGTTGATCCGGAAAAGGATCCTGTTCAGTATGGTGAGTCGTATGATGTACGTTGAGTGCATCTCTGCTTTAATAAGCATTGCGCACTCCTCCTATCACTTCGAGATTAGCTGTCAACAGTTGTAGAATTTCAACACTTGAATGCCCTAAGCAAAATAAAATGATAATGTAAGATGGAACCAGGGCGTGTTTTACTGTGACAAATTTCTGAAATCTGTTAGTGTTACACAGGGCCTTCTTTGGCTGATTTCCTTTTCTTAAATTGTATTGAGAAGGTGCGTATACTAGACGGGTATTAATAAGTTGGTAAAGGGGGTTTCCCTTCTTTCTTCTTCTTATGTCTCAATCAATCAGCACACGGAATCGTTTCTGAAAAGAGATCTTGCTGCTTACCTCTTGCATGTAGATCCCCAGGAACCTCTGCAGCCCATCCATAAGCAGACGTTGACTTCTGCTTGACACTTCTAGTAATCTTATTTGTTCCCTGATCACCCACAACTAATGTTGTGCAGTTTTGTCTAGAATATTGAATTGAATTCTCATTTTCGTCATCTGGATCGTCTCGTGGACATTCCATTACTGGGGGATCTCTAGTGGTAGGTACATTTTCCATAATCTTCCATTACTTCCTTGTCAAGATCTTTCCCTTCAGCCTTGCTGCTTTCTATCAAATTGCTTATACTCTGGAGTGACATTTTATCAGCCATAAGTTTAGGTCCTGGGATTTGACTGTAATAATAATCATCACAAATCGCAAAATTTTCTAATAAAAGTTTGACCATTTGTTCATTCCCTTTAATCACAGCCAGTGATAGGGGTGTAGCACCACACCTTTTCTTCACATTAAGCTTAAAGTGCATATGAAACGAAATCAATTTTTACATTATTCAACACATTGTTTTTAAAGAAGTAAGTACTGCAAGTTTGAAAGAATTTCGGTAAAATGCTGCGATGTTATGACCGTTCAAAGTTACGTATTTTGATGTGACCTCTGGCTAGCACATTAGCCATTTAGAATATCAGATGACACTGTTTCGTGACGTAATTTTGTTTCTACACTACAAGGCGAGATTAAAGAAGATGACGAATTCGGCTTCTTATACCCTTCAGACATGCAGCAGGAAATTCAAATAAAGATTGCTTAGGGAAAACATTTTTATCTACCTAACCAACCAGTTTTGAAAGGTTTATAAGACTTCTATAGTATGCAAGTTAGGTTTTTAGCGTGATCGCGCTCATAGTCTTTGTACACAAGCAAACAAAATGATGCGTCAAATTACATTACTCGCATGCTAATTAGCTAGCCACAAAACTCTTGACTTTGCGAGCGCATAGCTTCGTGGTTATTTATCAAATCTTTCTCAAACTTGGTCAGCATGTTTGTCTAATAATGATCTATTCAGAGATCCGAAAAACGATTTCGTTTCATATGCACTTTAACACCTGCATACATAAGTGTTTGTACTAATGGAAGATTCTGATTTTGTACTGCATAATGTAAACCTGTTTAATCATTATGGTCTCTTGCATTCTCCCAAAATTCACGATTGTTCTTCAAATACTGTATTAAATGAACTGATGCAGCTGTGTCCAGTGACTGACTTGCAGCCCTCATTTTCTCATTAATTTTATCATAGACTTTATTAAACTGCCCATCAACCTTTTGGAAGCTGTTTGACTCACTGCTTGATTTTGCATTTTCAACAAGATCATCCTCATTACAACTTTCTAAGACCTCCTCTTCCATTTCTGTCAAAGTTTTTTCAGTGTTTGCTAAATCGTCTTTCAGCTCATTCATTTCCTTTTTGTGTTGTTGAAGGGCATAGAGGAACTCATGATGTTTGCGTGCAGACTCAATGTCAAATAAATTTGAACTCTCATTATATTGCATAAACACCTTTGAGTGGTTGCAGGGTATTTGGAAATCCTCACCAAACTGTTCAAGAACTGCTGCTGTACCCGTCAATGTTGCATTATTCTCAAGGGATATTGATAACACAACAGTCTCTGTTTTACCTGTAGACTTTGGTTTCTTTTCCTCTTCTCTGGACTCATGCAAAATAATATATTTGTTAACTCTCCTTTGGCTAACTGTAGGTGCAACAAGCTTCAGCCAAGCATTAAATTCTTGCTCGCTCATACTTGTAAAGTCTTTTCTAGCTGCTGGTACTTTATTGAGACCAGTGTCCAACAATTTCGTGAAATACTGATCTTTGGCTAGTTCAAATGCTTTCAGATGATCAAGGTTTCACTCTAAGGAGATTAAAAAATGTTGAAACATATGAGTGTGTGGGGGTGTGGCAAGGTGAGGATATGCATATGGTATACAAGGTCAGATATTCAAATGATGATTAACACTTTGAAAACATAAACAAAGTCTCTTGTCAGAACGTCAGAAAGGATTTTGGTCAAATTTTACAATTTAAAAAATAACCAGGGAGTTGAAAATGTTTAAGTCAAATGGTACCAAATCTGATTATCACTTGCATTTTACCAGATTATTTAGGGATAGAATCATGGAAAATTTTCACCATCAGATCTGGCTGACTGAGATTAAAATTTTTCGTTTTCATTCATTGCATTGGCAACCACCTGGATGCAATTACACGGTGCTTTGTCATGAAACAACCCATATGTCATCTAGTTTTCGTATATTAAGGGAGTATTCGGACCAAGACGTCAGCTGAGTATGATTGTGGTGTTGCATGACATGGAGTAGTATGAAGATGATACGAAAAAATTAAATAAAAAATAAAAATAAAAATAGGAAAACAAAAAGTGAAATTAAACTCAAATAAAAATCAAAACTAAGAAAAAGAATAATAATATAAAAAGCTTTTGTATAGTTTTCGTATATTAAGGGAGTATTCGGACCAAGACGTCAGCTGAGTATGATTGTGGTGTTGCATGTCATGGAGTAGTATGAAGATGATTGGATTTAACTGATTGGCTTCTGTTTTAAAGCTACGTTGTTGATAGTGCAGTCATATTTTTATGCTTGTATATTATAAGTATTGTGTAGTGAGTCTTCTATCTCAGGCGTCATTGAATATGTTGTCCTGCCTGGAAGCTTGTGATGTATTTAATGCAGAATGGCCCCTAATTTTGTGTGTATTTAGTGTTGCAGTGTGTCATTGTTAGCAGTGAATTTTGTGTGTACAAGTATATCTTTGAGATTTTTGTGGCGTTAGAAAGCAGTGAGGGTTGGATTAGGAAATATGTGAGATAGCTCTGGGTCTGTGGAGATGAGGTTCCAGCTAAGGCGCAGTGTGTTGCCCATATCATGTGTGTTTTGGTTGAATGGAATTACAAAGGGAAGGGGTTGTGAGTGTGGGGAATGTTTTGGCTTTTCTACGTTTTTTGAAAGGAGTTGTGCTTGTGAGAACTGAGTTGCTTGTTGGAAACATTAAGTGATATGTGTGTTAGGGTATCCCCTGGAGAGCAGTATGCATCTGAATTTGTTTAGACTATGTTGTAACTCTTCGTCATAAGTGATTATTGTTCTGTAGCGTAGGGCCTGGCTATATATAGTTCCCTTCTTACAGGATGGGGGGTGATGAGAGGAGTGATGTAGGAGTAGGGTGCTGTCAGTAGTTTTGATGTATAGTGAAGACTTGAGGTTGCCGTCAGAGGTGATATGTATGTTGATGTCCAGAAAGTTTATTTTTGTGTTGGAGTAGTCATGTGTGAATTTTATGGTCTTGTGAAATGAGTTAATATGTGTAAGAAAGGTTTTGAGTGCTGTTTCGCCATGAGTCCAGATGAGGAAGATGTCGTCGATGTATTTTAGCCATGTTAGGGGTAGGAGGTGATTTGGTGCAGGTCTGAGTATGTTTTCTTCCAAGTCACGTCTATTTTACTGATAAAACTTCTCCACTCATCACGTTCCATTTTAGCTGGGATCTAGTGAATTCCCCCATGTTATAACCAGATATGTCATATCACAACCACACCCCCATTTAGCATTGTAACGTATTACACTGACGTATAAGTAAAATCCCGCCAACACCGCATAAACGCACAAGACGCATAAACGCACAACAAAACACAGCGAAACACAATCTCATTTTTAGCAAGTCTTATTCGTATTGTTTTCACTCCATTCTTGGTTTTCACTTGTCACGTAACGAAATTTATTTCTCCAAATTAACTTGTTACACTGGATGGCTGGTGGGGCTATATAGAATACACATAATTATGTTTCCTGGGTAAATTTTGGGCCCATTGGTCACTTTCCAAGGCAAATATTAGCATGTTTAAGCATGCCATCTTGTGCGGTAATTGCGGCAAGTTGAAGATACGTAACTGGTGTTGCGTGACACAAATAGCTTTGGCGATATCTCGAGAACCACTTGGCTTTAAGTGCTGAAATTTCGTTTTACAAATCCTTTAAATGGATTATATTCATCGCACATAGGACATCCCTCTAGGTATCTTTATGTATTCATTCATTTATTTATTACTTTAGATATTTCATTCATTTACCATTTGAAATACATTCATTTTCTTATTTCCACCTAATTTTTCCACCTGTTTATTCCCTACACATTTCTTATTACTTTGTATCTTAGTTTTTCCTTTCTTATTTTCTTATTTTTATTTAAATAAAGTTCTAATTTTACTTATTTATTTTCTTATCTTTATTTTAAAGTTATAAAAATCTCCTATCATCTTCATCCTGCTTCTTTACACACCACACCACAATCATAATCAGCTAGCTACCGGTAATGTCTCGGTCCCAATATTCCTTTAATATACCATAACTCAATATACAAAAGCTTTTTTATATTATTATTCTTTTTCTTAGTTTTGATTTTTATTTGAGTTTAATTTCACTTTTTGTTTTCCTATTTTTATTTTTAGTTTTTATTTAATTTTTATCGTATCATCTTCATACTACTCCATGACATGCAACGCCACAATCATACTCAGCTGACGTCTTGGTCCGAATACTCCCTTAATATACGAAAACTAGAATCAAAAAGGATTCTGATGATGTCAAAGACCTCATCCTGCAAAGTTAAAGAGTTAAATATGAAACTTTTTTTTAGCCAAATGATCATTTGCATCCATCCATGAAGCATGACAAATTTGTCTTGTTTACATTTGAATGTGCATGTTCTGTCAAAAAGTAGTCATTTTTCTCGATCACTGCAGCCAATCCGTGAGTGAGAAACGTGACTACTTCTGGACAAAACATGCATGTTTCAAATGTAACCAACATGAAAAAAGTGCCAGTGGATGCAAATGGTAGTAATTAAGAGGCATTTTTGAACAGTTTATACCTATAAACATATCATCTGCTTTAACAGAAGATAGCTCTCTCTGTGGCTTCTTGAATTGTTCCTCATCACGAAATAGGTGATCAATGCCATTGCAATTGGGAACCAAAGCACCACGGACTGTGAAGTTCCACATTCCTTTTCTTGCCACCTCTGTACAGGTTTATGTTGTCCATTAAGAAAATGACCGGGACACCAGGAGGAGCACACTTGTTCAACACTTCATGGAAATTGTCCAGCCTCTTCTTCATGAAGTTCTTACTGTAATAAAAACTTCTGATATGCAATACATGGTGAATACAGGGCTAAAAATAAGAGCTGGTTATTGGATGACGTTTGTCCAGAATTTAGTATAATTTATGTCCAGTCAGATCAATCAATCGACTTCAAGGACGGTCTCCATACCCACAATCCTTCCAGCATTACTTTTAGTCCTGGATTATTAGTTGCTGTAAAGTTAGTAGAATTATGAAAATTAGTGTAAGTTCAATGACATTATTATCATCATAGGGTTACCTTATTATTGATTATTAGTTTGTTGTTAATAGAAATGAAACATTAGTGGAAATGGTCCCGGCACAATTGAACTACCATACAACTCAGTGCATAACCATTGAGACCTTCCATTATGTTCCAACAATAACGCAACATTTCTACTGATTATTGTTAACATGCAATTATTTTTTTACTTATCAAAACTCACTTCAAATTCTGAGCAGTTTGTTGATTTTCATATTGTGACAGTTGTTGTATGTTATTATTACTTTAATTATTTTGTATAGGGAATATAGCATTATAATAAGCATGTTGAAACTAGGGCTGGTACTTAACAGTTACGAAGTTGGCAAACCGATCAGTGTGAGTAAGCATAGGATGAGAACGTTTTCCTGATCTTAGAGTCATATGGGTAGTTGATCTGATATTTCTGCCATTAATAACTGAATAAAGATGACTTTCTGGCTCAATGCTCTTCATAAAAGCTTCACACTTTTTTCCCGGCGTTCTTCTAAAGACAAAATGCATACGCGCTCCAGCACTTCACTGTAGGGGAGGCCAGGCCAGATAATGGCCAGTGCCCTCTTTTGAACATTCTCTAAGGCGGATGAAAGATGTTAAGGCAATCCTGCAAAAACTACAGCGGCATATTCTATAGAAGATCTGATCAAAGCGCAGTAAATCATGACTAAATCAGCAGCCGGGACTCCACACTTTTTCAACATTCGCAGTGCGTACAGGCGTCTATTGACTTTTTTCACTACATAATCGCAGTGGGCCGCCCATGTTAGATCGTCTGATATATGAACCCCGAGAAGCTTGAAGGTGCTGACTTGTTCAATCAGAGATCCGCCGACTGCAATGGGGCATGGCACGCAACTATTGTATTGAAGAAATTCAATTCTGCACTTACACGAGAAATAAACTCGAGACAAAAATTACTTGGAGAATACTGGTTATGGTCCTGAGCAGGTTAAGAACCATAACGCCGAAGGTATTAACAAAGCAGTAGGTGGAGTGGAAGGCACATTTAACATGATATAAAGCAAGCAAGAACATAATACATGTACTTAACTTAAGCAACAGCACAAGCGAAAACGCGATCTATGGCGATAAGTTGCCCTGCCGAACGATATCGTAGGATTTGGCCTTTAACGCTTGTCTTCTGTTTTCCAAGAACTTGAATCTTGTGGTTAAGTTTAGCCTGTTGATCTCCCTCAAACGAACAATTAGAAGTACGATTCTTTTGTTAGCTTTTCGGACGGCATACTCCATAGAAGATGTAGTAGTTTCGACTCTTGAATCGCGAGAGAAGTAGACAAGGCGATTCGGGAATAATTCTTATTCTAGAATTAGACAGATCTCAAACTAGAATTTGTTGGGGGTGCAACCAGGGAAGTGTGGTGCAACTAAAGTGCATCGTTGAGGACCGAGGAACTGAATAATTGTGCAGTTCAGTTTATATAGTAAAGATTATGCTAATTATGCAAAAAGATAAAAGACATTGAAGCATGGAAATGCAATGCATCTCTACAATGTGAGCGTGCAGAAAGCAAATATCTGCTAAACTGCGTACCGCAGATATTAATTCATTGACATGGACTTACACTTGCGCGGTAAGATAAACTCATACACATTCAAATGGCTTCCCTCACAAATTGTGTCCCTTATTAGAGAGTTAACTGGCAGTATCAGAAAAACTAGGGAGGGGGGGAGGGCACCACCCCCCACCCCCCACCCCACCCCCAGCCTCTAAGAGTGACACCACCCTGTATCGAAACAGTTTTAGAATGAAGAATATTATTATAGACAGTCCTTCTGTGTAGGCAACTAATGCAGAAACATTTTGTTTATCAATGTTGAATTTGATTTGCCCTGTTGCAAATGGTGCAACAATGAAGGCAGGGGTGGATCTAGGGTAGGTTACAACCCCCCTCCTAAGAGAGTGATAGATTAGTAGTTATTTGAAGCCAGTGCGGATCATCACCAGTCCACTGCTGCAACCCCCCTCTGAAAAAATCCTGGATCTGCCACGTACGCCTAGGGCATACGACAAATTTTGCTTGTATTTAATTCAGTCGAAGCTATTTACTCTGAAATAGGTACATATATAATGCGACGTTTGCTGCAAATTAGTTCGACTCTAATTAATTGGTTCGACTTCGACTTGAATTCGAGTGGCCGACTCGGATAATACGACTGTGGTGCGACCAAGCGGCAAACGTCGTATAATACTCGCATCGAATTCAATTCATAAATCATGCAAATTAGAAAATAATTGATTCAAATTTGATATATTGTGCAAACGTCGCGAAAATAGCCTCTCCCCACCTGCAAAACCTGGATCCCCCCTTACAGAGCATGCGTTCGATGTTACCTTACCTTCAAAAAGATAAAGTGTCGCAAATCCCTACAAAAAAGGAATCTCTATGAACCTGTTACTTTCGAGCTCACTAAATATTTATTTTTGACTTGCGAAATACAAGTTTGCAAATAAATGCGGCGTACTCGAAAATAACGAGAACACAGACGGATGGATAGAACTGAAGGCACGGTTTGACGTTGGTTTAAAGAAAGAGCCACCTCGATCTAATGAAAGTCGCGCTGATGAACATGCTGCTCAGACCCGTATAATAAATTAAAGTTTAATTTTTCTATGAAATTATTCAAAATTTACGCTCAACTGGACACGCTGCATGCACGGGGAAATGCATTCTTTTATAGAAAAAACGGACGAAAGGTGCAGGGAAAGCGTGCTTGTAATTTATTCCCGCGATCAAATGAAGCGTGTAATGCACAATGAATTTGACGTTTGCTGCAAAAATTGTTTAAATGGGGGGAGTATTCGGACCGGAACACCAGAAGTGAGTTAGTGTGTTCCCAAATGGGCGAATGGCAATGTAAACGAATGGATTAGAACAAAATAGTTGAGAAATGGATGAGAACAAAGTAGGTTAATATTGATGAGGTATGAAGAGTAAGCGAATATTGTATAAATGGGGGGAGTATTTAGACCTTAACACCAGAAGTGAGCTAGTGTTATTCCCAATGGATGAATTGAAAAGTGAGCTGATCGATAATAGCAGAATAGATGAGAACAAAATAGATTTATTGTTGAATTTATGAAATATGCTTGTTGAGAGCGTGACATGGTGAGATGAATTGTACATGTAATAGAAGTGAGTGTGTATATTAAAATTGATAAGTGACATGTGAACGAAAGAGTGAAAACAAACGATCATGGATGAGAATAAAAGAGGTTGAAATATTTGATAAGTATACAAATAATGAATGAAATATGTCTTGTGAGAGATGGGAGTGAGTGAATGCGTGACTTATTGGAGGGTAGGAGATGTGTGTTACATGATGCTAGTGTGACGTGTGTAACATGATGCTAGCGTGACATGGTGAGCTAAATGGCCATCGGTTACGTAAGGTTGCGCGTTAAAGACTGGTGTGGATTATATGTAGTAGCAGTGAGTGTAATAGCAGTGAGTGTGTATACTTCAGTGGACGAATGATAATGTAAATAAATGGGTGATAACGGCAAATGGATGTATGAGGCTAGCGTGACCATGGTGGGATGAACGGCCCTCCCGTGACGTAGATTTACGCGTTGTGGACAAATGTGAATTATGTGTATTTGTGTGATGTGTATATATTAGCGGAGCTCCAGCGCGGGCCGAAGGCCCGCGCTAGCGGAGCACCATACCTAAGAGAAAAACGTATAGTATACTATCGAGTTGATTTTTGAACGTCACGGGTATTATGGATCTTTTTGATGACGTCATTGATGACGTAAGGGCACGTGACTTTGTTATAGAGTTCCTCTTATGGTCTTTGAAAGTTTGTCCAAGTTTGGCTTCTATAGAAGCTACCCTTCGGGAGATATGATTTTTTCTTTATTTTTCTGGTATTAAACCTATAGCGTACGCCGTCCGTCCGTCCGTCCGTCCGTCCGTCCGTCGTCCGTGTACACATGGGAACCCTGTGGTATGCAAAGAAAAAATTATATCTCCTCAAGGGAACACGCTAAGACAACCATACTTGGGATATTTTGTCTATGCCACAAGGGGGGTGCTGTAACCCGGACACGTGATGTGACGTCATCGATGACGTCATCAGTGATTGAAAAATGAATATCTCGTGAAGGGAAGACTCTAAGACAACCAAAGTTTGGTAGTGTAGTCTAGGTCACCAGGTGAGCGAAATGAAGTGGTCACGTGATATGACGTCATCGATGACGTCATCTATGCTTGAAAAATGAATATCTCGTGAAGGGAAGACTCTAAAACAACCAAACTTGGGTAGTGTAGTCTAGACCACCAGATGAGCGAAATGAAGTGGTCACGTGATATGACGTCTTCGATGACGTCATCTATGCTTGAAAAATTAATATCTCGTGAAGGGAAGACTCTAAAAGAACCAAACTTGGGTAGTGTAGTCTAGGCCACCAGATGAGCGAAATGAAGTGGTCACGTGATATGACGTCATCGATGACGTCATCTATGCTTGAAAAATGAATATCTCGTGAAGGGAAGACTCTAAGACAACCAAACTTGGGTAGTGTAGTCTAGACCACCAGATGAGCGAAATGAAGTGGTCACGTGATATGACGTCATCGATGACGTCATCTATGCTTGAAAAATTAATATCTCGTGAAGGGAAGACTCTAAAGGCCGTTTTAGACTGTACGATTTTCGCCTACAATCATCGCATGCGACATGCTCGCATCAGCATACGACTCGAATCGCAAAGTCTAAATCAGCCCTACAACTCCTCTACGACATGCGCTTGCGAGCTAAGTCATGTCGCAAGCGTGTCGCATGCGATGGTTGTAGGCGAAAATCGTACAGTCTAAATCGGCCTTAAAAGAACCAAACTTGGGTAGTGTAGTCTAGGCCACCAGATGAGCGAAATGAAGTGGTCACGTGATATGACGTCATCGATGACGTCATCTATGCTTGAAAAATGAATATCTCGTGAAGGGAAGACTCTAAAACAACCAAACTTGGGTAGTGTAGTCTAGACCACCAGATGAGCGAAATGAAGTGGTCACGTGATATGACGTCATCGATGACGTCATCTATGCTTGAAAAATTAATATCTCGTGAAGGGAAGACTCTAAAAGAACCAAACTTGGGTAGTGTAGTCTAGGCCACCAGATGAGCGAAATGAAGTGGTCACGTGATATGACGTCATCGATGACGTCATCTATGCTTGAAAAATGAATATCTCGTGAAGGGAAGACTCTAAGACAACCAAACTTGGGAAGTGTAGTCTAGACCACCAGATGAGCGAAATGAAGTGGTCACGTGATATGACGTCATCGATGACGTCATCTATGCTTGAAAAATTAATATCTCGTGAAGGGAAGACTCTAAAAGAACCAAACTTGGGTAGTGTAGTCTAGGCCACCAGATAAGCGAAACGAAGTGGTCACGTGATATGACGTCATCGATGACGTCATCTATGCTTGGAAAAATTAATATCTCGTGAAGGGACTACTCTAAAGCAACCATATAAACCATGTACACCCGTCCGTCCGTCCGTCGTCCGTGTACACATGGGAACCCTGTGGTATGCAAAGAAAAAATTATATCTCCTCAAGGGAACACGCTAAGACAACCATACTTGGGATATTTTGTCTATGCAACAAGGGGGGTGCTGTAACACGGACACGTGATGTGACGTCATCGATGACGTCATCAGTGATTGAAAAATGAATATCTCGTGAAGGGAAGACTCTAAGACAACCAAACTTTGGTAGTGTAGTCTAGGTCACCAGGTGAGCGAAATGAAGTGGTCACGTGATATGACGTCATCGATGACGTCATCTATGCTTGAAAAATGAATATCTCGTGAAGGGAAGACTCTAAAACAACCAAACTTGGGTAGTGTAGTCTAGACCACCAGATGAGCGAAATGAAGTGGTCACGTGATATGACGTCATCGATGACGTCATCTATGCTTGAAAAATTAATATCTCGTGAAGGGAAGACTCTAAAAGAACCAAACTTGGGTAGTGTAGTCTAGGCCACCAGATGAGCGAAATGAAGTGGTCACGTGATATGACGTCATCGATGACGTCATCTATGCTTGAAAAATGAATATCTCGTGAAGGGAAGACTCTAAGACAACCAAACTTGGGTAGTGTAGTCTAGACCACCAGATGAGCGAAATTAAGTGGTCACGTGATATGACGTCATCGATGACGTCATCTATGCTTGAAAAATTAATATCTCGTGAAGGGAAGACTCTAAAAGAACCAAACTTGGGTAGTGTAGTCTAGGCCACCAGATGAGCGAAATGAAGTGGTCACGTGATATGACGTCATCGATGACGTCATCTATGCTTGAAAAATGAATATCTCGTGAAGGGAAGACTCTAAAACAACCAAACTTGGGTAGTGTAGTCTAGACCACCAGATGAGCGAAATGAAGTGGTCACGTGATATGACGTCATCGATGACGTCATCTATGCTTGAAAAATTAATATCTCGTGAAGGGAAGACTCTAAAAGAACCAAACTTGGGTAGTGTAGTCTAGGCCACCAGATGAGCGAAATGAAGTGGTCACGTGATATGACGTCATCGATGACGTCATCTATGCTTGAAAAATGAATATCTCGTGAAGGGAAGACTCTAAGACAACCAAACTTGGGTAGTGTAGTCTAGACCACCAGATGAGCGAAATGAAGTGGTCACGTGATATGACGTCATCGATGACGTCATCTATGCGTGAAAAATTAATATCTCGTGAAGGGAAGACTCTAAAAGAACCAAACTTGGGTAGTGTAGTCTAGGCCACCAGATAAGCGAAACGAAGTGGTCACGTGATATGACGTCATCGATGACGTCATCTATGCTTGGAAAAATTAATATCTCGTGAAGGGACTACTCTAAAGCAACCATATAAACCATGTACACCCGTCCGTCCGTCCGTCGTCCGTGTACACATGGGAACCCTGTGGTATGCAAAGAAAAAATTATATCTCCTCAAGGGAACACGCTAAGACAACCATACTTGGGATATTTTGTCTATGCAACAAGGGGGGTGCTGTAACACGGACACGTGATGTGACGTCATCGATGACGTCATCAGTGATTGAAAAATGAATATCTCGTGAAGGGAAGACTCTAAGACAACCAAACTTTGGTAGTGTAGTCTAGGTCACCAGGTGAGCAAAATGAAGTGGTCACGTGATATGACGTCATCAATGACGTCATCTATGCTTCAAAAATGAATATCTCATGAAAGGAAGACTCTAAAACAACCAAACTTGGGAAGTGAAGTCTAGGTCACCAGATGAGCGAAATGAAGTGGTCACGTGATGTGACGTAATCGATGACGTCATCTATGCTTGAAAAATCAATATCTCGTGAAGGGAAGACTCTAAAACAACCAAACTTGGGTAGTGTAGTCTAGGCCACCAGATGAGCGAAATGAGGAGGTCACGTGATGTGACGTCATCGATGACGTCATCTATGCTTAAAAAATAATATCTCGTGAAGGGAAGACTCTAAAACAACGAAACTTAGGTAGTGTAGTCTAGACCACTAGATGAGCGAAATAAAGTGGTCACGTGATATGACGTCATCGATGACGTCATCTATGCTTGAAAAATTAACATCTCGTGAAGGGAAGACTGTAAAACAACCAAACTTGGGTAGTGTAGTCTAGACCACCAGATGAGCGAAATGAAGTGGTCACGTGATATGACGTCATCGATGACTTCATCTATGCTGGAAAAATTAACATCTCGTGAAGGGAAGACTCTAAAGCAACCATATAAACCATGTACACATGGGAATCCCTTTCATTCACATAGAAAATTTTATAACCAGGAGCTCCGCTTTTAGCCAGTGGCTAAATCTATATATTGCGTGCTGTATATGTGTGAATATCTATTAGAACAAGAGAGAGAGGGGAAAAAAACATTATGATTAATTGTGTATATGTACGTAGGAAGACCAATGGAGATAAGGGACTGTTATGCGCTGGTATGCGAAATCTAGCGAAAGCCGCAAGCGGAAAGAAAAACATTGTTGAGGTGTAACAGGATAATTGTGCATGACGGTGATTGTGATAACATGAGTAGGGTTAATGAGACGTGGTGAGGATGTGCCGTAGAATAGGTGACATATGCGAGAAAGGCCATGCAAAAGAAGGGAAAAACATACCGTTGTGGATGCGTAAAAGAAAAGAAAGAAGTAAATAAACGAATGATACTAAATAGACCGTGGCGTGTGTGAGAGAGTCTAATAGCGGGCGTGTTGACGTGATAGACGTATGAATGATAAGATAGCAAGCGGCGCCACAGTGGGCGATAACAGTCTAAACATAACACCCAGTGTGAGGCGGAGGCATGTAAAAAAACACATTGCAGAAATTGCTAAATATACTAAATATGAAAAGGGAGTCCTAAGTGAGCTCACCGTGGAAGTGGAGTAGCGCTTAAAAGCCAGCGAAAGACGATCTCATCAGGGGGCCAGCGCCTTTCGCCCCTACCTCAAATGGGAAATGTGAAAATAAAAGATCCGGGGAGAGCGGCCTAGCTAAAAGCAGTAAAAGCAAACCAAACCGAGGGGGAGGGAAAGTAGGGAATGAGGTAGGAATTGTGTTTCGAAATATTTGGAAACGTTTCACAAAATATCTCGCCCCGACACAATCGGCGGGAAAGCGCTACTCAAGGGCAAAGAGTGAGGGTTACATAGGATAAGGTTTACCTGGAATGGAATACATCTTGCTGCTAATAATCTTCGTGTGCTTGCTCTCCAGTGGTTCAAGTTACTAGCAGAGGGCTGCTAATGACCAGTAGTAGTGGAATACGATATTGCACGTAGTTGTAGGCGGAAATATGAGATTGCGTATAGGGTTACATAGGGTAAGTATGAAGTGAAACGATGGATGAATAGATGAATAAACAAATGTACGAGTGAATATAGAAAAAGAAATGCAAGAAACTATCTCATGGGGAGCTGTGTATAGGTGGAAAGAGGTGCGGTATTACGGTTGGCGCGCAGTGAGTGCATTGAATGGTGGCTGGTTGCGGGATGCCTGTGTTACAAGAGGAGAGGGGGAGTGAGTGCTGTAAGGAAAAAGTTAGGAATTCAAGATCGCCGGCGTGTGAAGGGGAATGGGTGTGTAAAACGGATAAATGCAACCTTATGCAAGCTACATTAATTGATTTAATACTCACAAAGGAACGGGCTACAGTGCAAAAATATATATATGGAGTTGATAACATATTCTAACTCGCAATACGTGGTTACGGTACACGTGTATTGTTCGTTTATATACTTTCTTCTTGTGGATTATAAACTGAACAAGAACTTGTGGATATTACCGAGGCTACGAAGCTACTGTGTGAGTTCTTGGAACTAACTTGCATTACGTAACTTGATGGAAATGAAGCTTGCTAGTATCCATGTGACATGCCATCGCTTGTGAAGTATACAGGAAAAGTCATGTGACTAATGAACATACGCCTATACTGTGGACCCAGAATTATGTGAAGATTGCAGTGTACATCTGTATAAAGTGAGTTGATTATTAAAACAAAATCTTGTTGTTCCAATGTTGCATGTGGTAATCCGCTAGGCTTGCACATGGTGTACAAAATCCATAATGTTTTGACAAATCGACTCCTTTCTATAGAACCAGTAGTGGGTGAAGAAGTGAAGCTGTTATGTAAATGCTATTGTCTAGAGAGTGACATATTCAGATATTTAGCCAGGGGGATGAGTGTGCCAATGTAATCTCCAAGTAGGGTTGTGCAGTTCCTCATTTCTCTTGTTACTAGGATCTTGTGTTTCTTGTTGTTCTTATTTCATGTCTTTGAAAAAGCTGTGTGACAGATTGTATAAAAAATGCACGTTTACTACTGTAGGGGTGTGTGTCTGAAATTTGTGTGTACAAGAGTATCCTTAATATTTTTGTGGCGTGTAAAGGCAGTAAGGGGAGGGTTAGGGAAAACTAATTTGAGCTCAGGGTCAGACGAAATGAGTTTCCAGTTATGATGTAGTGTGCGACTGATGGAGGCTGTGTTTGCATTAAAGGGGACTATGAAGGGGAGTGGGGGTCTTACTGTTGCTGAGTTATTTGTGTGTGATTTGTGAGAGTGGCGTTGAAGAAGTTGGGTTTGTGTGAATTGTGAGGCCTTTAGAAAACATTCTGTGATGAGTGTGTTGGGGTAGCCCCTGGCAAGGAGGATAGTGCGCAGTCTAGTAAGCTGTTCATGAAAAGTTATGTCCTCTGTGATGATGGTGCGATAACGAAGTGCCTGACTGTAGATCGTGCCCTTCTTACATGAAGGGGGGTGGTGAGAGGAGTGGTGTAGGAGTAGTGTGCTATCTGTGGGTTTTATGTATAATGAGGATATGAGGTGGTAGGTTGGGGTAATGTGTATGGTAGTGTCAAGGAAGTTGATGTGTGTGTGTGAGTATTCGTGTGTAAACTTGATTGTGGGGTGGACAGAATTGGCATGTCGAAGAAAGTCAATTAGTGAAGTCTCTCCATGGGTCCAAATGATGAATATGTCATCAATGAAGCGAAACCAGGTGTGTGGGTAAAGGTTGTTGGGGGCAGACTGTAGAATCTTATCCTCAAGGGAGGCCATGAATAAATTTGCATAAGATGGTGCCATGCGGGTGCCCATAGCAGTGCCTGTCATTTGTAGGTAGTGTGTATTATTAAAAGAAAAGTAATTCTTCTTAAGAATGAAATGGAGGAATTGTCTGAAAACCTCTAGGGGGATACGAGTGTGTGATGGTATCTGTGTGATTGCTTTAAGGGCTGTGTCTATACCCTCTGAATGGGGGATGTTTGTGTAGAGGGATGTAACGTCAATGGTAGCTAAAATTGAGCCGAGGGGGAGAGGGGTGGGGATTGCAAAAATCTTGTTGAGGAAATGAGAGGTGTCTCTTATGTAAGAGGGGATGGATGGAACAAACTGTTGTAAGTAGTGATCAACAAAAATGGAGAGATTTTCTGTGGGTGAGTTGCAACCTGAGATAATGGGGCGGCCGGGGACTAGGGGTTTGTGTATTTTGGGTAGCATGTAGAAAAGAGGTGTTCTAGGTGGGTGGTGTGGGTTGAGAAATGTGTGTAGCTTGTCGTCTATGACATCATCTTGTAGAAGGGAGTCTAAGTACTCCTCTATTTGTGTTGCTAATTGGGGTGTGTAGTCTTGTGGTTGTTGTTGGTAGTGGTGGTCATTGTGTAACTGTCTGTAAGCTTCTCGTAAATAGGTTTGTGTAGGCCAGAGGACTATTGAACCCCCCTTGTCTGCAGGTTTTATTATTGTGTCTGGGAGGTGTTTGAGTTGGTGTAATGCAGTCCTTTCCTCGTGGGTGAGATTTGGATGAGGTTGAGAGGGGAAAATGGAATTGGCATATCGAATGTCGGACCAGAGGCTGGAAGTGTAGAGTCGTAGGTTATGGTTATCTGGGACAGGTGGGTTCCATGTGCTTGGTGTGTGGAATGGTTGGCGTGTGTAGGGGTGGTGTCTGAAGTGGTATCTCAGGAACATATTCCTTCTGAATTTAAGGAAAGACTGGTGTAATGTATTGATAGGGGTGGTGGGTGGGGTGGGTACAAATTTAAGTCCTTTGTGTAATACACTAACCTGGGATGGTGTGAGTTTGTTCTTGGTGAGGTTGACTATTGCTCTGGTGTGGGTAGACTGTCTGATCTTGTTTACTACATGCTTTTTCCTGGAATTCTTTCCTCCCTTGCGTTTGTGTCTAGTGAGGGTGTATTGTTTTGTCAGGGATAGTAGTGTGTGTTGTGTTGTTGTGTGTATGGATGGAAGGGATTGTTTCCTTAGTCATTTGGTCCTTCTGGGGATAAATTGCATAGACCCTTGGGGAGGCTGGGGATGTAGGGAGAGGAGAGGGACAGGAGTGGGGGTGGGGTTTTCCTTGCGTTTTAGGGTGAGATGAGCATGTGGTGTCAGCCTAGTTGTGCCTGTACTTGATGTGTGTTGTTTACTGAAGGTATTGCCATAAGTCGTGGGAGGGGTTGTGTTAGGTGGGGGTGTCTGTGATATTGCTGAGGTGGGGTAGGGAGTTTTTCTGTAGCATGAAGGAGGTGTAGGGAGAAGGCCTGGTTTCCTATAAGTAATATTTGTGTGTATGTGTGTGTGGGTATTCTTGGTGTAACTGCTATATGTAGGGGAGTGGGAAGTAGCCCACATTTGTGAGGGGGTTTGTGTGTGTTTGCTCTGGGTGGTGTTTGTCTGGGGAGGGTGTTGTAACTATGTGCAGGGGGTGTGGGAAGGAGCCCTGATTTCTTGATGGGAAGGTTTGTATATACTTCAGGGTATGCTTGTTGTGTCGTGGTTGTAGGCGTGTTCCTCTTGTGGTGTGGGTTTACAGAATGGTGAGGAATTGGTCTTGTGCCCAACCTTACTTCCCGCTTGGAAGTTAAAGGGTTAAGTGTTATAATAATGTTGGTATTAGGAGCCTGGTTGTGAGTTTGTGGGGAATGTAAAGGAGTACCATTGATTTCTTGCAGAGGGGGTATGGGGAACAACGAAAGAAGGGGGACAGGGATATGTGAAGTGTTTGTATGATGTTGTCTGTCCGGTGTAGTGCATGTAGGGGGAGCCCTATTTTCCTCAGTTCCAGTCTGTGTATGTATGTGATTTTGTGTGATTACAGGTGTAGAAGTGAGAGCAGGAGTGCTCATGTTGATTATTTCGCTGAGCCCTAGTGGGGAGTGCTGGGGGGAAGGATCAGGAAGCGGCATATCCCGAAGTGCAGAATCAGGGACCTCATCAAACTCGTTGTAGTCATCACTAAATATAGAGATTGAGTCATCCAGCTCAGTTGGGGGCACTTCCTGCATTTGTATGTGTGGGGGCATGGGGTTTGTATGAGCTAAAGTATGCATACTAGTGTGTAGGGGATTGTTGTGTTCCCTTCTAATCCTGGGGCCGGTGTGGCCTAAACGTTTTCCTGTGTAGGGAAAAATAAGATAAAGGGAGTTATGTGGGAAATGTCTGCTGTATGCTGTGAGTTTTGCGGAAAGGGCTGGTGCTCCGGGATCCGTAGATCGAGAACTTTCCTCCCAGATTGCATAAATTGTTTAAATGGGGGGAGTATTCGGACCGGAACACCAGAAGTGAGTTAGTGTGTTCCCAAATGGGCGAATGGCAATGTAAACGAATGGATTAGAACAAAATAGTTGAGAAATGGATGAGAACAAAGTAGGTTAATATTGATGAGGTATGAAGAGTAAGCGAATATTGTATAAATGGGGGGAGTATTTAGACCTTAACACCAGAAGTGAGCTAGTGTTATTCCCAATGGATGAATTGAAAAGTGAGCTGATCAAAGTCGAATCTCCCTCGAAGCAATTATTAAATAGATTCGATGCGAGTGAAATTCGATGTATGTCCTAGGCCTAAGGTAGTCATGCAGATTCAAGTTCAGTTTGGAAGGAATTTACAACAGTGAGTTCATCAAAAAAAAAGTACCAAAATTGTGTTCCAGAAAATGTGCACCCCCATCCTAGAATGACATCTAGACGACAGCTAGGGAATTTACACACATGAAATGGGTAACCAAAAACAAAAAAATGAATTGAATGTTTATTATTATCAATTTACATTACATCCTAATAACATTGTCATGCCATTTCCTGCATTCTATAAGTTTACAAATTAATAATGAATTACGTTATTATTATTTATCCATACATTCCACCCAGACTCGCATTTTACAAATGTAATGATAATCATATATGTAATTTCTAGATTGAGACACTTTGCATTCTTGTCTACTGTAACATTAGAGATTCAAAGGCTCATTTCAAGTATTCCAAAAAATAGACCAATTTCGATATTTTAAAATTCTTTTTGGATATAAAGCTCAGGGGAATAAACAAAAGTTTTGTGCTATGTCGCTGCGCTCCGCCACACAGAAAACGTTTATATTGTATATTCTACAACAAACAACAAGGTGTTGAGAGAGAGGCGAGTTATCTAAGGGCCATTGAAATCCAAGGAATTGCTGATGTCTGTACAAATACTGTGATGGTAACCAGACTTCATGTCGAACTTAAACATGTAACCTGAAGCTTGAACATAATTAAAAAATACTCTACTATCCTCCATTTTAAATTTAATCTTAGGGATATAATGATTCACGTGTCTTAGGGTCTCGCGAAATGTAAAAATGTAAAAATTCATAAAATTACTTTTCTCCCGAAATTCATTTGATACAGTCCTAAAGTATATTTCTAAAACCTCAAATGACGCGTCAACTGTTTTCCTAGGCTTCAATTGCGCATTCTTTTGTATTACCCGCCACTCATTTTCTGTAATTTAATTAACTTTACACGCTTTTTCTAGCACTTTAATTTTAGGTCAAATTGTCACCTTCGCGAAGCTCCTGACCCCGCACGATTTAAGATATCGGCCTCAAATTTTCTGTGTCGTTAGCAAATGATCACAACTAAGAAACCGTGTGAGGGAATTTTTATTTTTTACTTAAAAAAGATTTTATGATAAATTTTGCGGCAACAAACTGTAAAAATTGTGACTTTCAAATTCGCGACCTAATTTTTTCGTAAATATGCAAAATATCTTAAATCGCTGACACAGTTTTGCCGTTCATTTCTCCGAGATTAAAATCCGACAAATTGTGAAATTGTGCAACAAACTGCTAGTGGTCTGGAGCTTCTCTTGAGTTCGGGGTCTTAAAAATACAAGAAAAATTTAAACTTCGATAAACTAAACAACTTAATAAGATAGAGCAATATTTTTAGCTTTGAAATGATATATAGCTGATTATCATAGCATAAATTGCGACGCGACGAAATTTTTTTTTCGAAGATGTTGTGGGTGGTGGTGGTGGATTTCACTGGAATTCAAGGGTGGATGGGGGCAGCCAAGAATTTCCAGGGTGGTGAGCTGGCAAAAGTCGTACTCAAAACATGTACATTTTTCTTTTCCCTTTTTTATTTTACACATGATTGAGCATTTATTTGTTTGCTGGTTATGACAGAGAGGATACACCACACGTTAGGGCAACCAGAAAAAATCATATATAGCAAAATAGGAAATTAACAAACTGTATTAAAATTGGCTGTTGCTTTAATAATGTATTCATCGTTGCCCCAGCTTGTTCAACAAGGGTTGCATGAGAACTACAATTGGACTCTCCTACAAAATGATAATGCTGGAGTTTTCATAATCCTCCTGACTCAAGATTTGAGTTTGAAACAGCCAAATACATGTTCTGCATTTCCATGTCTGAATGTTATTAGAAATGTTCAATTATATCCTGCCTTATTAAAAAGAAACTTAACAAGACATTTGGAAATAAATTGTCACAAATGTGATCCCTGATCATCAGGCCATCCTCTGGGCCATCATATGGGGGAATTCAGGCTTATCATCAGGTAGTTCCCTGCCTTCATCATAAACATCATTCCTGATGATTGCAATGCTATGCAACACCATGCACGCACCAATTAGAAGTGACACTTTAAGGGGATCCATGCGGATCTCTGAATGGGGCAAATGATATATCCTTTTTAAAACTCCAAATGTCTGTTCAATTTTCACTCTTGTTTTACTTAAGAGCGCTCGTCTGTAAATATCGACCTAGCGGCGAAATTAGAAAATTTTCGAAAATCCCCAAACTTTGCCAAGCAGTATCCCTTGTGGATTGATGGATGCTGCGAAAGTTTGACACACGCCTAAATCGAGGAATGCTCACTGGCACTTAGAATTTTTTTCTAAACAAGCGCTCACCTACAGACATGAAAAAAAGAATTATGAAAATCATCAGGATTCGAACCTGTAACTTTCCAGTTACTATACCCAAACCCTAACCACTACGCTATGAGTGAATTCGCTGGTTCGGAGAGCTCGTTTTATTGATTACGTACCTTGATAGTATTAATCTTTAATAGAACGAGGCATATACTATAAAAATATACTAAAGCGATGTATTAACCCTTATCCTGACTAGTAGTCTTGATAGTTCAGATATTTTGAATGTTTTTAGGTCAATTTGAAGTAATATTATCAAAATGTCGTTAAATTATTCATGGTGAGCATTCCTCCATTTAGGAATGACGAAAGTTTGAGATCGATCCACTTAATACTTTAGGAGAACGAGGCCCGAATTAGATCGTACGACGGACGGCTGATTTCGAGTAGTTTTTAGCCCTTTTTACCCCATTACAAATATGGTGTAGAATCTGAAAAGCGCGCTTATTTTTAAACCTAAAATAGGTTTATATCAACAGAGCAGATGTTAGACATCACTATGAGTCAAATTGCAGGACTATAATTCAAACGAATAATATTTTGCAGATTTTAACATCATTTTCTATTTTGCGATCATCATTTCGGAGGTCAAATTCACAGGCTTATTTCCCCCAATGATATCTAGAAATCATACAGTTTTACACATCCCAGCCCGAGAACTAATCCTCTACTTGCATTTTATCAAATAAAATCATAGGGCACTTCGAAATCTCGACTTCGACAAAGCCGAGTAAAAGCCCAGCTGGAAGCCATTTTGTGTCAATGCAGACACCGCGAGTCACGTCCTGGGCTAGTTTATAAGCAGCAAAAGCAAGCGCTCGCGTCAAAAACTGAAATGAATATCAATGAAAACATGTTTATTTGGCTGCTCTTTAACTTACAAGTCAGTAGCGATCATCAATTTCAGTTGAGTTGAATTTATAACAACACTCGAGGCCATTGGAATGGAAGGCTCTGGCCTGATCAAACAACAACAAACTAGTAACTACACTTGCCGTTCAGACTCGTACTTGTACATTTCGATCATGTTCGATGAAACTGTAATTCAAATTAAGCTACAAAATCAGTGTTTAAGGCTCATACCTTGTTTGATCAGCCTTGTGATTTATTTTCTGCGAAGACTTATCGTGGAGGCGAATAGCCTGCTAGCCGGCTCTCCAGTGGGTTTTTTCGGATATTCGATTTTTTTTGCGCGCGGGATTCCTGTGTCACGGAAAGGAGAGCCGGCAGGAAAGGCCCACCTTTTTTCATGCTTCCCGTTCGCTGACGAACGGAGGCCGCTGATTGGCCAACTCATATATGAGCTGTCAGAAATGTGTCAACATTCATCAGGTGTGAGTTTATTCACGGGGGCATTGAAGGAAAACAACGGGGTTTATTAAGTCGAGAAAGCTATTCCTGACTATTTCATGCTTAGCAATCGATTGCCTTATTGAAAGGAGATACATACTTGCAATTTTGCCAACGGTGAAAGCCCTTTTATGTTGAATAGCGAAGAAGGGGCGCGAAGCGCTGAATTTTGGACGCTCTCTCAAGCGAAGACAGTCAGTTGAGCGTATTTGTATCGTGGAAGATGAATATCAGAAGATGAAAAAGCCAAAGTACAAAAAATCGAAACGTTTAATAAGCTTAATAAATGAAAGCTTAATTTTGTCTTTGCACTTTCGAATATTTTGACTTGTTGTGGAAGCAATCTTCACAAACAAACATTTTTCCGGGCAATTCTCCTGTTTCCGTTTTCTTAGCCTTGCACGGCTTGGTCAAAAAGTCTGTGTGATTAAAACACCAAACATAAGGAAACATTACAGTGATTTAGTAAGAACCAGAATCTTCTGTAAGCTAAATTTCAGTCGTTGATTGACTCGCTGTCGAGCGACTCTGCAAAGTGAGCTACGATCGAGAGCGAAGAGGCGGCTGAAATTCACGCTAAACCTGAACACTATCTTCTGATTCTTCCACGGCACAGGATTTACAAAATGATATTCAAATTACACAGATTCCTTGCATGCACGAATTTCTCCCAGTCTTTTCTCTCTTCTGGGTGGTAGAAATATATTTTCTGTCGAGGTCGCTTGTTCTTTGCCAGATATACCGAACTTTTCTTTCAAACTCAAACTAGTAAACTCAAGCACGGCAGGATCATCTACGGAATTGTGTGTTGATTGTTTTGACGAGATTGCTTTCAGTTTCGGTAGGTCCCGGTAAACCATCTTCGTGTTAGCAAGCGTAGCAAGCGTTCGTGTGTATTTCCAGGGAAAATAGCATAGATTGAAATAGGCATGAAAGCGGCGAGAAATTCGACGAGCGAGATCCACAGCATGAAAACTTCACCAAAACGCACAGCGAGCGCTTACTGCTGATGCCAGCAGGCTTATTAGCAAGCGTTCGCGTATATTTCCAGGAAAAAGAAACAGAGAAACAGTGAAGAAAGCGGCGAGAAATTCGACGAGCATGTTAGCTCCACGAGAACGCTAAAATTACCGACTTGATATTACAACTGTAAATAGGAAAGCCGTCATTTTGTGTTTGCATGTTCCGAGCGCTTATTGGCTAGATTTGACAGGTATTGTGCATGTTATTCGATGCGAAGCGTTGAGCCGTGAGAGGGGCGGGCACTACAAAACATGGGCCTTTCCTGCCGGCTCTCCTTTCTTCTGTCTCCCCCCGCGACACAGGAATCCCGACGCCACAGGAACCCCGCGCGCGCCCTAACGAATTCTTCTCTGGAAAACCCACTGGAGAGCTGGCTCGCAGGCTAGGAGGCGAACTGTCAAATAGACTCGCAAAGCAAACAGAGGGGAATGCGTGACACTAGAGATGTTTTCCCGCGCTGTCATACAAACATGATAAACAAAGTAAAGTACGTCTTGGCATTTTTTTTTTCTACAAGTGCTGCTATTAAAAAAAGTAAGTGTCATTATCACAATACCTTAAGCACAGAATAGAAGTAAAACCTTTAAGCATAATGACTCAAATGACTATAAAAAAACCCGCAGTTTCGTTAATCTAGGTTTTTGTTGTTTTCTCTGGGTATGGAGATAATTACCAGAAAAATAGAAATGAGAACCCTGTTGTTTAGTCACTTAGTTGTCTGGTCACTTGAGTAATTTAAAAAACAACAAATTGCCTCAAAATGCCAACTTCGAACTGCAATGTCCCTGGTCTAATCATGAAGGCATGTTTCGCTCCCCTTTCTGGGGCAAAAAATGTGATAGACGTACCTTTCACGCGAGATGCCGAGCTGCGCTCGAGCAGATAAGATGAAACCTCACGTTTCACGTTTTCTGGCACCGCAAAACGTCTACCGTTTGCGTAAAACTTTCACTGATAGTGCTAATTAAGTTGTCTTCAGTTTTCCCGTTTATCAAATTACCGAGGAATTATCTCGTACTAAAATGCGCAAAAAGATACATGGCTTTCAAAGGCAGGCGAGGGGGCTTTATTGCGAAAGTAAAGGAAGTTGTGATCAAGCTAAGAAACTCTTTCCGTGATCAAGGCCAACTGCTTGGTCTTCCTGTGGTCATGCCTGGCCTTCCTGTTGTCACGCCATGGATATTTACGTCTTCAAGGCAGCTCGATCACCGAGGACGTGTTTTGACCCCAAAGACTCATGAAGAAAGTTCAAATAAGGTATGGGCCTGATAAAATGCCATTCTTATCACTTCTTAATTTATAATAACCAACAAATACACGAGAAGTCGACAGCGTTGCTGTTTGAACCGGTTTTCAAAACTACAGCAGGGTCCGTGTCATATTCTTTTGAAATGAATTGAGCTCGCGTCACAAAATCGAAGCTCGATATTGTTTTTCAAATAAACCTGGAGCCAAATAGATTTGTTTTCATTGATTAATTGTGATTTTAAACGCGAACGCTGCTTGGTTGTAGCTCAGTATTCGGCCAGGTAGTCGGCGGTGTCACAGAATGGCTTCCTCCAGCTGGGCTTTTACTCGGCTTTGTCGAAGTCGAGATTTCGAAGTGCCCTATGATTTTATTTGATAAAATGCAAGTATAGGATTAGTTCTCGGGCTGGGATGTGTAAAACTGTATGATTTCTAGATACCATTGGGGAAATAAGCCTGCGAATTTGACCTCCGAAATGATGATCGCAAATTAGAAAATGATGTTAAAATCTGTAAAATATTCTTCGTTTGAATTAAAGTCCTGCAATGTGACTCATAGTGATGTCAAACATCTGTTCTGTTGATATAAACCTATTTTAGGTTTAAAAATAAGCGCGCTTTTCGGATTTTACACCATATTTGTAGTGGGGTAAAACGGGCTAAAAACTACTCGAAATCAGCCGTCTGTCGTACGATCTAATTCGGGCCTCGTTCTTCTAAAGTATTAATCGGATCGATCTCAAACTTTCGCAGTATCCATCAATCCACTAGGGATACTGCTTGGCAAAGTTTGGGGATTTTCGAAAATTTTCTAATTTCGCCGCTAGGTCGATATTTACAGACGAGCGCTCTTAAGGATTCATTGAAGTCCTCTTGACTTTGGTTGCTAGGGTGGGGGTATCTCCTATAAAGAATCCATCCTCAAGGTCTTTTATCTCTCTCTCTCTCTCTCTAGATAATCATAGATCAAGCTGTCTTGAAATATGAAGGAATCATGGACATTGCCAGTCATTTTGCTACAACAGGCCCTAGGCTTTTGGGGTGCTTTTCCCCAAGTTAGGTTACATTGTGCGGTTCCTTAAAATATCCATTTTTCGGGGGGATAGATCTGGAACCACACCCCCACTCAAAAAAATCCCACTTGGCTGGAGGAAAAGCCAGGGGCTAGCCACAGTTTTACTGTTTTTCCATTTTGTTTTCTCTAGAAAGTTCTTCCTTAGTGTTAACAGATGGATCTATAAGTTTCATTTGAATTATCGTATTCAACATTCGATGACCTGAAAAATGCTTTTTCTATGCAGTCTGCCCTCGCCTCAATTGAATCTGCCTCAATTGAGTGCAAAGAATAAAAGCAACCCCAAACTTTATGATTACGTTGAAAATTGTCATTGTTGTCCCTAGGAAAATCAGACGGGTTGACCCCTCCCCTGCCACGGAGGGAATTAGAGTTTGCAGAGGGGTATACTGATATGCACTTTTTCTGTAATAACAGAAAGGGTCATGGCATTTTTCATACATTATTCATTGCACTTTTTCTGTAATAACAGAAAGGGTCATGGCATTTGTCATACATTATTCATTTATTTTTTGTATTATTTTGCGCCCTAAATACACCCTTACTTTTGCCCCAGGCCCACCCGCAAGGGCACCACCCCAAAAAAGCTCATTCATTTTACCTTCATGATCACAAATCGCTTGCACGTTTATGGGATGGTAGCCTTTCCGATTCCCAAAGTCATTTTCGTGTTTGTTGGGTGCGATTATTTTCACATGGGTACTATCGATGCATCCTATTACGCCTGGGAAACTTCTCTTCGCGTAAAAGGATTGCTTGATAACTTCTCGCCTTTCTTTGTCTGGCCATGCGATGAACAAATTCTGTCGCTGCACGATAGCTTTCGAGACCTCAGTTAACAGCGGGGCACTGTGGATTTGGGCAGGCCGAAGGTATCTCCAATCACCTCTAAAAAACTTCCAGAGGCATAAAAACGTAATGCTACAAGAACAAGAGGAGGCGTCGCGTGGTTTCTGGCCGTGTTTCTGGCTAAATCCGCAGATAACAACTCAGCAAGGTATTAATTGTATCGTTTTTAAAGCGGTATCGTGATTTGAGCTCTTTTTCACTAAGATAGTCTTTTAATTCGGAATTAAATAGGCGGCAACGCCGAGGTCGAGCTCGGGACCGAACAAGTCCGCCATCTTGTTTTTTATTTACCCGCGGATAGCGACTTATCCACGAGGTTGGATAAATTTATCCGCGAGTTAAACCTAGGATAACACTCTGCAACCTTTCAGGAACAGAATTCTATCTCTGAATAACTTTTTCCAGTGGATAAGGCAAATTTATCCATGGATAAACCTTTCAGGAACCGGCCCCTGGCTTACATCTGTTTGCCACACAAAATAAGTTATCGCAGTACCTGGCACGACTTGTCTGGCTTGTGACGCACCCTTGAGTCGATTCAGTGATAGGGGGTAGGTAGTCAAGGTTTTATTAAGCCTTAATTGTGCTTTAGTTCATCTATGGTGATAAGTTATAACCTTGACCTTGGATATTTATTGTTTAGTAAGGCTTGTCTGTGGGCTCATCTGAAACACGTTAACGTCTTGCATTTTTATTTGCGTTTTCTTTCTTTTTCACACTCATCTAGGACTGCTTGCCTTGCTGCGGAGTTTGCCTGTTCTGCTTCTAAGGATTCCTCATATGTACGGTCTTGGGTATGTTCGACCCTGTCCCTTTCTATGGAAGAGCCAATGAGGTGCCAATGATTAGATTCAATACTGATTCAGCGGTGGATAAATTCTCTTGGTGATCTGCTTCCTCTTTTTATGCGCTGCTCATGGATGTTAAGTAAAGTCTCAGCTTATATGTTTTATAAGCTTGGACGTAATTTCCCTCAGTAAAAGGAACCAACCTTCCCTTAAAGTGGGGCTACGAAGAAAATTGAACGAGCTTGTTTGGCAAAATTTCTGCCGTAAAAAACTCTTAAGACATTTTGCTACGTAACTTGAGCATTTTAAAGTGTCAAAATAGATCGCGAAAGAAAATATTTAACGTTGAAGTTCGCGCTTTTTGCTAGGCCGATGTTCCAGCGATTTATGCATATTAATCACTTCAGAGAAGAACTGTGACGTCACAGGCGTAACTCACGAATGTGCTTTACATGATTTAGTGCAGAAGTACGAAGAAACAGAGTTGATAAATGACAAATTGTTCTTGTTGTTTAGCAAATCAGGTAGTTTAAACGCACCAGAACGAACAACAATGAGATTCTACTGCGATGTAGTCGAACGAGCGGGTTTCTATCGCACGTGGAAAGAAGACTGAGCCGAATATTTCCATTCACATTCCCAACAAGCGCTACCTGTCGTTGCTGTGTTGATGCAAAAGACAACAACAGAAGTTGCAAGTTGCTATTATTTTCAAAATATATAGAGCCCGGGAGTCGGTAAGAAAAGTGCGAATGATGAGTTGAAGGACTTCAAGAACATTTGTATCGATTTATTAGATACTGTTTGCAAATGTTTTACGGCGTGTTGTTACGCCATGTTGCTACAGGTTAGTGAAAAGGCTTTCGCTCGGGGATCAAAGTCATTCTGTATAATTTTTGATGGAGCAAAAAGATTAAAGCTAAACGTGAGCTGCTCTTATTTACGGTCTAAGAGCTGAACTGTTCATTAATGAACAGTTTGAACTTTGCGTTTGCTCGAGTTGTTTGCGTTTGCGAAAAACCCGCGTGTAAGGACCTACATTTTTCAAAGTTTGCCAAAACAGGTTCTTATATATTTTGCGGTATTGGCAGTTTAGGGTTTCCAAGTAGGTTCTTAATTTCTACGAGGAAACATGGTTGCTGATTACCAGAAATAGGATAAAATATGGTTTGCCCTTCATTAAAAGCATTTTATTCACATCAATATTGGCAAAAGTCCAAGAGAACTGACAAATAAAATGTGTGGTTCCAGAAATTATCCAATCCCCCTACGGAAGGGATTGGAAATTCGGGATGGGTAAGGAGTCAATTTACCTGATCTTTTCCATTACAAATACTGTATTTTTCTTTGGAAATTCCAAAGGGGTGGAGGGGTCACTTTTCGACACCCTTCCGTGGAGGGGGAGTATGGATATTTTTTGGAACCACACAATAACACAAAAATGGAAAAGATAAAAATGCAAAAAAGTCATTTACATTGCATACATGAAAATGTAACTGTAACCCCACATCATAAAAACCTGTTTGACCTTGAATGGCTAAAAAGGTAATTATATATTTTTTGGAGCATTACCACTGTATGCATTGCTACGCGACCTCAAAATTCAATGTTGTGATGGGCGATTGGCGATTTTTAGCCATCAATCAAACCAAAACGCTGGATTCGGCTACTTCAGCGGGCCGACATTGATTGCAAAATCAACCAAAATGGTTTTAAGCTATCCCTTGGCTTCCTTGACTCGAATGTTTAACTTTCCGGTTCAAGAAAATTGACAACAATTTTCTTGCGTAAAATCGCCAATCGCCCAACAGTGAATTTTGAGGTCGCGTAGCAATGCATAGGTGGTAAAATAGAAAATTTCTGCCAACAGGTTCTTAAATCCCTAGGTTCATACAAGCAGGTTTTTTTTACTGTACTGTTAGTTGATCATATCCTGCTTGATGAAAGAAAATATTGGCTTTGACCACATGATGAATTGCATCATTGAAACAGACCTTATCATTCTCTTGGAATGCAAATCAGATGCTAATGCATTTTGATGTATCTATCAGCTCTGTTGAAACAAAGGATGTTGATCAACTGTAAAATGGAGTATTTGACTGCATTTTCTTTCTACCAAGGTATTTTTAAATTTTGTAGCTGCTGTAGAGGTGCTGGACCATTCAGAGCTCTAAAAGAGACCAGACCCCAGTCTCTTCACCCCTAAAATATTTGACAATCCTGACCAAAAATATTGACTCCTGTCCCCTAGGGGTGGAATTTATAGAAGTGTGGGGCTCAGGGCAGGGGGTGTATCTCAACATTTCCCAATAAACATGTTATATTTGGACTGCTTTTTTTGTTGGCTTGCATTTGCATTCTAATTTCCCTGTTGCCACAAGTTAGAACATGGCTTAGAACATGGTTTTCAATGAAACTGGCAGGGAGTTTGTGGAATTGCAAGGGATTTTACCAGAGCTAGAAGGGTTTTCACTGGAACTTCAAGGATCTATCATAAATGTCTTCTCCAGAAGTTGTGTGAACACTGGAAAAACAACTGGCACAGCTGTTTTGGAAATAGAATTCAAGAATTTGAGAATCCATGGAGGTGGATAATTATAGTAATGACGCCAGGTACATCAACTCTGCTGGTTTTGCTAAAGTCTCAAGATTTTTCACTCCTGTCTCCAACAGCAAAATTTCCCATATATTTACTATATATTTCTCCCAGTTTTCTTTCTTGGAAATTTCCCATTAACATTTGTATCTTGTCTGAAGACCTGTGGTAGGCTTGACATCTAGTAGTACTAATGAACAGAAAAATCATTTTGTCTCCTTGTAAGCTAAAAATGTCTTTTAGAACATTAGATAATTTAGTTTTTAATGTTTTTTTTGTTGTTAAGCTGTGGCTGTGCGGCTCTGTTGCAATTTGTTCCCATGCATTTAGACAAGTTTGTCAAATAAAACTGTATTTGAATGCTTCAAAGGACTTAAATTTCATTCTCAGAAAAGTAGCAAATTTTAAAAACAAAGCACTAGTACTTTGCACTAGTCAAGTAAACCCATGGGGAGAAATACCGAATGGACATGCGCACTTGAGCGTGGCACTTCTAAAATATGGACTCAGATTACCTTCAAATAATTTACTGTAAATGTATGGCAATGAAACTTAAATTCAAGATAACACTGGGCTAAATTCGAAATCGAAAGTTACTTTGCCTCCGATCGAAACAACATGTTGTTCATCTTTCTTTTCGTGGTAATATTGGTGGGCTACAGTATAAAATCGGTTCGGTTTTGTCAAATCTAGGTTACAAACTCAAGAGCTCTGTTTACAAGAGGAAGTCTATGCCACGGCGCTAAAATACACAGAACTAACAGTCAAATTTCGTAACGTTATAAGCTCGTACAAACCTCACTTTACCTCCAGATCAAAAGAACAAGAATTCCTTCGTAAATTCACACAGATTTCACGTCATGTAAATGATTTTTCAGCTCGGTTTTTAAGATCCACTTCCATGTTAAACGAGGCTTCATTGTTTGGCCCTTGAAGTCCGCCTCGAAGCAAAAAAGCTCGAAAAAATGCCGATTTCTTCGCTTCTTTCCGCTCTGAGCGGCCAGTTCTTCGACAGTGTACAACCAGGCGTTCCTCTGCTAATAATATGTGTCCAAAAAGACTAGAAACGAGTACCAGAGTGCCTAGCGAACTTAATTTTTAAATATTAGCGCGAACTTGAAGCGAACCGGCGAAGGCAAAGTTCAGTATTGACTCTCGTTATTTATCAACGCATCCTCGATATTTTCCCAAAATTAACAAAAAGCATGATATATTATTTTACTTTGCTTTCAAATTGTTTCTTCTTGGCATGTTATCAGCCGAAAAGGCAAAGTTTTAAGCAATTTATAACAACCCTTCACTCTCTCTTCTGTCTCTCCCGGAAGTCAGGGTTTGTTTTTGCATACTAATTGACCCACCAATCGACAGCGACCAATGAGAGACGCAATAGCACAATCGACTTTATTGACAGCATAATTAGGGTCATGTTTAAACTCCTCCCATTATCATTCGCTATTTCTCGCCATGCTACCCTTTCACCACAACCCACCGACCTACGACAGACTTTAAACTTGATCTATATTTATAAGAATGCGCAGAAAACTCCAGATTTATGCTTTTTTTATTTGCCCTTGAGACTATAGTTTCTTCGAACTTATCGTTGGAAAAACACGAATGTAAGTTGACATTTTACGCGGCGGCAGTTCTTGAACGTTACGAAGCCTTGAATTTAGTACTTAACCCTAGAATTTCGCATCTATCCATCCAACAAATCCTATTAAGTTACTTTTTATTTTGGTTTAGAATACAAACTTTTCTTGGCGTGCATCTCGGCTACATGGAATGTCTTTGATTCATATCGCGCTCCCGATCTGAGAATTGAACTTACACGCTTCCTTCTTGCGCTCTTTCTGTCGTTTGCGTTTCTCTCACTGATGGACTTGGTTTTGATTTATCAGGTACCATAACCGTATTTGATTTTGACAGCTGCGCCTGAATTTCATACTGGACACTTAGATTAGTAAGACATCCTTGTGAAACATTTATATGCGAAGTGAGCAGAGGATTTGGAAATCTGTTCACACCACGATCGAACCTTTTTCTGTGTAGCGCATCGAAGACATGTTGATTTCAATTATTTTGGTGCGTGAAGCTTATATGAGTTAAAATTCCACGTTTTCTGTTAGCAATAATGCTGAAGTACTTTTAAACACAACATTTCCTGCAAATACATCCCCATTTCTTCACCTTTTCTTTCACAATGTGCCGTCACAACTACTGTTGTGACTTTTGAGCTTTGTTTCGAGTTACGCCTGTGACGTCACACCCCGCGGACTTTGACCGACGCCGCTGGAACGCCGGCCCAGTGCAAAATGGCGCGATATTCGAAATTTAGAGCTCAAAAAGTCATTGTTTATTGTGAAAAAATTGGAAAACAACTGCAGGTATTTGTCATTTAGGTTATTAACAAGTGATTTATCAGAAAAGAGCGGTGGAAACAATTAGATCGTAGCCCCACTTTAAGGTCTCTGTAAAGGTATTCGACGTGCTTACTCCTTGGCTTTTTTGAAATATCATCCAGTTTGAATTTTCTGGCATCTGAACATCACGAACACCTCCTCCTTGGTTTATTCTCACTTGGTTTCCTTCAACTTTGTGGCACTACATTCAGTGTAAATCCACCCTAACTCAATTCTCTTTAGTTTTTCTTTTTTTACGTCTTGGCAACAAACTCGTCATCTTTCTTGTCGAGAAATGCTGCAAGCAAACTGTGTCTTTTGCTCTTTTCTTCACGGGTAGTAAGTAATGTTTGGTTAAAGGCCTTTAAACTGATCCTATCCCTAGTTAATATCCTTGTTAATCCATCTACGAAAAAATACGAAAAAAGGAGAAATGTGTTACTTCCAAAATTCATAAGTAATCTAATTTGTACCTCTCTAATTTCAATCTTGCTCTAATGTAATGAATTTGTGGAATTTATTTACAGCATCCTGGATTGTTGTTCGTCAGCAAAATAAAAAAAAATATGGTGGTTAGGGGTTTATTTCAACAAACAAACATACTTTTGGAGTTAACTTCATACTTTCAAGGCAAAAAGTTTGAATAAATAATATATGTCTATTTCAAGTCAAAATAATTTGGACAGTGCAATGTTGCGACTATTTTTCATAGTGTTCTTCAAGCAACTGATCTAGAAGGGTGATGTCATCGAGTGTAATAGTGGCTGCAGTGAGCTATATGTTGGCGAAACTAAGCAAGCATTAGGAACAAGAATGTATCAGCATAAGGACAATAATTCCAATGAGGCCCAAAACTCCACTTGAAAGAAACAGACCACAATTTTATACTCGATGACATTACCATTCTAGATCAGGAAGTACAATGGCACAAACGCGCCAGCAAGGAGGCAGTCTGTGAAAGGGTTGAGGCCCCTTAACAAGAGAATGAGGACTGAGGTTCACGCTATCTCACACGTGGAACCGGGCCGGGTCCCGTACGTCTGTCACGTGATACGTGCGTGATAGCTCTCCAGTTGCCTGAAGAAGACCGTGCAAAATACTCTATCTTTGTCCTATCTATCCTATCTAAGGCTGATTCGGCTTGCTCGTGTAGATAAATGCTAAATAAATAACTTAAAGGTTTTTCTCTACCTACTTTTTCATTTCTGAACCTCGAAATGACCTCATTACTGCATCCTCTTTCATGAAGAAACTCAGAAACCTGTAGTTGAGACAAGAGCACGGTACGATTGTTATCTATTGTTATGCAGATGATCCACTTGAACCTTATAAGAGTATGATAATCTAAACGACTTCTTTTCTATTTCAAAACAGTGATAAATCGTGTACCTTTTCGAGGGAGTCGCTTGAACTTGTCGCCATTTTGAGAGCATGTGGAAGACTAGCATGAGCCCGCAATGTATGCAGTAAGCAGTCGACAAACACGGCACGAAAACCCGGCAATGAAAAAGGAATCGAGAAAATGGGGTGCCTATTTACGGGCTCCGTAATAATATGATAATATATCAACTACATAAGTTGCTGGTTAAGCCAAACTGACCATTCGCAGTCTGTGCGAGCCTATAAAAATTGTTTGAATCCATTGAGCTTGTTGACCCCTTTCAAAATGGCACCGCGATACTGACCGGAGTAGTTTTGATGAGTTCCCTTAAGGGCATAAAAATCCTTGTTAGGGTGATTGAAATGTTTGTGGGACGAGGAAAAAACCCGTGGGTATTGACACAAAACCACACTAACACAATTGTTGTACACTTTCGCCAACTGAGCAAATTATTGTCTTTCTTTCCTATCCATATGGTCGGAACTATATTGAGATTTTTAAGAAATCACTGAAGACATATTTATTAAGACAAGTTTTTAATGATTGCTGAATTTTTATAGTTATTTGTAGGTTCTTATTTCGTTTTTATTAGTACTAAGAAATATTCTAATGACTTATTGATAACTTGATTTTTAATTAATTGACTGCACTAAGTATGTAAAGCGCTATTGATTCATTATTGTAAGTAGCGCTATATAAGTGATAAACTTTTATTACTATAAATTATAATTATTTATAAAATAGCTAAGATAGTACGCGTTCTCTGATTGGTTGAGACAGTTCTCAGAACCGTTCTCATAAACGCACGGAAAATCACCGAAACCCTCCCAGGTTGAAAACACGAAAAAGAAAATATGGGCAAAAATTGGCCAAACTTTGTTTTTGGATTTTTAGATGGTTTTCCACCACTAGACAACAACGAAACAGTTGAAAATATGAGCGCTATTGAGACCGAGAAGGAAGAAAACAACGTCATTGCTACTCAAACATTACGAAATTGTTTGTTGACTCTGTATGTTCCGCCGCAAGTTTAGAATGTTTACGCAGTGACCCTTTCGGATGCCTAAAACACATTTCACTGGTATTGTATTGAGGGTTGTAAGGCGGTTGGAATATCAGGCCTCGTTTTGACAACAAAAGAGGTTCAACACGATGAGCGTGGTGAAACCCACAGTTGTCAACAGTTCGATGGGCACATGGCCTGCCAGTATTCCTTCTTCGGTTCTAACTGCAATGGCATACCTGGCATGGATGTTGTCAGGCTCAATCTCACACCTCAATACCTCGCCGATACACACTGTTTTGTTTTTGAAGTAAGCATGATAGCCGCGAACACGGGACTCAATATACACTTCATGCTCCTCTGACTTAAGGTCTCGTGAAAGGTAAAAATTCAGTTTTCCTAGGCTTCAATTGCCATTTCTTTTGTACTGCCCGCCACACATTTACTGTAATATAATGAAGTTTACTCACTTTGTCTAGTACTTAAATATTAGGTCAAATTTTCACTTGCGCAAAGCTCCTGACCCCGCACGATTTAAGATATCGGCGTCACATTTTCTGTGTCGTGAGACAATGATACTAGCTTAAAAACCATGTCAGGGAATTTTAACTTTTTTCCTTGAAAAAGTTTTTATGATAAATTTCAATCACAAATTGAAACAAATTCGACTTTCATCTTCGCGAACTAATATTTTCGTAAATATGCAAGATATAAAAAATCGCTGACACGATTTTGCAGTTCATTTCTCCGTGAGTAAAATCCGACAAAGTGTGAAATTGTGCAACAAACCGCTAGTACTCTGGTCTGGAGCTTCTCAAGTAAACAAGGTATATATGTTTTTAGTTCGGGGTCTTACAAATACGAGAAAAAATCAAACTTCACTAAGCTTTATAAGAGCGAGCTGATTATTAAATCATCAATTGCGACGCGACGAGAATGTTTTTCGGAAGACATCCCTCACGGGCTTACAGAGACCTTAACTAAAGCGATATTTTGCGTGAACTTAGACTTGCTTTTCCAGATAGAACTGATTTCAACAGGTTGCGTTGCAGGATGTTTCACTTCGAAGAAAAAAATAGGATACCGCTCAGTGGCGCTGAGCACGCTACCCAAGCATCATTTCACTGAAACATATCTATGGGGCGAGCAAGAAATGGGAAGCTATTTGCTGATGTTCTTCGGTTCTGGGACAGGACCGGCCGTCACAACCTTGCTCTCAGCATTCCATCCCTGGGATGGGCTGATCATGAGAAAAGAGATTAGACTTGTTTTAATGGCATCACCGGTTAAAGCAATGCGGTGTTAATTGTCATTTTGGTTTTGGGTTTAATTAAAGCAGGCGATAAATTCAGAAATTGTTGTGCATATCACTTGCAACTTTTATTAAAGACTTTATTGTCTGAAGTAGTTCCACCCTTTTCGCTCGATTAATAACTGATCGATCGCATCACTGACAAAACTCGCAAACATCCACCTCGTAAATTAGGTGATTGGAACAAAGCAGCACGACGTTGAAAATATGCAGCACAAAACCGAGGAAAGGTTTTATTTTCAAGCACTCTGGCGTGATCTGATCTCTTGTAGCAATAAAATTAAGAAAACATATTGCACATGCTCAGTGGCAACTTCAATATTGTTAACGTTTTAGTACTTTAGCCGTACTTATTTACTTGTCGTACTCAGAGTATCTAAGGCAAGGCTCGAAGAACAAATTTAACCCCCAGCAGCGGTGAGCGGAGCTGGGGACTGGGCTCCATGTTGTCTTGGTAACAGGATGCGAGTCGCGTTCAAAACTGTCTAAACAAAATGGCGTCTCTTCGCGTGGAGCATCGAAATAGCGTTTTAAGGACTATTTTATGGTATTTTCCGGCTCAAAAAATCTCAATGAATGTATTTGTGAATTGGGAACATGTCTTGGAGGATGTTAACACTGGTATTTGAGCGAAAGGTGAGTATACTTTGAGTTTTTAGCGGAGCTCCCGCGGGCGCCGAAGGCGGGCGCCCCATAGCTACATGCAGGAGAGAAAGGAACAAAACAAAAGTGTATATGCATCAACCAATTCTGTTATGGACTTCCGGTTGTGTGTCCGTCCGTCGTCGCACAGGCAACCCATGACCAGTTTTATAGCAGAGCTAAATAAAAGGTTTATATCTTGGGAAGGGATTAACCTCAGACAACCAAACTTGGCGAAGTTGTCTTAGTGGCAAGGGGGGTGCAACGGCATGGTCACGTGGTATGACATCATTGATGACGTCATCAAACGAGAAAAGGTTTATATTGGGAAGGGATTAACCTCAGACAACCAAACTTGGGTGAAGTTGCCTAAGTGGCAAGGGTTGTGCAACGGCATGGTCACATGGGATGACATCATTGATGACGTCATCAAACGAGAAAAGGTTTATATCTGTGGAAGGGATGAACCTCAGACACCCAAACTTGGGCGAAGTTGTCTTAGTGGCAAGGGGGGTGCAACGGCATGGTCACGTGGTATGACGTCATTGATGACGTCATCAAACGAGAAAAGGTTTATATCTTGGGAAGGTATTAACCTCAGACAACCAAACTTGGGTGAAGTTGTCTAAGTGGCAAGGGGGGTGCAACGGCATGGTCACGTGGTATGACATCATTGATGACGTCATCAAACGAGAAAAGGTTTATATCTGTGGAAGGGATGAACCTCAGACAACCAAACTTGGGCGAAGTTGTCTTAGTGGCAAGGGGGGTGCAACGGCATGGTCACGTGGTATGACGTCATTGATGACGTCATCAAACGAGAAAAGGTTTATATCTTGGGAAGGTATTAACCTCAGACAACCAAACTTGGGTGAAGTTGTCTAAGTGGCAAGGGGGGTGCAACGGCATGGTCACGTGGTATGACATCATTGATGACGTCATCAAACGAGAAAAGGTTTATATCTTGGGAAGGTATTAACCTCAGACAACCAAACTTGGGTGAAGTTGCCTAAGTGGCAAGGGTTGTGCAACGGCATGGTCACGTGGTATGACATTGATGACGTCATCAAACGAGAAAAGGTTTATATCTAGGGAAGGGATGAACCTCAGACAACCAAACTTGGGTGAAGTTGTCTAAGTGGCAAGGGGGTTGCAACGGCATGGTCACGTGGTATGACATCATTGATGACGTCATCAAACGAGAAAAGGTTTATATCTTGGGAAGGTATTAACCTCAGACAACCAAACTTGGGTGAAGTTGCCTAAAGCCGGGGAAATACGAGGCACAAAATCCCTCAACTTGTCGCGCAACATTGCTGCGTTGCAAGTCTAATGTTTGTTGCTCGTTTTTCATCAAATTCACAACTTGCCGCGCAACATTTTGTTTTGATGATCACACATGCGAGACCAAGGCGAGTTTGGCTTTTTATTATACTTCATTTCTATTGACCAACCAACTTGAATCGTAGGCAAAATGTTGCGCGACAAGTTGTGTGTTTGATGAAAAACGAGAAACAAAGCGAGAATTTGTGTCTCAGAGTAGAGCCACGCTCTACTTGGCGCAACAAGTTTCCACAACCTGCAACAAATGTTTTTGTTGCGCGACAAGTTGTGGCGCGAGATGAAAAACGCGAAACATCGATCATCAACTTGCAACGCAACAATGTTGCGCGACAAGTTGAGGGATTTTGTGCCTCGTATTTCCCCGGCTTAAGTGGCAAGGAGGGTGCAACGGCATGGTCACATGGTATGACATCATTGATGACGTCATCAAACGAGAAAAGGTTTATATCTTTGGAAGGGATGAACCTCAGACAACCAAACTTGGGTGAAGTTGCCTAAGTGGCAAAGGGGGTGCAACGGCATGGTCACGTGGTATGACATCATTGATGACGTCATCAAAGGAGAAAAGGTTTATATCTTGGGAAGGGATTAACCTCAGACAACCAAACTTGGGTGAAGTTGTCTTAGTGGCAAGGGGGGTGCAACGGCATGGCCACGTGGTATGACATCATTGATGACGTCATCAAACGAGAAAAGGTTTATATCTTTGGAGGCACGACCAGATATGATGCGTAGCATAAGGGCAGCATGGGCAGACAAGTTATGAAAATACAGTCCAAACATCTTCCTTAGCGTGAGCTTCTTTGGCTTTTTCATAATCAAATTCCTTAAAATCATTGAGTGCAGTCAAGCTTGTAATACCTGAGAATCAATGCAGGTGAGCGCTGAAGTTCTTCTGAGTACAATATGCGCTGCATTTCAACTAGAGAATATAATGCCAGGAGAGCTTCTTTAGACATGATAGCTGGATGCTGGTGAGCTATTGCTGTAGTCTTCACCAAAGCCTCACGAAAGTTAGCGCAACGCTTGCTTTCTTTGCTACCCAGACATAACTCAAAGGATTCCTGTAGCAACTTTAACTCCTCTTGTGAAAGGTGATATGGAAATTCTTTAATAAAGTTCTCTATATGATGCCCAATGTCATGTAAAGGTTCACATTTCATAATTTTTCAATCCAATATCTTCTAAATCCATTTCAGGATTATTATAAACAAGTGCAGGGACACGCTGCATGCCATGCAATTCTTTGGTAAGGAGATCTTGTAGTTCATGGTCAAGATGGAATGTCATATCACAATGTACTCCACAATGTACTCCACAACTGGCACAGAAGTAGTTCCCTCCCTTTTGCTGGCCTGCTTCAAAAGCTCTTAGGGGACTGTCACCATGGCAAAATCTTAGCTGATCATGATATTCAATTCCATCAAGCAAAGACTTCTGTGACAGCTCTTGGATGCATGCCAAGCGTGTTTCTGTGTAGAGAAGCTGTTACTGTCTGAACTACCACATCTAGCAATGAAGTGGACTTCTGGCTGTTCAATTATGCTCTGTATGTTCACTTGCTTGCCAGTTTTGTTCTTATACTCGGTGTTGGTATAAAATACAGCAGGGTCATAAAGGCATTTGACAAGGCAGGCCATGTAGCCATGGTTTGCAACTGTTGAGTTGTCTAGCCACACAACAATATTTCGGCTTCTCTCTATACACTTTAACCTTTCTCTCATGTCATCTTCTTTTTCTCCCTCCACAAGCTCGTCCAGGTCACTAAGGCGCATTCTGAGAGCTTCTACAACCATTGTATCATAATGGGCATTGTTGTTGTTTCTCATGAATTCTTGATGTTTGTTTAGCATGTTTTGCCGTATATCTTTTAGTGGCGTCTTTCTTCCCCCAATCTCAAACTCAACTTTCTTTATTTTTAGATCTTTTGTGAGCACAAGTTTCTCATACTTCTGAGGGACAATCATTTCTCCAACTGTGTATTCCCCAGTTTCAATTTTTTGTTCAACTGCTTTTTCAGTGTTTCTCTTGTTGGTTCAGTTGGGACACTTATTTCCCCTCCGGGTCCTTTCCTCTTCTTCCTTCTCGCCACTGGTAGCGCATCAGACGGCTTCCGTTTTGTTTGAAATTTATAAACTGGGACTCCTAGAGAGGCTAGCCATTCCTTTGCTATCTGCCCGCCATTCTTTGGTAGTTGGCCTGTTGCATTATGTATGCTGTACTTTTCTGCTTGGCTACTCCAGTTGACTAATTGGTCTTGTATCCCTCAACCTCTGCCTTCAAGCCAGCCTTGTCCCACATCATGGCTTCTAGACTCGGTTAAAGCCATTTTGCGCAAAGTCCTTATAACTCATTGGATCTATGCCTTTTATGAATTTATTGTTCCAAAGAGGCTGGTCAAGGATCATGTCTAGGTCGTCCGTAGGATCACAGGAGCTTAAATCCGCCCAAGTGTTTAACACCTTTATATAGAATGTCGGTAATTCAACTGTAACAGCTGATTTATCAAAGTTGCTCCCAATACACTTAAGTCCTCCAATAGGTCTCAAATAAAAGTCGGGAATCCGTTTCCAATATTTTTGCTCTGTATTTAATAACCTTTTAGCCCAAATTCCCAAGTGTTCCTTGACTCTGCTTTCAAAATCCAACGCCCGTAAGCCTCCATCGCCATAGTCACCTATAAGGGTGTCGTGCTTTATTTTTGGTTTTTTACCGTTCCAAATAAATTTATTTAATTCCGATTGAACACATTTTATATATCCTTCTGGCACCGGCATCTTAGAATAAACATATTCCAGTTTTGAGATTGCTAACGATTTGATTATCTGGATTTTTCCGTATAGAGTAAGGCTACGCATACCCCAGATAGTTAAAACCGATCTAAGGTTTTCTAGGGGTTTATCAAGATTATTCTTTTGGGAGTAGTCTTCATTTTTAGAAAAATAAATTCCGAGAATTTTAATTCCCTTGACATTTAAATCCACCCATTTGAAGGCGTAATTCCTACCCTTTGCGTCTTCGTTCCCATATAACCAGGCAATTTCCGATTTTGTCTGGTTTATTTGTAGTGAGGAATAAACGCGCGATCCTTCCAAAACTTTGAGGGCCTCGTCTAAGGAGTCCAAGTCCCGTAAGAGGAAAGTTGTATCGTCCGCAAAAACAATAAGTTTCTTTTCTTTACCTACAAGATCAAAGCCCTTAATCTTTGGATCAGAGCGGATAAAATTTGCTAAAATTTCGATAACTAAAATAAACAGCTGCGGGCTAATCGGATCACCCTGTTTTGAGCCACGCCCTATTTCAAAATGCGGGCTGGAGTGCCCGTTATTAATTACGCAACTCATACTATTTTTAAGGATCACCCGAATCCATTTTACGAAGCTATGGCCGAAACCGAATTTTTCCAGAGTTGCAAAGATGAAATTGTGTTCAATTGTATCAAATGCTTTTTCAAAATCAGCCGCGAACAGGAGCGTCTTGGTTTTGCTTACTCGTGCATGGTGCATTATATCCTGTAGCATTCGGATTTGGTCTCCGATTTGACGCCCCTGCACAAAGGCTGCTTGATCCTCGTTAATTACTGAAGGCAAAACCTTAGTCATTCTGTTGCTCAGAGCCTTGGTACAAACTTTGGCATCTACATTTATTAGGCTTATTGGTCGCCAATTCTTAAGGAATCTGACATCTTTATCAGGTTTTTCAATAAGTGTTATAATAGCTTGCTTTTGCGTAGTCGTCAGTTCCCCTTTCTCATAGCAATCGTTCAAACATGACACTAGGTCCTGCCCGAGACTATCCCAAAAGGCCAAATAAAATTCCTTTGAAATCCCATCATTCCCCGGAGTCTTATTATTTCCCAACTGACTGAGGCCTTCATAACACTCTTTTAGTGATAATAATCCTTCACATTGCTCTCTCTCGTCCTCAGAGAGATTCGGTGTGTTAAGGATGGCTATAAAATCCAAACATTGTTTCTCTGTTTTAAAACTTTTTGGCGAATAGAGGTTAGCGAAATATCGTTGAATAGCCTTCAGAACCGATTTTGGTTCGCTTATTACCACGTCCGCGGCTGACTCCTCAATTACTGTTTGGATGTGTGTCTTCGCCTTGTTTCTTTTTTCTAGTGTCAAAAAATACCTATTGTTTTTTTCGCCAAATTGGGTCCAGGTCGCCCGTGAGCGGATTATCAAACCTTCCGTCACATAATTGCTGTAAATTTCTAAATCCTTTGTCAGTTGCTCGTGTTTTGCCAGCAGAGTCTCGTTAGATTCCCAGTTTTCCGTCTCCTCTATATCTTTAATATCTTTCTCGAATGTGCTGTATTTAGATCGTAGTTGTTTTGCACGATTTTTGGAGTACCCTATTGAAAATTTGCGGATCTCATATTTCATCAGTTCCCACCTCAGTTGTGGGTTATAAATATTGGCGTCGTCTAATTCTGACTTTACTGATGATATATGGCTTTGCATTTTATCTACATATTCTTTATCCTTAATTAAAGAGTTGTTAAAACGCCAAAACCCAGGGCCGTGTGGGTTATTATTTTGTAATCGCTTAAAAGAAAGAGTGATAGCAGAGTGGTCCGTAGATGGAGCGACAACAATGTCAGCGTGTTGTACCAAATGTTGCAAGCAGTCGGAAATAAAAAAATAATCAAGTCGTCTGTGAATTTTGGAGGTTTTACCGTCAGAATCACGAGGGCCGGATCCCCTCCAGGTGTACCTTCTCAGATTTGGGTTGCGCAAACGCCAAATATCACACAAATCTAGGTCAGCCATGGCCGCTAGCATATGTTCTATTGTCTTCAATTTCAGACTTGGATTCCCACCTTTCGCTTCCAAAATGGCATCGAAATAAAAATTTTGATCACCCCCCCCATATGATCGGAATATCATTGGGATAGTTCGCCTCACTTAGGTGTTTCATTATTTCTTTGATCGTGCCAATCTGTTCATTTTCTGTGTTCGGAGCATAGGAATTAAGTAATAAAAAGCGTTCACCCTGTACCGAGCAATCTATGGCGATGAAGCGACCCAGCGAGTCGTTGTGTACCGAAAATACTTTATACTTTAATACTTCTCCAAAGAGAATTGCAACCCCTCGACTATTTGTTGAGCCATGTGAATAAAAAATCTCGCCTCTGAATTCATTACGCCATTTTCGTTCACTATCCAGTGAACCATGGGTCTCTTGTACAAAAGCGACTCCATTTTATTGCGCCATGCTTATTTAGCCAATTGAATAACTTTTTGCGCTTTTTAGAATCTCTTATTCCCCTGGCATTAAGCGAAATGACATTGAAATCAATGCTTGCATTCAACTGACTATGCAAATTGTTTCAGAGAATAATAATATGGTTTTTTTGGGCCGTAGGATAATATCTTAAGCTTTGACGTGGCAATGAATTAAAGTGGGAACACAGAAACAGAACATTGTAAATAAACATTGACAATTACAATAAAAGCTTTCCGAGGAAAAGCTCTGACAAAACTTGACTTGGGCCTTGAGCGCACTCTGAGAACTTTCGTAAGAGTGTCTACTTGAATGACCAAAATAGCTCTATAATTCGGTCATGAGTGGTTCCGTCTTACCGGTACTCTTCTGGGAGGGTATTGACGTTATACGAGGAGCCATTTATCATCACTGAACGACCCTGGCGCTTTCTTGTATTCCTTCTCCACACACTTTTTCATCAGAGAACTGTACTCGTCGGTAGTCATCTTGTAGAAGTTTGATGTTTTGTCTGCTGCCACGTAGATGGTGTTGCTGGTTACGATTGACTGGGCGTGGGATTTGAGTGTGTTCTGGAATTCAGAAGGTTGCGGTGGTCTGAATTCTATCTCGTGTATGAGGTCGGCCATCTTCGCTTCAAACTCGCTTAGCTCGGGAACTTGCGGTGGCGTTTTTGTCGACTTAAACCCGTAGGTCTCTTTCCGGGTAGTGGATTTCGATGGATTTAAGAAGTGGTAGGCTTTCCACCGCATTCGCTTGATCAACTTTTCAGTCATCTCTATGAGCTTCTTTAGATAATCCTTGTTGCTTGGTATTGGTATGTTCTTTGTCGAGCAGTCGAAGTTAATTCTTTCCATTTCTCGGCTTCGGGAAAAACAGTGCTCAACTCAGTCGGGAGCGGTATGTAGAAATATTATGTATTCCTTTGTCGGGAATAGTGCTCAACACTATACGTGGAGCGCGGTCAATAAATAGTTTCGGAAAGGTTAAGTCCGACATATTTATTATGCACACGACAGTACTGTTTCGAAGGAACCGCAAGGTTCCCTCTCTTCAGGTGTGGGTGTAATTACAAGGCTTGGGTCTTATATATCTACTGCTTTAGCGTTCCTTAGTTGGTATTTGGCGGTATGCCTGCACGCGCTCGCCAGTTCACTCCTTTTGTTTAGGGTGCCCGCGCCAGGCACTCAGAGGATGAAAAATTTCTCTGTTATGCATAGGTTGCATTTTTTTGCCGTGCTTGAATAGGCGTTAGCTCGCGCGAGTACCTTCCACGTGATGGTAAAGTCCGTATTACTGTCCTTAAGGGACCATACATGTTTGCTAAGTTCCGTTGCTTTCATTTTCTCCCTCTTATTAAACGAGGCTTTATGATTGTTGTATCTCGATTTGAAGGTATTACTCGTTAGTCCTACGTAGGTAGGACTCGTTAGTCCTACGTAGGTAGTACAACAGCCGCCCCAGACGCAGAAACGTCATCTGGTACAACCCCCCGTTCTCCAAAAGCGTGGCAACAAATGTCGGAAAAAGATTTCTCAACATCGTGAACGAAATCTTCAAGGCCGACCACCCGCTTAGGAAGATTTTCAACAGGAACACTCTTAAAATCAGCTACTCCTGCATGCCGAACTTGGCCCAAAAGATCAGCGCCCACAATAAACAGATCCTCAAACCCCAGGCGCCACCAGACAGGACCTGCAACTGTAGAAAAAAAGCGGAATGCCCCCTAGATGGGACATTCCTGACACAGAATGTTATCTATCAGGCAAAGGTAGCTCGCAATACACCCACACCTGAAGAGAGGGAACCTTGCGGTTCCTTCGAAACAGTACTGTCGTGTGCATAATAAATATGTCGGACTGAACCTTTCCGAAACTATTTATTGACCGAGCTCCACGTATAGTGTTGAGCACTATTCCCGACAAAGGAATACATAATATTTTTTATTTTAACCTGAATCATTATTGCTACAACATTGTCAATTTCCAGATGGCAAGTACTACACAGAAATTTCAGCAGAATGCACTTTCGTGATGCTTTTTCTGGGTAAATAATATCTTCTACACCTCGAAGCATTACATGTGACTTTCCATTGCTGTTCAAAGTGCCTCGGATCAGCGAGGATCACTGAATGAATGTTTTTCATTCGAAATACAATTAGAAACCACCGCTTGAAGAAAATAAATTTCTTAAATAACTTCGACGCGAATTCCAAAAGTCACTCCACTTTTGCTTGAATCCTCCAAGGAAAACTGAATGTATTTAGAATTTCTAGCGTGGTACTTGGTTCAGTTTTCGAGGAATGAGACGTCAAAATATCCTCTCTCGAATCACATGGCTCATCTTGCGAAAATATCTCAGGAATATTCAGCGAGTTAAAACGCGATCCCGGGAAAATGCAAAGCTTCATCATTGTGCTCGATGCAAAGTACGGATGTTCATCAAGATTAGTTGAAGTTTTCAGCTTTCCTCGTTTCTCCGATCAGCTAAAATATAATTATAAAACTCCGCTGTCGTTGCCGACACATTTCAAACAGAATTGCAACTTCAGAGTTTGACTGTGGGGAGGGGGGTATTTTCTCTTACTGCGCATGCGAAATGACAGCAGGTCAGCAGCTTCACTGAGGGCTCAGCTCAAGATTAGTTTGCGAAGTGATGTACGGCTGGAATTCCTTGTGAAGTATTCTGTCAAAGTTATGTTTTTTATAAAAGTCACTTACCTCAAAAATGCTGTTTCTTCCATTTGTTTCTCAATGTTCTCTTTTGAATTCTGGTAGTGAGCCCTTCTCTCTTGGCGCCTCATGTTTTGTTTTGTGTAACCAATTCAAATCTGAAACCTTTGACAATGCCTCTGCCAAGCTTGTATTAAATTGCTTTTGAAATACAGTGTTTATTTCATATACCAGTTTAGCAGCATTCTTGATGTCTTTCTGAAGAGGTTTAGCTTTTGGAGTTTTGCCCCTCAATTTCTGGGTTTCATTCTGTGCAGTAAATAGGGGTTTTTCTTTTGCTTTCCCCTTTAGAACAGATGACTTCACAGGGAAATAGGACTATGCTGCAGTGTATCTGATTGCACAGGTTTTGCAGTTAGCAAAGCTATGCTTTTTTTTGCGGGCTTGGGGAAGTTGCTTCCCGTTCTTCGATGAAAACGTTTCCAGATACTTAGCCTTTTCATCAGCCTTTCTAAAGTTCCACTTATTGATAGTGTTTCTTAGGCAGGGGAGTTTCTTATGAAATTTCAGATAATCGATATGAAAGCTACAATCTGAAGAATCCTCTTCGTTAAAGTAGCTCTTGTATTGCTTGTACTGCTCTGTTTTTACCCGAGATTGATATTTTGCAGTGCTCTCTCCTGGTCCACGTTGTAGTAATTGCCCGACCTCTCTTGCAACTTCAATTGCCACAACTTTGGCAAATCCGCACGCACTGGGACATAAAAGTGTCCAAGACATAATCTATGACTCCTTGTGTTCGATATTGCTAGTGATATGACCAACGAATTGTAGTAAAATGGTACAAAATGTAGTTAAATAGTCTCTTATAAATTCCAGCTCTATACTCTCTCGAGAATCCCGCCTAATTTGTCTTCGAAAATCCCGCCTAAATCAACTAACAGACAATCTAAGACATGCGCAAATGAATCAGGGGGATTGTATTACATATTTCGAAAGTACGCAGGTTTTACAGTATATTTTTATTACAAAATACATGCAGATTCATTGTTGTTCACGATTGACTCCTACGAGCGTGGTTCGTACAAAATACATGATTTGCAGGCAAATTAAAATGAAAATACACCCAAAATAGCACGGATCTAGCACTCATGTGATCAGCAAACCGTCAATGATGACATTACAGCTCTACCTGCCTTATAACTAAATTTACAGCTCGCTTTTTGCCCTCAAACTTGTATTCAGCCTTGCAATGCGGAAGCCATCTTGGAGAAGTTGCTTGGCTTGTATCCATGGAAACTTCACCAATAAGGAAACCGCTTTCCCAGTCATAGTTGAGCCCGCGGCGTACGATCTTCACGAGGCATCAAACAACAATAATCGGCCCGAGTAAAGGCTTAAACTTCAAAATAAAGTTTGAAAACATTATTTTTCTCCTTAGGTAAACGAGTTCTTTTCGTTTCTAATTGGAAATTTGAGTATTTTGCAGCAGTTCTATCACAAGGTGTCATTAAAGTTGCGAGTCACCTCGTAGCACGTATCGTCTCATAAAAAAATATTCCTGCACTCAAAGAATGCTCTCCAGTCACGACTTCCAATAGGCCTTTTTCACGACCCCCGCGCGATTATCGATTAGCCTGCCTGTCACCTAGCAACGGCTTAGCTGGCTGGCAAGCCGTCAGAGAGGACGAAGAAATACAAAGGTTTCAGTGAAGGTGCGTGTGGTATATAAACGGAAAAAATAGGTTTATTATGGAACCTTCTGCGAATTATTTTAGCGGAAGCTTTTCTAGAGTATCTTGGTCGAGTCACAAGTGAAAAATCTAGACAATCGAGAAAGTGGAAGAGTTTTAAAACCGAGGCAGAAGTTCGACTGCATTTCCTTCCAGAACGACAACATGGCGACCGCTGGAGGTAGGTCATTGGAATTTCTGGCCAATTTTCAGCGCGATATTTAATTGTAGCCTTAAGAAACGGTTTAAAGTTCAAGCTTTAATATTTTTTGTCGAGGATGTGGCTCTGAAAATATAGAAGATACTTGAGAAAACACGGAGATCGTCTCAAAGAAGCGCGGTATTAATCGCATGGTCTATGACTAATTGGCTTATTAAGACTTATTTCCAGTAGTTTTCAGTACAAAAGGAAGACTGCCTACGAAAACTGAACAGAATTAATCAGTCCATATTCTTGTGACTATTTGGCGTCCTCAATCCCCTTCCTGGCTTGTATTTTAAAGGCTACCTGCTGTTTCAAAATAACAAAAGAGTCAGGGGTTGGGCTGGGCAAATGCTACTCCTAGACCTACTCCCACTTTTTTTTATAGAGAGGGCTTTTCTCCAAAGACTCAGAAGGCTAATGGAGATGAGTCCTTAGTAACGACACAACGTATTTACTATTTAATGCTTCTACAGTTTAGAAAAAAACCTCCCAGTCTTTGAAATTCAGGGGTTGGCATCTCTGAAACAGCTGAAAGCATCACATACATACAATTTTCCTCTTGGTAGTCCCCTCTTGTTATGCAAGTATTTTAAAACTTTTTTTCTTGATCTCAGCAACTCTGATAAAAGTGGCAATGAAGAACTTTGTTGTGGCCAAACCTTCATCTGGAGAACATGGGTCTGATTACAGTGACTGAATTTGGTACAGAAAGTAAATATTCTACACCAATGTGTTCATGGAAATCTGAAGGAACACAACTTATTCAGATGTCTCAATACAACTTGTATTCTACTGCAAGATTATAAAATAGAGGCAAAAAGAAATGTATGTCTAAAGACCATCTTCACTTTGCTGCAATCACAGTGTTCTACAGGGACTACACCACATGGTGCAATAACATTTGTTTCACCAACTCTAACACTGGGGAAATATCATACCAGGGGGCCGTTTCTCGAAATGCCCGAGAATTCTCGGGCCCGAAAAGATTGTTTTGAAATTTTAATAGACTGATCCCCAAGTTTTCGTTCTCTTTTCTACCCCGATGGTTTAAGTAGTCTACAACTTCCTATCCGTGAATATGTATACTGTTTGCGTCTCACAAAAGAAATTTCCGATTTCATTCAAACCCTCAAATCGAAGAAAAATCACCCGAAAAGTCTCGGGAGGTCAGTTGCTCCCGAAAACTTTCCATTGTTTTTCACCCGAGTATTTCGGGTGCCCGAAAAGTTCGGTTTAAAGTCACGTAATTCTTTAAGTACTATAGAATAGAAATAACTACGAAAAGGGAGTTATAGACTATTCAAATCAGCAGGGTAGAAAGGAAAACGAAAATCTTTTTGATAAATCCACAAAAATTTCAAAACAAAGTTCTCGGGCCCGAGAATTCTCGGGCGTTTCGAGAAACGGGCGCCAGGAAGTTACTAGATGGTCAGGTGAAATTTTGACCTCCCAGAGCCTAGGATACTGAGGTGGCTGACCCACAATGGCTTTGATATAGAAGAGGTTTTTACATGACATTGGTGTCTGGAATATCACATTTAAGAGCTTATCCATGTGAAAAGTCATGGTTGCTACTGTGACTTACCATCCTTTTGAAAATGACTGTAATGATAATCATCAGGAGATATTTTTGGCACTTTGCAGTGTATGTACAACATTGATCAATTATTATGTGTACTACTTTTTATGCAGGTGAATAAATCAGGCACATCTTCTGTGATTCCAGAAAAAAAATCCATATATCCCCCACTTCCAACAACCAAAACCCAAGTCTGCATTGTTCAAGTCTTCATTATCATATCTCCTCTGCAAAATGCCACACAGTTGTCAACTTTGAAATTGTGGAAATGACATGTTTTTGGGCTCTCAAAGTGTCTAGTTTGCACTGTGAAATAACTTAACAAAACTACAGAGTTTATTACATGTACAGTCAGGCTACGAAAACCTTGGACACCTCCTGAAAGCTGCCACGAGTTTTAATCAGTATTTTAACTTATTCCAAAAGAGAGCTACTTCAACTTCTGGCATTGGTGGTTTTTATATGGTGCTCTTTTTCTGGAAATTATTTGGTTGATATGATCCATTTCAAGGGTTTTCTGCATAGATTCTTGCATGCAACAATTGTTAAACCACATTTCAGACATATTTCAGATGTTCACAGTTTTTGTAGCCTGCATGTAAAATGAGGGAGATTTCAACCCAATGACGGAGAATAGGATATCAGGATTTTCTTGAACAAAATCAGGGCATTTTTATTATATTTCATCCCAAGACTGGCAAATGTTCTAATGGCACCCCCCCCCCCCCCCCCCCCCCCCCCTCCTAGTTATGCTTCAAATTCAGAAATGTTGGGATTGATGAAAAGTACACAAGCCGAATTACGTTTTAATAATAATAATATATAGATTTAGCCACTGGCTAAAAGCGGAGCTCCCGATTATAAAATTTTCTGTGCGAATGAAAGGGATTCCCATGTGTACATGGTTTATACTTATAGGCTTTTTAAGAAAAAATGTCTCTTGATATGTATACAACAGTGTTTTATTCGGTATGTTGCTGCATTCACACAATACAAATACAGGGACGAAAATAAGCATCCTGTCAAGTGAGATAAAAACCTCCTTCAGAAGAAATAAGGTATTAATTCCTCCAAATGGAATGATTCAAAAGTGCAATAAAGAGAATATTTTTTCAAGCATAATGGCGTCGTCGATGACGTCATATCACCTGACCACTTCATTTTGCTCATCTGGTGACCTAGACTACACTACAAAAGTTTGGTTGTTGTAGAGTCTTCCCTTCACGAGATATTAATTTTTCAGGCATAGATGACGTCATCGCTGACGTCATATCACGTAACCAACGCATTTCGCTCATCTGGTGACCTAGACTACACTACCCAAGGTGGTTTGTTTTAGAGTCTTCCCTTCTCGAGATATTAATTTTTCAAGCTTAGATGACGTCATCGATGACGTCACATCACGTGACCACTTCATTTTGCTGATCTGATGAGCTAGACTACACTACCCAAGTTTGGTTGTTGTAGAGTCTTCCTTTCATGAGATATTAATTTTTCAAGCATAGATGACGTCATCGATGACGTCACATCACGTGACCACTTCATTTTGCTGATCTGATGATCTAGACTACACTACCCAAGTTTGGTTGTTTTAGAGTCAAAATTGCCAAAATGCTATCTCATTTTCTTTTTTGTTAAATTCTGGACCTGCAGGAATTAATTTTTTCAAAAGCCATAAGCAGGGTATTGTTCTAATTAGTAGATGTTCAGGCAAGCCTGTGGCCGCGTAGCGTAGCTGAGCTGGTAATGAAGTGAATATATGTAGATGTACATATGTACATCTACATATATTCACTTCATTACCGTTACCATAACATCTAATAAACCCCGACCTGTTCCCAGTCTGACCTGGATAGCTCAGCTGGTAGAGCATCGGATGTACAATTCCGGAGGTCGTGGGTTCGAATCCCTCTCGGGGTCAGAGATTTTTTCTCTTTCTCCGCTTGCTAGGGCTAACGCCCATTAGCACACATGGGACCATTTCATTAGCACGTTAGCTTTCACACAAGGTTAATTCCTTATCTCCACTCTGTTCTAATAGTAGTTGCTAAACCCTAACATTTCTTGTTTACCAGTCATCAACCTCACTTCCGATCCCTGCGTCATTACTATTGATTATGCTAGAATAGCCATGTTGCAATCAAAACGCACAGTACCTGTTCTTGCAGACCATCTGGAATCGGAAGTCCCATCTCTGCATAAAGCTCTAGTGCCCAGTGGTATGCCTCCCCCTTAGTTTCATTGAAATATGTCATGTTCCCTTGCAGCAAGCCAACATTAGTAATGGCCTCATAGTGCAGCTGGTGGAGATTGGTGTCTTTTGCCCGGAATCTTGCTAACACACTAAATCTTGACTCTGGGAGGTTTGAGTGTCCCCTCCCCATCTCTTCGTCAATCACCTGATATGCCTTGTTTCCAACTCTACTACATTCAATCTCATACACTAGAGAGTGCATCGGACACGTCAGTGGTGCTTTGGTCTTGTATTGTTTTCCTTCACAGGAAAATGCTTTCTTTCTTTTCTAAAATAAATGAAAATTTTGCATGAAGCTAGCACACAGATGGGTTTTAGGCTTACTGCAAACTGTGATAAGCTTCTCGCCATGTGATTTTATTGTCCTTTTAAGGCCCAACCTGCTTAACTCTGAAAACTTGATATGTTGCCATGCTTTGCCAAAACACTGATTCATGCCTCCAATAGCTGTACTAAGCTTCCAGAAGGCCACTTATTCTTACCTTTTTCTTTCTTCTTGTGCTTGTGTTTTCCTCCACCTCCTCAGGACTCTCATCATCATCATCCCCCATATTATCATCATTACCCTTCGCTTCATCACCCTCATCCTCCGCCACAACATTGTCATCATCATCTTCCACATCATCATCTTCCATATCATCATCATCATCATCTTCAACATCATCATCATCTCCCACATCATCATCGTCATCTTCCTCCAAATCATCATCACTATCTGCCTTATCATCACCGCTGGTGTCTTTACCATTACCCTCCTTATTGCTGACCTTTTCTGAAAGGTGAAAAAGATTGCAATACTTAATATCGGATAAGGACGTTAAACCGTAGGTCCCGTCTCTCACACGCACTACACTAACCGGAACCAGAGGGACGTTAAAGAACCACGAGGACGTCGGAAGTTGCCCATCCTCAGTGCAGGGCTTACAACTTACTAACCACTACACTGACAAGGGAACCTCGTAATTGGAGCCTCGCTCTGTGAGGATTTCCCGGCCCTCGGGCGAAGCTGAATAAATAAATAAATAATACTCCTGCCTTATTTTCTTTGTGATATATAGGATATTACATGGTGGCGTGAAGATATGAGTTTTGTTTTCGAGTGGCAAGAACAATATTATATGAGTGAGTACAGTGAATGACCAAAATAACGTTTTTGACACAATGAAAATGAAACATATTGTATTCAAGCCACAGTGTAATTTTCTTTTACTATATGGACAAACGAGAAAAAAATTATTCAAAATTGATTTCCAAGCACTTTTGTTATGAGGATATGGAAAATATGTCACTCAGGTCCTGGATGTAGCTTCTTATAAGAACTACAAGTGGCGAGTGGCCCAGTAAAACACTTGTGTCCATATAATAGAGTATAATAAACAATGTTATAACAGATTTCTGCTAGTATAAGATTTTAAAAAATCAATGACATTTTTTTGTTGTACCTGCCAGGGCCGTAGCTAGCAAAGGGTCAGAGGGGGCAGTTGCCCCCCCCCCCCCCCCCACCCCAGAAGTAAATTTTTTAGTGTCAACATCCCCCCCCCCCCCCCCCCCCCCCCTAGTCACAAATTTCTAGCTACGGCCTTGCCTGTTTGTCAGTGCTCATGAATTGATTATTATGCTCACCTTTCTTCTTGCATTTTCCACATGAACACACCTCAAGAGGATGGAAGTCACAAGACTCCATTCCCCCATCCTCATTTTCCCACACATGTATGTCTCGAGCATGGTATCTCCCAAGTGTCATCATACGCCGAGCATATTCACTGGGATCATTCTTAACCTGCTTTAAGACACAAAAATGGTTCAATCAGTGTCGCCATACAGACCAAATCATTTCGCCGTCTCCGAACAACAGTCAAAACTAAATCTCTCAGTACTTTTAGCACCTCAACATCATCTTCTTCTAAACGACTGAAAAACACTGTTTTCGAGAGAAGATACAGCTCGCCATAAACGGTACGAAGGAGTTCAGCAGAGCTCAAAATAACACGTGTGTCCGCCATTATTACTCAAGCAATTAAAGAGCCGTCAAGAATTTAAACCACTGTTAGGGCGAAATATTGAAAAGGCTCATGTGGAACCACTACATACAAAACACAACACCTGGCGATATTTTTTTGTTGGAGTTCTAATGGAAGCAATCAATAAATCTGATTTGCCGTTTGAATGTAAAAAATACCAAAAGAAAGTGCTTTTGCCGGGGTTGTGACAGCATTACAGAAGCCACATGCCTTGCACGAGAAGTGATACAGTGGTTCAATGACACACAAGACACTGGATTAAAGTTCCAATATAGATTTACTGGAAAAGAATCTGAGCGATTTTGTGATAAATGCATGACTATTATTAAGTGGCTTAGTTCTGAGAGTGATTCTCAAAAGCAGAGAGATCAGCAGTGCTTGTATTTGTTTATTTAGGCCAGAAATTGAGGGATTATGTTTCTTTATTTAGTAGATTTGACATAACTGAGCGGGAGCTAGGTCAGCTATCACGTAATGCTCATGAGTATCCTTGCTGCAAATGTATTATTCCTGCAGTCATCAGTTATAGCTGTTTTGAGTATTCTGCGAACTCTCGCGTTCGACTTCAAATGGCGTTCTGGATTCCGTCAATCAAACTCTCGAGTCTAATTTGAGTCTTAGCCGACCGTAGGTTAGGTCATTTGTTTAGGCCAAAGTGATAATAAAAGATGCTGTGTGTTGGGGCTTTCACACTGAACGCGAATAACTGAATTCTATGTATTCCAAAGTGTCAAACTTTGATTGACGGAAGCCAGTAGTGGTTTGACGGTTGGAAATCGATCCAAGAATTCGCAGAATACTCAAAACAGCTGCAATCGTACAGTTTGGACAGTAGGCCATGTAACTCCAGTTCACACAAAACAGGTTTACAACAAATATAAGCAAGGTTTAGGTCTAGTAACGATGGAACGCAGAGAGGCCAAAAATATTTACCTGGCCTGAAATTTTAAAGCATGAGTTTATTATGCTTGTCTGGTTACCTGATCAAGGCATTAAACAAAGCACAGGCAAATGTGTAAATGATAAATATATCCAATCAAGAGTTTTCACTGATAATGCTTACTGTTACTGTTGAATAATAAAATCAACCCCAGATGATGCCACTTGTACATTTTGTGGTGATCCAGTAATGAGGTTGATTCATGAAAGTGTACCAATTACTCAGTACTGTAAACAGTAGTGTAAACAGTAGGTTACTACAGTAATAAACATTTATGTTAATTCAAACACTGAGTGACATTTATTTTATCTGACAAAGCTAATGTTGTTTAGGGAGCAAAGCCAGGACTTGACTATACCCCCATTGTGTGATCTAGGAAATCGATTCAGCCAGGACAAATAAAACCGAAAATTATTTGGTTTTATTATATAAACGCCTATGAAATACCAGGTGATCTCCCGCGCGAAAACTTGATATCTTCACACGTCATGTTATTTTCACATGTGAAAATATCACACTTGCCTTTTCTGAAGAAAGAATAACGATAAATAAAACAATAGCAACCAGGTAGAACGAAAAACGTTTAAAAACTCGTTTAGTGTTTTCACAGTTTTTAAATTAAAATTTAACTCAGCTTTCTCGTAGTAGTAAATTCCCACACAACCTTGCTTTTGTTTATATATTCAGCGCGTATCCACTAAACAATATAGTAATTAGGCTGGAAAATTAGACGTCTGAAACCGCGTGCAAATTGCTTTATTGCTGCACACAAAATACAGTTTCAGAGACGAATCATGCCTGCGCCGTTCAGTGAAGACCTTTGTTGGGGAATGATATCGCTTCGTCTTTTTTCGGGGCTTTCTACACGAGAGAACTGTTGAGAGAACCGTAGCGAAATATTTTGAATCCTCTGAGGTAAAGGCTCTCTATAAGCACGTGTCAGAGGTAAAGACTATCTAAGCACGTGCCAACATGAATTTGGGTTGGAGAAGTAATTAGAGCACGCATTTGGAAACAAGCTTTATTTCTCAAACGGGAAAACTCAAAATTATTATTACGTCTGTGATATTTAAAAAATATATATTCACTGTTCGTGCCCACTTATTGCTCTAAACAAATCACCTCGCAGTCCCATGATCACTTTCGGTCTTCTCTTTGGTCTTTTCTCTTGGGCACCGACAACGTTTCTTGAAAAGGCTATATATAAGTATAAAAAAAGGAGGTGAGAGTTTTGAACTCTCCACTTCTCAAACAGAGTTGTCAACATGCTCGAAGCTTCCTCTTAAAACCCAATAAAATTGGTAACTTCACTACGTAAAGCCTTTAATTTATTGACAGAGGATGCGATGATTTCCTGGGGTACAACGGGCGTGTCTGTAACGTCGTGATCTGATAGAATTAGTTCCCTAACTTCACTTGCCGAGAACTTCTTCACTCTCGCCGCCATTTTTGATTGCGAGGAAAGCCGCTGACAAAGTGATAATTGATCGCGGGACCTCGATGGCGTGTATCTGACCACAGCTGTCCCGGTGTGTTACGTTACCAGTTCCGTGCCACCGCGTACCAGTTCCGTGCCACTTACAACTTTGCAATTTTCTTATGATTTAAGAATGATTTTAAGTAATACCTGAAACAAATATCATTTCCTTGCCTTCTCTTTGTTTTATAGCGGGCCCGCGCAAGCGGAGCACCATACCTAAGGGAAAAACGTATAGTATACTATCGAAGTTGATTTTTGAACGTCACTAAACGTCTAAAACAAGTTTGATTGTTTTAGAGTCTTCCTTTCATGAGATATTCATTTTTGAAGCATAGATGTCGTCATCGATGACGTCATATCACGTGACCACTTCATTTCGCTCACCTAGTGACCTAGACTACACTACTAAAATTTGGTTGTTTTAGTCTTCCCGTAACGAGATTTTAATTTTTCAATCACTGATGACGTCATCGATGACGTCACATCACGTGTCCGTGTTACAGCACCCCCTTGTGGCATGGACATAATATCCCAAGTATGGTTGTCTTAGCATGTTCCCTTGAGGAGATATATTTTTTCTTTGCATACCACAGGGTTCCCATGTGTACACGGACGGACGGACGACGGACGGCGTACGCTATAGGTTTAATATAGATTTAGGCACTGCCTAAAAGCGGAGCTCCCAGTCAATTTTATGCCATTTATAAAGCTTGGCATCATCATTGATGTCTCTATGACGCACACATCATTCATGAGACCACTTCGTTGCAGTCCTCTGGTGACCTAGACAATTCTACCAAATTCGTTGTCTTAGAGCCTTCCTTTCACGAGAAATAAATGTTTCAAACATAGATGACGTCATCAGTGACGTCATCAGTGACGTCACATCATGTGACCATTTTGTTCCGCTTCTCTGGTGACCTAGACAATTCTACCCAAGTTTGGTTATCCTAGAGTTTTCCCTTTACCAGATATGAATTTTTCGAGCAAGGATGGCGTCATCGGTGACGTCACATCACGTGACCACTTTGTTTCGATCCTCTAATGACCTAGACAATTCTACCCAAGTTTGGTTGTCTCAGAGTATTCCCTTTACGAGATATTAATTTTTCGAGCAAGGATGACGTCATCGATGACGTCACATCACGTGACCATGTTATTTTGCTCCTCTAATGACCTAGACAAGTCTACCTAAGTTTGGTTGTCTTACAGAGTTCCCTTCACGAGATATTAATTTTTCGAGCAAGGATGACGTCATCGATGACGTCACATCACGTGACCACTATTCTTGCTTTTCAACCACGTGACCCACTCCTTGACGACAGTTGCTATCCGCCATATTGGTGTCCTTCAAGCGTAAACATTAGATGCGCGAATACAGTGAACACGAGAGGAAGTCAACTAGAGATTGACTAGAGAACGGCGAGAAAGTTGGGTGAAAGCTGTGAGTCGCGGCGATACCGCATACAAAGACGTGCTGGAAAGCGAGAGAGTTTGTGGCCGGCATTTCATCTCAGGACTAAGGTGTGGGACAAATTTAATGTTGACTGGATACCTTCCCAAAACATGGGAAAGAAAGAATACCGGCAGAAGGACTACGAGGCCGTCGAAGAAAGGAACGAACGATCAAAGAAACAACAGAAAGCAAGGTCAGAGCAACAAGAGCGAGAACTAGAGGCGAAAAGGCAAAGACAAGTTCTCGAACAAACCTGCGAACCATTATGTAACATAGATTTCATGGATGTTGAGCTCCAAGGTGCAGTTGTAGAGGATGTTGTTGAGGATATTTTGCCTGGAACTGCTCCCGAGGACGAGCTATCTTATCCTGAAAACTTCACTCATGCGTTCACACAAACTGAAACGCCGAGTTTTGAGTCACAGGCGTCTCAAACCGAAACTCCTGTAGAGGCCGGAGAGGCGTTGTTTAATGACAGTTCTACACAAACCGAGGAGTTTGAGTATATGTTTCAGAGATGTGGATATCAAGCACCAGGTAGAAGCTATTTTGACACAGACGATAAAGTTAGATTTTATACTGGGCTCCCCTCTCTAGAAATACTCATGACAACATTCGAGCAAGTAGCTCCCCATGTGACCAGGAATACTCAATCCCTTGACAGAGTTCAAGAATTTGCTCTTGTTCTCATGAAGCTGCGATTAAATGTTCCCTTCCAAGATCTGGGCTATCGCTTCTCCATTTCTGTTTCTACTGTCTCTCGGATTTTTTATTCTTGGATTAAAGTCATGGATGCCAGATTATCACCACTTATTTACTGGCCTGAAAGGCATCAGCTGTGGAAAACTATGCCAATGTCTTTCAAGTACTCTTTTGGAAACAAGGTGACAGTCATTATTGACTGCTTTGAAGTTTTTACTGAGAAGCCGTCAAATCTGTTAGCAAGGGCACAGACATTCTCGTCCTACAAACATCACAACACCATTAAGGTGCTCATTGGTATCACACCACAGGGAACCATATCCTTTGTGTCCAAAGCATGGGGAGGTCGTACATCAGACAAACATTTGACTGAGAATTGTGTTTTTTTAGATTATTTGCTGCCTGGAGACATGGTGATGGCTGACAGAGGATTTGTAATAACAGAAAGTGTTGGCCTGAAGCATGCTACACTAATCATGCCTGCTTTTACCAAGGGCAAATCCCAGTTGGACCCTGTGGACGTTGAAGAAACCAGGGGGATTGCAAATGTTCGAATACATGTAGAAAGGGTGATTGGACTTCTCCGTAGGAAGTACTCTGTTTTAGAGGGCATTCTTCCCACTGACTTTCTGTCATGCAACCACCGTGGCACTCTAGACACTAGAGTTCCCTTGATTGACCGCATCATTAGAGTATGTTCTACACTAGTGAACTTATGCCCTCCAATAGTTCCTTTTGACTAAATTTTCTTAGTACAAAAAGAGACAAATGAAATCCATGTGTAGGCATAAGAGTTCCCAAGTAGAGTCATACAATTGATGAGCATAAATTCCTTCACAACACATACTAGAACAGTTGGCTTTGTCGACACAAAAATCAAACTGAATTCTTTTAAAATTGTCATTTCCTGAAGAGTAGTAAATGTGTGTGAGTGAATCTATGCTAAAACAATTAGACTACTTGGTGAGTTGACTCATACCAAAAATTGGAAACTGAAAACTACAACTGAAAAACCAAAATTTACACACAAAAATGGTCTCATGAGCTAACTAAAAGATAATTAATTACACCCATTTCAGAAAAGGTTGCACTTCACTGTCACTGTTGGAGCAAATAGGTATACAAAAACAGAATCATGGATGCTGGTTTCTAGGATAAATAACCATAATTATCATCCTGTTTATGTAAAATAACTGTTCAATACATCTCTTGCAAGAAATTGTGTACCAGATTATCACAAGAATTTTGTTCTTCTTAGTTACTCCATGACACACGATGGGTTGTGACGGTGCAGCCTTTTCTGAAATAGGTGTATGTCTACTATGGTTCCATTTTTCCTTTGTCACCTTGTCCAGGGAAAGTACTTTTCGTTTTAATTTATGAGGTCTTCTAAATTGACATTGCCAGGTTGAAAGTTTCCTGAGATTTGTGCTATATTTTAAGGCCAAAGGGACAGACTAATTGATTAGTTGATCCAGCATTTTGTATGTTCACAGGAGGTTCCTGTCCTTGCAGTGACCTTGATACTTTGCCAAGCTCTTTTTTTCACAGCTATAGGAAATAGGCTCTGTAATTTTGTTAGGTATAATTTTTTATTTGGCTTAAAACTACAATGTTTATTATTGGCTTTTTTTTTACCAAAGTCAAAAAAACATGGGTTGATGGCTGCCTGAAACAAATTATATAATATGCTTAGTTCAGTGATATTAGTCAAGGAAAAACAAGCTATTAAAACAAGCTAATTAAAAAAATCCAAGAGATAATGTGATTTACTGCATATAAATGAGCTTGTTCAAAGTTTATTATAATAATAATTACAGCTTGTTTATCACAATCTCTCGCAGTCCTGTCAATACTGGAAAACAGGTTTGGGTCAAAATTCTGAATTTACTTTCTAAAGAGTAGTTAAATGAGTTTCACGTTATTTTCATGCACTTTATGAAAAACTGATCATCATTCAGACTACAACCTCGAGGAGCCAGAAAAAGACATAACTATTTCAAAACGTTTTTTAACTGGATTCCTTGTTCAATTTCATAGACTGAGCCCCTATGAAAAATCAATGTCCATATGTCTAATTCCATCTGCATTGTGCACCCAGTCAACATTATAAGTAATTAAACCATACCAATAGAAAGGACAAGCAATGCCCATTGATCAAACAAGTGGTCTTTATGTGTAATATAGTACAGTAAAGACACTCGAACAGTGAACACTTGGTTATAATTTATATTACTGTTTATGCTTGCTATTCTCACGGAAACTGTTTGAAAAATGCACTGAAATTTTATAACCATAACAAAAGTTATAATATATTTTCCAAAAAAATGTGAAAGAAATGTATAGGTGTTCATGGCTCGAGTGACCTTACTGTAAAGATTGTATTAAAAAAATATTATAAATTGTAACAATTATTGCTTTCATTTTCTAAAAAACAGGGAAAACACTCATTTTTCCCTTTCTAAGACATTCTGTTAAATGCAAACGCATTCTTGAGTCATCAAATATTATGTGCCATGTACAAGAGAACATGCAAAAGCAATGGCAAAAATGCCACAGTCACTTCCATTTCTCTGCTGTTGCACTTGCACATAGTTCAGAGCATTTAAGCGTCCTCCTAACAAATCATTGGTTTGCTCCTCTACTTCCTGGCTTATAATATCCTGGAAATAACTGTCATACAAGTTAACATCAAAGGCTGAACAGCCTATGGAGCTGACACACACCCAGTGATCAGAGCCAGTATGCAAAATTTGGATAAATTCACCAGACGTGACATCAAAGTTTCGAACTGGTCCAAGTGTGGAACGCTGGAACCCTTCTATCGATGTGTTTACAACACTAAGAAGTACCTGAGCTTGTTGTATGATGTCACAGTTAAGCCAGCCTATTGGGTGGAGAATTAGGCTGTAGCCTGTTTCAGTTAGATTACCGAGAGGAGCTTTTTTGTTCATATTCCCTGTAGTCTCATTCACACAAACAACTGGACTCTCAGGTTCTGGGTGGTTTTCACTTTCACTGTCACTGCTAGACAAATCACTACTGTCAAGCAAATCTGGTGAATCCCTTAAAGAAGCACAAGTGGTAGTTGGGGCAGCTGGCATCGAAGGTGGGGCAACCTTGGTCTTTTTGCAAGCAGTGCATTGCCAAGTTGTTTTTGCATTGTTTGGCATTCTCTTTAAACCAAGCACTTAAGATGAAAAATTTTTCCATTGCAGTTCCTATTGTGGCATTCTAGTAGCCTGTCAGAGGCAGTTGCCTTTGACTGGAAAATGCAGACAGAATCACGTTGCATAGCAGCATGACTGGTTTGTGGTTTCTGTTTCCTTTGAGCAGCCCCTCTCTTAAACTGTGGTAAACGGCAACAGTGAGGGCAATACCACTTTTTAGGTATCAATGAAGTTTCAAGTGCCAAACAGGATCTGTGGAACTGACCATACGGGCACTCCTGGTTACTGCAACTTAGAACATCATTATCTGCCCCTGTACGACAGAAGCAGGTTCTATTCACAGCAGGCTTAACAGTTGGTACCGCACACCTCCTCGTATACCAACGGCTAAGTACTTCGGGTAAAATACAAATACGCCAAAAGGCTTCAAGCTTAGGGAGGACAGTATGACGATGAGCCTCATCTGGGTAAATCCGCTCACATACAATATGTGCTTCATTGTTATTCTTAGTGTCAATTGCACATACAACAAAGTCACAGTGTTTTTTATCTCGAAGAGTGAACAGCTGTTGTTGCACTTGGTGGTAGTAATTGTGATTTCGTTTCAGTTGATACTTTCCATCAACTTTTTCTAAGCATGATGACTTAAAAAGAATGTACTTTTCAAAGTCACAGTCTGGGATGCATGTGGGACATTTGACCTCTCCACAGCCTAAACCACAACAATCACAGGAGGTCAAAAAATCAGGGGATGCATGGAGAAATGGATGTTCTTGGTTGATGTAGAGTCCACATCTCCTGACCTTAAAATTGATGTGTTTTCCTTCCATTTCCTTCTGATATGCCTTTATTGCATCATCCTCATGCTTGCACCCATGCCGTACAGCCTTGGTATTGACTTTAAACAGGTGGGGATATGATATTGCTTTTATCATTGACTGTGGCGGTTGGGCAAGATTGCATTTAGAAGCAGCACCACTCACAGAGGCTCCAATTCTGCCAGCTCTATGCCTGAAAAAGCTAGAGCATTTTGCCTGTGACTGTGTGTCTTTCTCAACTTATTTAATGTCTTTCTCAGAGACTTCCAACTTAACATCAGTGCATTTTTTTTAATAGCTCGGGGTAGCTGAGATCAAGATTTTTGGTTTCGTACAAATCTGTTACCACAGGAACTGCCCGACTTTTCGCCACAAACTGGTCAGAATAATCATCTGTTAGACTTAATGCCACTGGCTTGATGTGGCAGTCATTCAACTTCCGGTAGAAAGAAGATAATTCCTCTGGCGCGGGGGAACATTTAGCTTCAGCTTCCGTTATTTCTCTGCTGGTAAGTCCTGCTGCTGGAGTCAGTGCCTCGATTTTTTATCCAGGTTTCCCTTAAGCCTCTTGGCAGACGAAAAATCAATGTATTGCACTTGGGCGTAAGGGACTTTATCGACGAAGGTTGGAAGAAGCCATGAGCATTTGACACTAGTACACGCCAGCTTTCCATGAATTCGTGTCCAGGCTTCGACGTAAAAAAGAACGCTTGCAACATGAGTGCAGGACTCAGCCAGAGCCGCTTTACAATCTAAGCATTGCGCAGAGAGAATTGTTCCATCTGTTTCAGTTATTATCCATATATTAACTAGCGGAGCATTCATAAGCTGCGAGTGTCGAACTTTTCCGCACACAACATACTTTCCATTGACGATTTTTCTTCTTACCGACTTCACAAAACCAGAGACCATCTGGTTAAATGCCTCCAAACTCTTGTAGGCCTTAAACTGCTGCTTCGTATAGTAACTGGTCTCCAGCACTAGATAACCCAGCAAATCAGAAACCTCTATGGGAGGCAAGCATTCTCCATTTAGTTGCTCACTCGGGATACAAGCCGGGTCAATTCCAATCACAGCTATCTTCTCTAAATATCGCCGCTTAATCCGACTTTCAAGGCCTTTAGCATAGTCACACAGCACAGGAATGTTGCTACTAAGTTTTTCCAAGCTTTTTTCCGCTTTTTCTTTGGATGAATCCATACGAAACGCAAGAAAAGAGACGAATTGACCAGAACTGGCTTACATTTACATACTAATGCCGCACTGGCGAGGGACACCAATATGGCGGACCTCCATATTAGGAAAACCTGTGACGTCACGTGAAAAGCAAGAATATTTCACTTCTCTGGTGACTCAGACAACACTACCCAAGTTTAATATATATAATGAAAGGTCGACGAACAGCTTAAACGATGATTATTTAATAACGATATTTCAATCGGCCATTACCGATCTTCTTCAGGTTGTGAATGGAGAAAAAAAAAAGAAAAATACATATGATACGGTGCTTGAGAAGTGACAGATAAAAGATAAAATAATATGAAACAAAAATAAGGATTAATTACAGCTAAAATTAACAAAACTTTCATCTCTTATGTTCAGACCATTAGGAGTTAAAGTTCGAGCTCTGTTGATAAGAAAAGCTTCTCTAGCTTTGCGTATAGAGTCGCGGTTAGATATAAGTTTTTCTAAAGGGATTAAAAGCATGTCAGAGGCAATGTGGTTAGCTGTATTATGGAAGTGGAGGGCAGCGGTAGTAGGGGTAGATTGACTGTCAGAATCTAAAGTGCGTCGGTGTTCATTAAAGCGTTCACGAAGTTGACGTTTTGTTTCGCCTATATATTGTAGGTGGCAGCGTTTACACTCAATCATGTATATTACATTATTAGTTTTGCAGGTTATTCTAGAAGTTATGTTTCGGGTTTGTTAGTGGCGTTAAAAGAATAGGAAGTTATGCCATCTGCGATGTATTTACAAGTATTACAGTTATCGCCGCAACGGTACGAGCCAGTAGGGAGGTTGTTTATGAAAGGTTTAGTAAGCTCAGCTTACTACGAGTCCGCCGTAATTGTTCTACACATGAATCATTCATTGCTCGTTGTAATGAACTTACTGAATTCTTACATAAACGCGGTTACAAACGTGATTTTGTTAATCAGCAAATCTGATGGTCTGAGGTTGTTTATGAAAGGTTTAGTAAGCTCAGCTTTAACAAGAAGGTCTCGAAGGTTAGGGCTTCTGCGAAAGGCAATTAAAGGAGGATCAGGGAAAGCTTCTTTGCAACGGTCAGAGGTATGGAGAATTCTAAAATACTTGCGTAAAATACCAGAAATGTAGGGAAGGCTGGGGTTATAAGTTAAAACGAAAGGAATACGATCAGATGAATTGTTAGTACTGCCTTTAGGTTTAAGGGCGTCGACGCGGGATATAGCGGCCGCACGTGAGTTTGGTGATCATGTTATGCACCCCCCTGGTAGCACAGAGAAAATACACAAAGGTTGGTTGTCCCGTGACGTTTCAAAATCAACTCCATAGTTATGCCTAGACGTTATTTCCTTAGGTATGGTGTCGGGGACAACCAAATAAACTCGCTAAACGATATAATTTCCTCTGGTATTTTAATCACAGAACTCTCCGTTTGTCTCCTAACTCACAACTCTTGGGGCACGGCCCCCTCGCTAGATATCTAATTACAAAATGATCATTCGATTTCAAACATGGTATCGGATATCAGAATCAAATAAAATAAACAGTCAAAGTCACTTCCGCTTGGGATTCACTTCCGTTAAAAGTGTTTTTAGTTCCGGACACCCTTCCCCCCATTTATGTGTCTAGAGAAGCATAAATGTCACTCATCTTCGTTTTCCTGAAGAACGATGCCGTGTATCCGGTGCTTGGCCTGTCGGCTTGGGCCAGCTTTTGGAGTAAACTCTGCTGCCGTCGGGTTGAGAGAGGCTGCCTTGTCGTCACCTCCTATCTCTAGGTCACAGATCAGTTGGAGAGGTCTCTCCACTACATAACCATTCCCCATTTTGATCTTGACTCCGCGCACCACTCCATCCTTACCAGTAATCTTCTTTATCACCCTACCGATCTTCCACAGCGCTTTGTGCTTGTCATCCCCCTTTAACATCACCACTCGTCCTAGGAGCACGTCTTCTAACACGCTGTAGCTGAGAAGACTCCTGCCAACTGCTCTTGAGAGGGAATTCTTCATGACGCCAAGTAACCGCTCAAAGAAACCGCCCCACCATGGGGCACGCGACATGTTAAACTTCCAGACAATTGACTGGGATGCCAGATAGTTGGCCAAACTCTGATCCTTCTTTAAGACTGACAACCACTTTCCCGTCGCAACGAAGGTCTTGCCGTTATCGCTGATCATCATTTGGGGGCATCCTCTTCTTGCGACGAACTCCTTGAATGCTCTCTGAAACTCCTTCGCTGACAGATCAGGAACCACCTTTAAGTGTACTGCCCTGGTACTGGCACAAGTAAACAAAGCGATGTATGCCTTGCTTTGCTCTGATTTAGCCTTGCGGTAATAAATGGGTCCAGCAAAGTCAACCCAGGGTAGTCTTTCACAACCACAAGTTGCACTCTGTATCTCTTGCAAGTGTTGCAATCATGGACGACCTTCTTCACTAGGGCTCTCAATTTGGTGATCCAATAATTCTCTCTTGTCCTACACATGGTGATAGACACTCCCCCGTGAAGGGCTTGCTTGTGGATTTGCTGGATGAGTAAGATGACCAGCTTGTGATCACGGGGCAGAAACACTGGGCTTTAGCCTGGGACACGCCCTTCTAGCCTGAATATGCCATCTTCGCCTTTCTTTATCTCTCTTGGTCTCTCAGGCGACGTCTCCGCAGAGTACTGGACATGGCGTATCAGGGTGTTACCAGCCTCAGTTACCTCGTCAGTAGTCAAGGGTCCACTTCGCTTTTCACTTGACCTGCAGTTGCTGATGAACCTCTGCACATATGCAACCACTCGCTGAAGTTTCCAGTATGACGAGTACTTGTCAATCAATGTGTCAAGAACACCTGGCTCCTGGGGATCTTTCTTTACCATCAACTGTAACTCGCTTCGGTTTCTCACTTTCTCACTGGTGGCCTCATCGCTCTCGGTTATCTCTGGTTGTGGAAGCCACTTTGTCTGGTCTGACAGCCAGTTAGGTCCGTGGAACCATTTGCTGCCAAGCTCCTTGGGCGTGGCTCCCCTGCTTCCCATGTCAGCTGGGTTCTCTCCAGTCGGGACATAATGCCACTGCAGGTAGGCGTTGTCTTGTACAACCTTGGTGCGGTTTCGCACGTACTGGGACCATGTGCCCTTGCCCTTGATCCAGTACAGGACTGTGGTGCTGTCAACCCAGCAGTGGTACTCCGTAACTGGATGGTCCTGCAAAACTTCCTTCACATGTTTCATTAGCTTTGTGAGCGTGTGTGCTGCAACAAGTTCTAAACGTGGAATGCTTTGGTTTTTTGGAGCCACTCTGGATTTTGCAACAAGCAGAGTTTGCTTAATAGGCTTGTCTGCGTGATAAGACACAACGTAAACAGCGGCTGAAACTGCTACTTTGCTAGCGTCGGAGAAGCCATGCAGCACTAACCTGGTGACTCCCTGGTCGACGACGCTACGGGGAACGCTGATGGATCGAGACTTTCCCATGCTAGCGCGCCACTTGTACCATTCCCTAGATAGCTCTGGGTCGCTTATTTCCTCATCCCATCTCTTTTCGCTCAAACACACCTGGCTGTAAAGTATCTTGCCCACCACCGTCACAGGTGAAGCAAGTCCTAGCAAATCATAAATATTTATGACAGTTAGCATCCTCCTCTTTGTGAGTGGCTGGCTCACCTCGTTCTCACTGTTACTGAAGGAAATTGCCAGCTCATCCTTGCAAGTATCATCCCATGGTATTCCTAGGAGTTTAGCTGCCGGCTTCTCTGCGGTCTGGTGGGCTCCCTGTGTTGAGCCACCGTCTTCCACCTCAAGGGCATTGCTCTGCCACTTGTGTAAGTGGAATCCTCCACTCTCCATAATCTCTGTCGCCTCTTGCTTAAACTGGAGCAGCTCTTCTGGGTTGTCTGCACCTGTCTGAACATCATCTACATGAGTGTTAGTAAGCAAATCACTTACAGTTCCTGGGTACTGCTCCAAATACTCAGAGACATGCTTCTGCAGGGTTGCGCCAAGTATGTAAGGGCTTGGCCCTGAGCCAAAAATAACCCTGGAAAAAGGTACTCAACAATGTTACGGTTCTCTAAGTTATCATACCAGAATAGTCTCGTGACATCTCTATCCTGTGGATCAACCTTAATCTGGAGGAAGGCTTCCTGAATGTCTCCTGTGAGACACAGTCTGTTCATTCTATTGCGTAATAAAATATCAAACATCAAAAGTTGTAATGGTGGGCCTACCTCCAAACAGTCGTTAAGGGATGGGGCGTGGTCATTCTCTCTCGCGCCGAACAATCATATACGATTCTAAGCTTAGTCGTCAGGTCGTTGTCCCTAGCAACCATGGAATGTGGGTTGTAATGAATAATCTCTCCTGTGGGCGTGTCTGGGACTGGCTCAAGTATCCCCTTTTCCAGTTGTTCTTGCATGATGTTATGGTAATCTTTCAGTCGCCCAGCCCTTTCTAGTTTGCGTGTAGTACCCGCCAGCCGTGCCAAGGCCAGCTTCTTATTTGGAGGCAGTGGTGGGCGGTCTTGTTTCCATGGCAACCGAGTCGAGTAAGTTCCATCATCCAGTCCCTGTAATCCATCTTGGAACTCCTTATGGAAACTCTCTTCATTCAGGTCTTCATCCTTTAACCCGAGTACTTCCTGGGAGCACATTTGTCGGAATTCTTCCTGGGAGTTCCCTAGAAAGAACCCCTTCTCGGTCTCTCCTGCTGAACTTGCAGTCTTGCCGGTGATGATCCAGCCCAGCTTCGTGAACTCTGCTCCGGGATCTTGGTCAGGGTTGGGTCCGAGCACCGCCGGCTCTGTTGATTTGATCCTCTGGAGGTCAGCGGCGCCTAAGATGATGGAGCAATACTGGGAGCTGGTCCTGGGTTGCCTCCTCATCACTGAAAGTGAGCCGTCTCAGCTTGCTGTATTTCCTTTTGAGCTCCGGAATCGTTGGATTTGGTAGGTGGGTTAACACTGGCTTCTCGGCGTTGAGGCACTGCAACTCCATTGTGAAGTCGTCGATCACGGAGGAGCCGAGCTGCACAGTGTAGACCTCGACCTGCCGTTTGACTGTGCCGAACATCTGCTCGATTACGCGCTGCTCCACCCTGTTGGGCTTTAGATTCAACTCTGTTAGTAAATTGGAACTTATGTAAGAGCTGCCTGCCCCACTATCAAGCATAACCATTGCCGGTATCCCATTGACCTTGGCTATAACAGTTGCGTGCAATGTTGTCTGAACCTCTACTGCCCCATAAAATCTCTCGGTTGTGCTCCCCCCTGGCCTTGTTGTTGGTGGGCTACGGAAACTGCTAGGGGCTTTATCACAAAGGGATGTGTGATGTTTTGCATTGCATCTTCCGCGCATTCCTGATTGGCAGCTGGTTGCCATGTGACCCCCCCTTGTGCAGTTAAAGCACAGCCTTTGCTCCTTGAGAATATGCCTACGACTGGCAACGTCCAACACTTTTGGACAGTCCTTTGATTTATGTTCCCTGGTATTGCAGTAGACACAGTTGGGGGTTGGTCTTTGTGGCGGCTTGGGATTATTCATCAGCATCCTATCCCTTCTATGATGTTGACCCCCCTGACCTCATTAGCAGGTGGTGGGCTAGAGAAATCCTTCTTGTGACAATGGATTCCGGTCAACAAACTTCCCAAGATTCTCGACCAGTTCTTCTAGACCCCACCCCTCCCAGTCATCATCCCTTTGCACAATTATCTCCCTTACCGGCCCCAACTTATCTATCAATGTGTAAACTGAACTCTGAGCTCCTGCTTGCGTGCGCACTATTCTGGCTAGTATGCTGTAAAAATCATGTATAGTGTTCAACTTTTGCGCATCAGTTATGGTTGGCAGATGTTCTAAATCTTTAATTAGGGCCCTGTGAACCCTAATGTCCTTTCCATAGATGCTTTCTAATATTTTCTTAGCTTCCTTGTATCCCTCAGGAGTATGAGGCAAGCCTAGAATATCCTCCCGGGGTTTCCCTTTACAATATTCTTACAAGTAATTTAGTTTACTTATCTCTGCAATATTTGATGCATCAACCTCGACCGAGAATTGGTTCCAAAACCTCGGCCAGTCCTTGTAATCGCCTTCAAATGGCGAGATCCTGTATTTTTCTAGCTTCACGGCTTGTATCGATCCACCCTGTCCGTTGTCCAAGCTACTTGTTTTGTTTATGAAAATCGTTCCTATCATTTCAGCACTCTTGGACTTCAAAAAGGTACAATCTTGGGCAACATTGTTGGCAAAAAGTGGCATTTTTTGTCAACAACGCCTTGGGACTGCTGAAAATGTGTCCTATCGTCTAAAATTTATCACCCCTCCCCTTTTTTCAATGTTGTTTTCTTGGCTGTGTCCTTCAAACGAAGCTAAGCTTGAAAAGACCAACATTAATTGGGGGGAGGGAGAGAAATGTCTGTTTATAGCTCTTGTACGGGAACGAGAGTGAATTTACAATAGGTGCAAAATTGTGTCAACACATTGTGTCAAGACTTGAAATTGTTTTGGGTCTCTTTTGATTTAAATGTGGCGTTTGCGTTCTATGTATATTGTTCTGCAGTCACTGTCCACGGTTTTGGCCCTTATTCTTTGTGCATTTTCAACAGGATATTCGTGGAACATAACAGGGAAAAGTCTTAGACACTGGTAGATGCCAGGGTTATGAAGTCCGATTGAGCAATGCCAAATATTGTAGGTATTTGCAAGACTTACATTTTTCACAGTTTCTCTTATAAAAACCATACTCCATGTAAAATCTCTAGAATAAGACTAATCCGCCATGGCTTTAGTGTTTGTGTAAGCTTACTTTTTGGGAAGAGCTGGTAGTAAAGGCTAGCAAAAAAGGATAAATCTTTCTGCATCTCTTGCATCCAGAGAGACACGAAGATGTCCTTAGAAGTGGTCTGGCGTGGCTTCTTGAGGAAGATGGTAAGAGGTGGTTACAGACGTAAGGATCCCCAGATCGGAAAACGTCTAAAAGCAGGGATGATGACCCTGATCCAGCTGACTGAAGGTTGGACATTACTAACGAACAACTGTGTAACGTCACTGGGACTTTACCCTTGCGTGACTTTAGTGTCAACAACCCAAAATATCTGGCGCATGTCTGCAGGATGGCAACGACTCCCTCCAAAAGCAAGTGCTTTTTGGTGCGGAATGGGGAAGGATGTGGGGAAAGGTAGAGCGCCTTCGTGGCATCGATGCAAGTGAGACGCCAGATGATGGAGAAGGACGACTTTCAGAGATTCCTTGAAACACGATCCAATGCAGGTCAACAACTAGCCAAGTTATGCATCCGAAAACTTCGCCGCTGTTGTAATACCAATAAATTTAATTTTTGCGTGATTTGGGACACAACAAAGCTGATAGAACACCCCTTTTAAACAAATCTAAAGTTGTATACGGATTCAGATGTCCATCATGTAAGGCTGCTTATATAGGCAAAACTGAACGCACGCTTTACGAGCGCACACTAGAACACACTCGTGATAAAGATAGCGCGGTTTTTCTACATCTTAAAGCCTGCGACCAATTTCAACACATCCTAGTCCTGCACTATTTCCCGTGCCTAACCTCTGACTTCACGGTGGGTCAGATTGCCTCTAAATTCGGTCATCGCGTGCGCGCAAGGTATCATGGGTAAGCTTAAAACAAAATGGCGGACGCCGTCGTACATGGGCTCGAAGAAAGAGTAAAACACGCTCTGTTTGTCTATAAGTTAGATGCTCTAGGCAAGTTTGATGGGGAAGAGAACGAAGTGAGAAGAGTTATTGGACAACTAGAGAATCTTGTGGGGCCAGTGTGAAATTTAAGAGCTTCGAAGCATCCGGATTGCCATCAAATTGTCGACATATGGCCTAATCAAAACCACTTCCTGGCATCAAATTTGGCAAACAAGTAGTTGTATACCTTGGGATGAATTTTGCGGTAAGAGATTTCGCTAGCCTATTTCAAAAGCCATTAATTTAATAATAATTAGAAAGCAAGTGAAATATTTTGAATTTTCAAAGGCAAAAAAAGTCGCCTTGAATATCTTGAAATCAGCTTGGTGAATGTTCTCTAAACTTCGTATACGTATAGACAATGTGTGTGTCATTTTAAAAGTTTAGATCGAATTTCACGTGGAACTTTTGCTAATTAAAAACAGTGACCCCCTGTTTCGTTGCTATGGAAACTCTGATGACGATAAATCGTGCATCATCTTGAATTTTGATCTTTCCACAGCAAATGGTCAAAGTTTCAAATCCGTAGGTAAGTATATACATGCGAAAACTAACGATATAAGAGTCCGACGTTTCGGCGACATCTTACCGCCATTGTCAAGGGAAACTGAAATAAAATATGCGAGTTCAAGAGTATCTAAGAGTCAAGAGTCACTAATTTGCATAGATTAGACAAATACTTTGGCGCGAATTGAGTCTGATTGTACATTTAAGCACGGTCTTAATTGCTTAATAAGCAGCATTTCATAAACCAAACAATCAAACTTATTCTGGCATTTCTTTAACACCCGAAAACAATTGTGAAAGTCATCCGGAACCGTGCCTGCATGCCTGTTATCAAAGTGTTTGCGCACTGACGAAGGTAAGTATGTTTCAAAATTGTGGTCGTCCAAAGTTGAGAGACCAAGTTCAAGAAAAATTGTAAGGAGCCTCCTTAATAAGATCGCGGGTGATAAATCATGATTCATTCGGTCATGCACTTGTTAGTGAAACCAGTGCCGTTCTTAAGATCAACATTCTCGATACCAGGAACGCGAGATACATTGTCAAGCGAATGAACGATGATTCCTTTATACTGGACAATGGGAAAACACTTAACCCTATTCAGAGTGGCCTTTTTTTGACCATCTGTGACTGGGGGGGGGGGGGGGGGGGGGCTAATTCGGCCCCCCTCTTTATCTCTGGAACCACTGGAGCTATGATCATAAAACATTCACACAATGACCATGAGCCTTAGACAAATCACCACACCCATTTTTGTCACGTGGGAGCAAAGTGTGACGTCACAATGACGTCATCCTCAACTTTTTATCAATTTTAAAGTAATTTTAATTAACTTCCAAAAACTTGGTAAATAATACTCTAAAAGCCAACTAATTAACATCAAGATAATGTAAATGTAATAATTTGTGACATTAACACATAAGTTTTATTAAACTTGCGTTATAATGACGACTTTTGAAAATATTGTCCGCCGTCTTGGATCCGCCATCTTGGATTTCATTTAATTTCCATTTGACTCTTCAGATAAATACTCAATGAGAAAAAAGTGGTCAGAATGTATAAAAAACTCATCAAAGAAGTGTTTGATATTCAAAAAGTTGAATTAAAAAGGAAATTTGTGAATCCCAGACTAGTTTTAGAGCATATGTTAAAATGAACAAAATCCCCCTACCCCTCCCCCCCAAAGATTTTGTGTCAAAAATTAATTAGCCTGTATATAAATTACTAATGAGTACAAGCTCCGATAGTCATAAATTGGACAATGTGTCCAACATTAAGCTTGTAATATGAAAAATTCACGTTTTTTCGAGTTTTGCAAAACATGCATGTCAAAAATTGGTTGCCATGGAAACTGGGCCGTTAACACTGGCATGTCATTGACACCCAAATGTCCCCAGATAAATTTTAGGAAAAGTCACGAAGTTTCACCATCATAGCTGCAGTGGTTTTAGCGGAGCTCCTTAGCGGCCGAAGGCCGCAGAGCGGAGCACCATAGGTATCGCAGGAAGAATACAATAGCTCAAAGTAGAACTCAGGTATACGATCGAGTTCATTTTTCATGGTTCAGCGGTATTCCCATACTGGTATCGCTGGCGCGTCCATGCGTGCGTGCCTGCACCACCACAGGTAAACCAAGACCCTTCCCCGTTTTTTAATTATATCTCAGGAAGGGATGAAGCTCAGACAACCAAACTTAGGTGAAGTTGTCTTAGTGACAAGGGGGGTGGCAACTGCATGGTCACGTGGTATTACGTCATCAATGACGTCATCATAAGAGAAAAAAATATCTCGGGAAGGGATGAACCTCAGACAACCAAACTTGGGTGAAGTTGTCTTAGTGGCAAGGGGGGCGCAACTGTCTGGTCACGTGGTGTGACGTCATCGATGACGTCATCATAGGAGAAAAACAACATATCTCGGGAAGGGATGAAGCTCAGACAACCAAACTTGGGTGAAGTTGTCTAAGTGGCAAGGGGGTGCAACTGCCTGGTCACGTGGTATGACGTCATCGATGACGTCATAAAACGAGAAAAGGTTGATATCTTTGGATGGGATGAGCCTCAGACAACCAAACTTGGATGAAATTATCTACGTGGCAAGGGGAGTGCAAGTGCTTAGTCACGTGGTATGACGGTGACAGGCTATCTATGTACAATGGCATTAACACATGTCTCATTAACACAGAAAAATATGTAGCCGGGAGCTCCGCTTTTAGCCAGTGGCTAAATCTATATTAGAGTAATCAGGATTTTACTGGAGGGGGGGGGGGCTCGAAAAGCCACCCCCCCCTCCCCCCAGTCTGAATAGGGTTAAGAAAGCAATGGACAATGGAGGTGTTTGTGAAGTTGTGGTTTCTGAGGAAGAGCTCCCACAATGGAAGTATAATAAAAAATAGTGAAATGTTGAGCATTTTGTTCCACCATGGATACTGGAATAAACATGGCATTACACAATTTTCACGCTGTGTTGACATTCCTGGTCTGAAGACGGGCATCCACTTGGCCTGCAGTACAGCTTGCTTCAACCTGAGCCATGATTGTACTTGAGCATACTGAGCACTTAGACATTTCGGCCTCCTTTAGTAAACCACAGTAGCAGTGAGTACTCTCAAAGTACTTTTCGCTTTCGGCAGTTTCTTTATTTTAGTTTTGCTGTTCTCTCTCAGCCATATGATTGAGATGAAGTCATGCTTCATTACTTGCTCCCATCTCTTGCTTTTGGTTGTGTTCTCAGTGAACTTTTTAAGCTTTGTGTGCTTAGATTCCCTCCCTTGGGTAGTATACAGCCCTAACCCATATCCAAGGTCACTGAATAGTTTCTGAGCGGAGGGAACCATGTGAAATTCATGTGAAATGTGTGTGAAACGGCCATGTTTTTTTTTTGCATTTTTATTTTATTTTTATTGACCATTTATCCAACAATTACAGAGTTAAAAGACAAATTACAGCATATATATCCCCCCAACAACCCCTCCCAACAACACATTCCCAGACCACCCTCCTCCCATCCCTATTTAGTCCAGAACTATACACATACAGAGCACAAAAAAACAAAAACAAAAAATCCCCACCCACCCCCTTCCTAACCCTACCCGGCATACAGAGCACAGAAAAAAAAGCAAAGAAAAAGAAAAGCCACACCCTATACTATGTAAGCTTGGTTCATTGGAGGTCACCTGGTTGTAAATAAATCGAGCTTAGAATTTTTTCCCATTTAATGAAATTGAGCTTGTCCTTCTCTTTGCAATTAAAAATTCAATTTTGCATACAGATTTGAGTTTACTGAAAAATGATTCAATTTGCGGTTGTTGCTCTCTTAATTTGCAAGAAAATATAAAGGATTTTGCAACAAGTATAATGTGATTTAATGTAATGAAATCCTCATCGTTTTGCTTTGGTACACCCAATATGATATCCAGTTCGCTGAGATTTCTTTGTAAAATGTTTACCTCATGGAGGAAAGCTTGTATACGGGACCAAAAAGATTTTACAATCGGACAGGATACGAATAAGTGCAGTATTGTCTCATCTTCGTTTTGGCAGAAAGAGCAGAGCGGAGACTGTACTTTGCCAATTTTGTACAGTCTGGTATTGGTGAAATGATTCTGTGGAGAATTTTGAACTGAAACTCACGTAGCTTGGTCTCAATAGAGCATTTGAATGGAATACGATATATTTCATTCCAATCAAGGGATGATGAAGCAAAGTAGTTATTGTAAAAGAGTTGTGCTGTAGGTGGCTTAATTAGAGACAATAAACGCTATGTGACATCATGTCATTTAGTGCAAACGTAGGACCATTCGAATACAAAAAGAATTGAGCTGGGTCTAGTGCCAAAACAAGGGATGAAACATTTCCGGGAAACTCTCTTAATTTGCTTTTCCATCCGGATGGGATTGCCTCCAAGACACTTTTGAGTTGAAAAAGATGTAAAAATTTAAGATTAACATTAAATTTGCTTCTCAATATCGAGCCTTGTTCCTCAAACAATTGACCAATTTTATAATCAAAGGCATGCCATAGGCTAACTCGTGGCTGTTTCCTTTAAAAAAACTTAAAAAAAATTAGTTGTTTAAAAGAGACCCCCCCCCACAGACAAGGAAGAAGGCTCCCATATTTAGTGCTCAACGAGAAAATTAATTTTACCCCTAACTGACACCAAAACTATGTAGCCTCTAAAAATACCATTAAGAAAAAAATTTCGAACATATGTTACGCTAATCGTATAAGTAAAGATTTTTGAGATACACTGTTTTTGTAATTCTTTGTCACCTTGATTTGTGACATATCTCTTCTCTTCTTTTAGACAACAAATGCATTGCTGCAGTATTTGACAATAAATTATGTATTAGCTTGAGTTACAACTACCTGAATGTTTTCCCTGTTGCTATCTACTAGAATGATCAACTACAAAGTAGCATATGTTATTTATTGTCAAGTGTTTCAAAATGGGTCAGATGGATATACATCAATATTGCCTTTATTTAAAGTAACAGTCTTGTATTTTGGCAAATTTGGTGACTGATTCAGATAGTTAAGTAAAATTTGTTTACACTGGTACCTCTATTAAGCAGCCACCTATTAAGCGACCACCCTCTATTAAGGGACTGGTCATAAATTAGAGGGGGAGGGCTGGTGCATTTTTATTTTGGTCAACATGTTTTTGAGAAACCCTCCCCTGACCAAAAAATGTTGGCCCTCCCAAATGCTACAAAGACATTTTTAATATTGTTTTAAAATCTACTTTCATGTGATAATAGCAGTGCAAGATTTGATATGTCTTTCGTACCCGAAAGTTACTTCATCTGTGTGTGTTTTACATAGACATGTACATTAAGTTGCTTAAATCCCAGATAAAAATTATCTTGCCAGGTGAGTATTATTTGCATTGTTGTGGGAAATCTATAGGTCCTACTACAGGGTCGTAAAGCAAGCCTAAAAAAATCAAAAACTGGGTGGGGGGACACAGCATATCAACAACCTAAGTCAGCTATTAGGAAAGTTGAAATTCTCTAGCACACCAAAAATGTAGAGCCCAGCATGTGAAATTACCACATGTTTGGGTGAACTTTGATATGCGGGCTGCAAACTCGGGAGTTTTTAAGGATTGACTGGGGAAAAAGTGTGGGTAATACAGGGTAGGGTAATACAGGGCTGTAGCACTTATAGGGCCAGGGGCCCGTTTCTCAAAACGCCCGGTAATTAACGGGCCCGTAAAACTTATCGGGAGAGTTTACGGAGAAGTGTATCGGGTACAAGCGAGCGTTTCTCAAAGCTCCCGGTAACCTCCCGATAGTTCCGGATATTACAAATAACTTACCCAAAACTTTGTCGACACTAGATTACAAAGTGTACTGCTAAGTTTGTATTTCTAGCGAAAAAAGTAAAGAAATCAGCTAAAATGTGCGAAAACAAGAGCATTTTGTAGTGAAATTGTGCATTGAGATTGAACATTTGTTTACGTTTTTGCAATCAACACGTCAAACTGATTGACAGCTAAGCTGTCAAACGAATCGTTTTGATTGGTCGAGAAGCGAGATGGCCGCATCTGATTGGCTAAAACTCTCCAGTTTATCGGAATGGGGGGGAAAACAATCCGGGTAAGTTTACGGGAAACCAATGGCACTCCGAAGCGAGAACTTTTCGAGGCAAAACAATACAGGCCAGAAAATGGTTAGTTTTGAAAGAAAAAGAGGTACGTTTTCATTAATTTTAACTTGGCAGAGTCTAGTTGAATAACTAAGCTTTACCTAGAGTGAAAAAATTACAGGAAAACAAATCAATTTTCGACCTTATTTTAAGACTTCAAAATGCTTCCCGTTAATTAACGGGAGATCAAGAGCTCCCCTAAAAAATCGGCCGATTTAACGGGAACTTTTACGATTTCGAAAATAATGGGAGTTTTGAGAAACAGTCAAAATATATCGGGAGGTGTTAACGGGTCCGATAAGTTACCGGGCATTTTGAGAAACGGCCCCCAGGACCCTATAAGTGCTACAGCCCTGTATTACCCTAACAATGTTTGCATTTTAAACAAACAATGGCCCTCCCTTTATCATTTGCACCAAATTTTTAACATCCCTTTTTCAACTGCATTAAAATAAGAGGCCCTCTCCATCATTTTTGCACCAGCCCTCCCTCCTCTTATTTATGACCAGTCCCTATGCAGCAAAGTACAATCCTAAAGTACTGTATTTGTACATACCTGCATTAAGCAGCAGATCCCAAAGATGGCTGCTTAATAGAGTTACCACTGTCATTATAAATATAGGATATTACAGTAAATAGAGTCGTGAAGACATGAGTACAGCAAGTGTAATTTTCCTATTTAATTAGTATATCACATGGCGCCCAAAGCTCATGATCCTTGTATCTGTTTGCATTGGTATTGAGATACAGAACTTGTATGATACCCGATGGTAATACTCCATAAAATGCCCAAAATTGCTGATCCAATACGATGTTTGACAATGAATCGTGCCTACCTTTCTTCTGCTGTCTCTGCAGTGTGATCTCAAGGATTCTAATAGTGCTATCCGTAGCTTTTATAGGCGATAAAATAAGCTTCTGCTTTCAAACTCTCCTCGGACTTAAATTAACTGTGAAATTATCTAAGCTTGCTGAGGTACGTCTTTCTGTCTTTGTCCAAACTGCAAACACGATCAGATCCATTTGATAATATCGCTTTTGAGTTCACGAGCGTGGACTTTGGCTATTCCTTCTTTGGATATTTCGGGAAAATAACCATCATAGTCAGTCGAATTTCCGCGAAAGAACGAACAATCACATCGAAATACACATTCTGGAACCCAGACCTCCCCCGCTATATACTGCTAGATTTGGGTTCCCTGTGGTATAGCAGAAGGGTTTAGGGGGGAGCTAGTCGGTCGTTAGTCCTTGTTTTTACCACGAACTGGTGCCCCAAACAGGAGACCAGCGCGTTGTATTGTCTTTTTGTTGTTGAGTTGCCTCGGTGGAATGGGGCTTCTATTTTCGTGTGCAGATTATGCACTGAAATTGGACTTGGATTTCTGGGAAATGGGAATTAGACACCCCCCTGCATTCATAACCCTGCACTAGGTACGTTGGCTTTGCTTCATGAAGGTCCTCGTTAAATGTACGTTTTAAAATAACTAGACCGTAACGTTTTAAACCAATTAGATCTTTGCGCATGCGCTAATGGCGTCATTGATATTGTATTTTTTCATTTTCCCACGTTTTGTAACCCCCTGCACCTGGATTGTGCACGGATCAACTCCTTACACAGTGTAGGTTTTGAGATGACTAAAAAGTACCGATTTGAAACAAACTATTTTTTTCTGCAAAGATAGGTAACAACCCACATGGAGAAATTTAGTGGCAATGAGACCCATATATACGTTGGCGAAGGTACAGAGGTAACAGGAAGTTCAGTTGAGTTTTAGTCACGCCATGTCCCGCAGATAGCTCGTATGGTCCCGCATCTCGAGGGTCCCGTTGGATGGATGACTTCAGCATAAATTATGCTAATACCGTGCTAACGTAGGAGTGAGCGAGTGAGCGAGTGAGTGACATCGAGTCACCACGATAACTCTTTTGCTGTTGCTACGAGTTAAAAAACACTTAAAAAGATCTTGAAAGAAGAATGGCTTGTTGTAAATACATATAAGCTTATTGTTCCAAATAACTTGATTTGCTATGTCGTCTATAGAATCTATGCGAGGGGCATTCACCTCAGACCACGCCTCTAAACATTCTTTTTAAAAAGAAGGGAAATTATTTTCCCGATTGAGTTTTGAGACGTCAAAATTGCATTGAAAGAGGAAGCTTCCTCCCAAATTTCTAAGGTGGTGCAAAAATATAACCTTCCAAAAAGAATTAGGTTCCTCTAAGAATTTCTTGATACACATTATTCTTTGCGATTTTATCATAGACAAGATGTCCGGCATTCTGAACTTTATTTCTTGGTTCTGGACGAATATACCCTTAATATTCGGGTTATCACGAACATTAATGGATAAGAGTTCCAGCGCTATAATAAAGAGAAAGGACGAAAGGGGATCTCCTTGACGGACTCCGGAAAGTACATTAAAAAACGGTGTAGAGAAGCCATTATTAGTAACACAGCTACAATCCTGGCCTAAATTATCGGGACGGCTTAGTAATTTCGATATTATTACCGATAATGTAGGGAATTACAACGTACTCCACCATTCTCGCCCTTAATGCGCTGTCTATCCCTCTCTTCCCCTCTTTCCTCCCCCCCCCCCCCTCCCCCCCCCCTCCCCCATACAATGTTGTAATATCGCCAAAACATTAGCCACAATTTGGAATGGATCCAACATTGTATGGGGGAGGGGGAGGGGGCTGGAGGAGGGAGGGCGCGCGAAAGAAAGAAGATGGAAGCGGGCGATATTAAATGGAGAGACATTGTGTTTTAGGGAATCAAAGGTGGGTAATATTTGTCTCAGAGTTTGCGTATGAAAGTTTATATGGCAGACAGATACTAGAGCTAGGGGTTTTATACGTTTGGAGGGGTCAGACTGCAGTGGCTTTAGCGTCACAGGCGCTCAAAACTGTACGTTATTAGCGTACGCGTGCGCGAACCAAAAGCTGATCTTGGGAAGCCTGTGTCCATATTAAACTGGCCAGGATTGTAGTTATATTCGTGTAAAACATACAGACCCACGAAATGAATGAGTCACCAAAGTCAAACTTGCGCAGCGCTTGGAAAAAATTTACGATTAAGAGAGTCAAAAGCTTTTTCGAAGTCGACGGTTGTCAACAGGGCGTCAACTTTATTTGTCTTGGTATAATGAAATAAGTCATCTATTGATCTGACTGTATCGAAAATTGTTCTCCTTTGACGTAAGCATTTTGATTGTGGTGAATTATGTGCGGAAGTACTTTTTCTAGCCTTTTTGCGATACACTTTGATCCTATCTTAACATCAACATTAATTAATGATATAGCTCTCCAATTTTTGTGTGCCTCCTGTCCTTGCCTTTCTTTTCGATTAAAACTATTATAGCCTGTTTCTGCGATGTGCTTAGCTCACCATTGCGATACAAAAATTAAGGCATTTAACTAACATTTTACCAATGGTTGCCCAAAAGTCTTATAAAATTCGACCGGGAGCCCATCGCTACCTGGAGATTTATTTTGAAAAGAGGATAAGATATTAAAGCATTCTACAGGAGATAGCTCTCCTTCGCATGTCGTTTTCAATAAATCCGTGAGCTTTGGGGTTTGAGGGGAGGTTAGAAAAGGACAACACAAGTCATCGATATCATCCTTGCATTTTTCACTATATAAATCTGCATAAAGAGAGTGCAATTCGTCCATTATTGTTTTGGGTTTCGACGTAATTTCTCATCTGATTTGTATACTTTTCTTATCACGCTTTTCTTTTTCCTAGAGTTTTCCAAATTCAAAAAATACTATTTTTTCTCCTTTCTCATACCAATTTACTTTCGATCTAATAATTGCTCCTTCGGTAATATAATTATATTCGTTTTCATAATCGAGTTTGAGAGAATTTAACTCTTTAAGGACTTTTGAGAACTGTTCTCTGCACATAATTCTTCTGCCTTTTTAATGTTTTGTTCTACAGATTTGAGTGAATCACGTCGATTCTTGGCTTTAGCTTTGCTATACTTTATCGTTTCGATTCTGATTTTATATTTGAGCCAGTCCCACCGAACTCTAATATCTTCTGTGTAATTTACTTCATTAAGCCAATCTGAGTGCTCGCTTTTAATCATTTCTAGGTATTGATTGTCGTCACATAAACTATTATTAAATTTCCAATGGGATGAGCCCCGTACAGTTTCGTCGATACTATTGAAATCTAGAGTTATCGCAGAATGGTCAGTTCTTATTGGTGTTTTGATGGAAGCGTCTTCGACATCCTCCTTGTAGAGAGTCGCTAATAAGGAAAAAAATCTAATCTTCGCTGGATAAGAGGCTTGTTTTGCCGCCATGTGAAACGCTTTTGATCCGATCCGGAAGTCTCAAAATGTCAATTAAATCATTGTCGAACATAATTTTTTCCACCAACTTAACTGACTTCTTTTGTGATCGCGCAGGAGGGCTGCAATCGATATCCGATTCAAACGTTATGTTCCAGTCGCCACCAATTAAGAAAGAAACATCTTCCGAGAACTGAAGTGAATCTAAAATGCCGGCAATAGACTGAAAAAAACTGCATTGTTCTTGAACTTTATCAGGCGCGTAAAGGTTCATCAGAAAGAAAATGGAATCTTGAAGAAGTACTTCTAATAAGAGGTACCTTCCCGACGTATCCAGTTGTGCAGACTTGACCACGATGTCTAAATCATCCCTGACAAGAATAAGAGTTCCTCTACTCTGATTTGTACCGTGGGCAAAATACATATCTCCGCTCCAATCCTTCCTCCATTGATTCTCCTTCTCTTTTGTGGAGTGAGTTTCTTGTAAAAAGAAGATCGAGGCCTTTTGTTTTTTCAGCCAACTAAAAACTGTTTTCCGTTTTTTGTTTTCACACAAACCGCGACAATTGAGAGAGAGGACAGCGAACTGGATATTATTTTGCTGCGCCATTAGTCATTGAACTGTAAACGAATAAATTAAACCCTCCACTATCGAATGATGAATGATGTGATTTAGAATGTAATTTAGAAAGTATAGGGTGTGCTAGGAAGAATGCCTTCACGGCAAGAGGAAACAAAGGAAAACAAAACACAACTAGTGACAGCGGCACATACAAACAAAAGCGAAATGTAAACGAAAGCATTCTTTGCGTTTAAAAGGTAGCCTGCCTAATGAAGACTTTAGCGCTACCTCACAACTGCGTCGCGCAAAAACGTTTGGCTAAGCGTTAAGAATTCCCGTGCCCGGCCGGTGCTCTTGAAATTCTTTGAACAAAGGATGTTTTCGTCGTGCGTTGATTAGAAATTTAAATCTCAGAAAGAGAGAAAAAGCAATGAACAAAAGTGTGCATTTTTCAAAAAGGCTATTTTAAGAATTAGTTTAAAGAATTATTATTATTTAAAGAAAAAACAAACGACCAACTGGTTCTAGAAAAAATCAACAAAACGATCATCAATGAATAACTTGTCCGGCTCCGACCTGCTGAAGTAAGCCTTCTTCCCGGCTTCCTTTGCCTCTTTTAGCTTTGGAAGCAACCTTTTCCTTTTATCAACGATCGCCTTCGGCAAATCGGGCGAGACTCCAAATCCCAGCCCCTTCGGTAGCTTTACTGCTGCAGAGAACACATCCTCGCGGTCCGGGTAGCGGAGAAAACGGGCAATAACCTGCCGTGGCTTCTGTGCTGAGGAGGAGTATTTTCCGATTCTGTGGATTCTCTGGAACTCTATTGTTGAAGCTTGCTCTTCCATTCCAAGCTTGGCAGACAAAAATTCGCGAAGGACTGCTTCAGTATCTTCTTCTCCATTCTCTGACTCAGGGACCCCGAAAAACCGTTTTCACGTCTAACATACACGTCTAAGTACAGCTTCTCCTGCCGCAACTTTTCTAGCTCTCCAGAGTTCACGGTTTTGTCTTTTACGTCATACAAGTTCGCTCTCAATGTCATGATTTCCCCATTTAGAGCTTCTAAACCCGTCTCCAGCTCCTTGACTCTATCGTCCGTCTTTCTCAGGCTTTCTTTAATACCCGAAAAGTCGTGCTGAAGATCCACTATTTTGCACTCAATAGTAGAGGTTTTGCACTCAATTGACGCAATTTTCTTACTCAGATCGCTGAATTTCTCATCAAGGGACACTAACACGGCCTAACACTTGATCAACCTTCGAGGATAGTTCGTTCATACTTTCTGTTGGACTGGCGATAATATCTTTGATCTCCTCACTTTTAAGTCTTGTTTTCTTTTTGCTCACGTCCGTTTCTGATTCGGAGCTACTTTTCCGTGACTTCCTCTTTAAATTCTTGGATAAAACATCCATTAACCAAAAAATTTTAACAGAGCACTTTCACACACGTCTTCACGCTGTCATGGCTCGACCCACGGCCATGTGAAAATAAACCGTTTTTCACATAGTATTTCACACTAGCTGATGCCCGTGAAAAAATCACGGAGTGCAAGGGGGAAATTTATCTTACTTATATAAAAATGGCGCGCGTGACATGGAAACGAGGCTGAAAATAAAAACAAACATGGCGGCTGCTCAGGGAAATCCCAGCTCGTGAGGGGAAGACAAAACTCTTAGCGTTTGCAGACTTCCCGGGTCAGAATAAGAGCAAAGGCTGGGAGGGTAATGTAGTCTTTGTGGGTTGGTTGTGAAAAATGAGAAATTTCTAGCGGTTTTCAGCAATAAAAAGGCAACTTGTCGATATCGATATTTTCGGTACTTTAATCGTTTGTTGTGAGCTGTGGTTTCCTGAAGATGACACAAATTTGCTGTGTATCAGAATGCGATCAATGCGAAGGAAAGGTCGGAAAAGGTGGAAAGAGGGTATCCCTCTTCGGTTTTCCGCAACCAAATGACCGGCAAGGGCAGAAAATGAAGAAAAGGTGGCTCGAGAAGATCACTCCCCCGCGAAGTCAGCGGCAAGGGAAGACTGTAAAAGTTCATTTGCATGCAAAGGTCTGCTCCGAAAACTTCGAAGAAGCGGACTTTATCTACCGTGGCTTTGGCCAAAAATGGTCTAACAGAAGACTTAAAAGAGATGCAGTCCCAAGCCTGTTTACATAGAATAAGGGCAGGACCGTTCAAGATGTAAAAGAGAACTCAAATTCGTCTGAGGGCAGGACCGTTCAAGATGTAAAAGAGAACTGAAATTCGTCTGAGAAAAAGGAGACACAAGAATTAAACACACAGGAGCTTGATCATCGCATTAAAGAACTGGAGGGTAAAGTTCAAAAGCTAGAAAAAGATAATTTGAAGCTGAAGGAAGAGCTACGGCATTTGAAAGAACGACAGCACACAGCCCAATTTAGTTATGAACAATTTAGAAACAATGCCAGTGACGTACGATTTTATACCTCTTTTCCTAGTTTTGACGTGCTGGAAACATGTTTTAGTTTTCTTAACCCTGGTGCTAATAGCGAAAACTTCAACTACTGGAACTCTTCTGTTGATCAAGCTCGTGAACAGGTGGATTCTTTAGATGATGAGGAACCGACCAGCTGCAAACGGGGCAGACCAAGGGCACTTGACACCAAGACAGAATTCTTTATGTTTCTGTGCAGAGTGCGGCAAGGTTTTCGAGAGAAGCATTTGGCACATCTGTTTAATGTCTCTGTGTCAACTGTATGTAGGATCATCATAACATGGGGTAAATATATCTACTTAAGACTTGGATCTCTAAATATTTTGCCAGATAGGACTACTGTTGATTTAAACATGCCGGAATCTATGAAGAAGAAGTATCCTTCCTGTCGAGTAATAATTGACTGTACTGAAGTTAAAGTGCAAACGCCATCTTCAATGGTTCTGGTGTCTGAGTTTTTTTCTAACTACAAGAACCACATGACCCTCAAAGCTCTTGTTGGCTGTACCCCATCTGGTGGGTGCAGCTTTGTGAGTAAACTTTACACAGGCAATATTTCTGATGTTGAAATTACGAGAAGAAATGGTTTCTTGAACATGAAGTTTGATACTGGTGATTCTGTCATGGCTGATAGGGGATTTACAATAGAGAAGGACCTACCGTGTGGAGTTTCCCTGAACATTCTCTCATTTTTAGGTGGGAGAAAACAGTTTGAACAAATGGAGGTGATAAAGTCTCAGGCAATTGCCCAAGAAAGAATACACATTGAAAGGCTCATCAGTAGAATTTAAGACTTCCGTATTTTGATGGTGTCATACCGTTGACCATTGCTGGCTCTGTCAATCAACTTTTCACAGCTTGCTGCTTATTAACCAACTTTCAGCCAGGAATTATAGCCTCTCTGCCAAGCGTCCATGAGGAGTGAAACACGTTTGATAAGCTGTACCATCCTGGATGGGGGGGGGGCATTCAAATAGAGGGAGTAGCCCACCCCCCTCCTTCCTCCATGCCCCACCATTTCCTGCCTCCATGCCCCACCATTTCCTGCCTATATTATAAATATTATAAAATCAAGGTATGGGCTTAGAATAAAGGAACATGATTTTTGGTATGAAATTTTTATAGTAAGATTCAATTGCCCAAATTCAGGATATAGGGATATTAAAGTAAGAAGGGGATGCAGATTGTTCAGAAATGGAAGCATGAATCAGGAATATATATTTCTATTCAAAAGAAAATTCAATTTGAGTGAAATGGGCATTCCAAATATGATATTTGGCTTCACAAGAACACTGAGCTACATTAATTCATTCAATGTATTTACTAATATGACACATTAATCTATGCAATCAATATAATTATTCCAGAAATATTTATTAAGACAAGAAAACAGCCCGTCACTTCGTGACGCTGGAAGACCCAACCTAAGTTCCCCCTTCCATAAACTACTGATTTACATTACTATTGACCTCCCTTTTTGTGTGTTTGTTTTGCACTGGTCTCCCTGATTTTGGTGGAGAAAATGACGCACGTGTGTGTCTTGGTGAGTCAGTCCGGTTCTCAAATCTATCTAAGAACCCGCTAAAATTGAAAACGCAGCCTATTACAGAAAAACATTTGACTTCGGAATTGTTTGTATAATGCTTATCAGTATGGCACGAGAGAAGAAACAGGTAAAGTTAAACTGTTCTAAGAAATTTCTTAGTTTATCATAGGAATATTTAGAGAATATCATTAGCGCGCGCTCTGTAGGCAGTGCCAGGTGTAAGTTTGTTCAAACTTGAATGAAATTTTCTCAGCTCAAATCTTTCTCGAATTAGAATTATCCCTACACACAAATGTAAGTAAACTGTAATAGAACCATTTAGGTTTGAATGTCTATGGTGCTATCGGCTAAGGGAACTGTGTTCTTTTTTAGTTTATGTGGGAGATTTCAACATGGCCGCGATGGCGGCTTTGTCCCTCGCTGAAAAAATTGCTTGAATTAGAACTTAGCCAAAGGTGAATCTTTTCCAACAAAAACACGCCCACTGGAGAGATTTCCTCCTCTTCTGGTTTGTGTCATTCGTTTTGCGATACAGCGTCAGGATTTATACTTAGAAAATGTTGTTCATGGCTTTGTGGCATTTCGCCTTAGCGTGCTTCCAGAAAGCAAGGCGGTGTACGGCGGTGTACGTTTGTTCAAACTTGAATGAAAATTTTTCTCAGCTTAAGGCTTTCGAATAATAATTATCCCTGCACATTCCTGCAAGTAATCTGTGCTAGAACCATTAAGGTTTAGATGACTATGGTGATTTCGGCTGTGCGAACTGAGTTCTTTTTTAGTTTCTGTGGGAGATTTCAAAATGGCGGCGATGGCAGCTTTGTCCCTCGCTTAAGAAATCGCTTGAATTAGAAGTTAGTCCAGGGTGAATCTTTTCCAACCAAAACACGCCCACTGTGGAGATATCCACTTTCTCTTCAGGTTTGTGAACTTCGTTTGGCGACACAGCTTCAGGGCCAAGCGGAGTGAGTGCGGACGATTTAGCCAATCAGAAACGTTTGCGCAGACAACCCGATTATAAAAGTGACAAATTGCAGTGCACACAACTATTTAAATATTTAAATAAGGTAGGGGTCGCATTAGGAGAGATTTGTTTATGTTTGCGGTAGTAAAAAAATTGAAAGTCCGAATATTTAGGCTGCTTCCAATTTTTTGCTACGGTCGCACTAGACTTCCGGATTTTTTTAGTTTGCTTTTACTTGTCAATCAAACTGCACGCTGGCTGTGTATCATATAACCTTGTTTATTATTACCGGGCCATTCGCGCGTGATTGCTTTTACGCGGCAAAGATGGACATCGAAATGTTATTACTTGCTGTAGGTTTTCTCTTGAACTATCAGTTCCAGTTAGCACAACAACTTGGTGTTTTTATGCTGATGCTCATACATTACCAGCAGGCTCAAGCAAGGTTTATTTTAGCAATACGTAGACGGCATTTGAGGCAGTATCGGCGTCGATTGCGTTTTGGCCCATGGGCTTGGATTCACCCGCGTCCTGATGAATCATGGTTTGAAATCGATTATTATAATCGCCGTATTCCCGAAACAAAGTTCAGACAACAACTTCGTATGGACAGGGATACATTCCAAGCACTGGTTAGGATTTTAGGACATCGTATTCAAAGGGAAGATACACGTTTTCGGCGTTGTATTACGCCTGAAAAGGTTTTAGCAATAGCAATACATCGCTTTGCCCATGGGAACTCTTATGTGAGTATCGGCCCATCTCTGAACGTTGGTAAAAGTACAGTTGTCGAGGCGGTCCAAGATGTAGTCGAAGCGTTATTGGAAATAAAGGACGATTATATACATTTTCCTGAAACGCAAGAGGAAACCGAGGAAAGTATTGCGACATTTGAAGAACTTTCTGACCTCCCAAACATAGTAGGAGCTATCGATGGTACACACATTCGTATAAATGCGCCCCGAGAGAGTGCTTTTGACTACTTTAGCCGGTATCAGCAGTATGATTTCGGAATTCAGGCAGTGGCAGATGGAAACCTGCTATTTCTAGATTTTTCTGCTGGCTATCCCGGCAGTTTACACGATGCTAGACTTTTGCGTAACAGTACATTGTATAACAGAGCCGAAGCAAGGGATGTTTTGACTGTCCCTGTAGTGGATATAAATGGTGATGATATTGGTCCGTATTTGGTAGGTGATAGTGCCTATCCTATATCGCCATGGCTACTTAAACCATTCCCCGAAGCCACAAGAAATCGACAAGAGATAAAATTAATAAACAGCTTTCAAAAGCAAGGGTGAAAGTAGAATGCGCCTTTGGGTGTTTAAAATCTCGGTGGAGGATTTTGTCCAAGCGCCTCGACAGTGATATCGCGTTTTCAGTTAAAATTTCTATAGCATGTGCAATACTTCACAATTTTTGTATAAGAATGGGTGATCTCTGGGATGACTGTGGGCCAGGTAATAATAATAACGACGACGATGAAAGCGACAGCGATGATGATGATGATGATGTTGTAAATGACGGAGAAGCAATACGGGATATTTTAAAAGATTATATTTACTAGACTCCGGCACACGGCCCTTTGCAAGAAATAAAAACAAAAACAGTAACTCTATCGATATAAACTGCGTGCACCTACTACCTAACTAGCCAAGTCCGTGCGATGTATAGATCGCAAAATACTAGTATTATTGTTCGTGTAAATACGTTTCTTTACATTATATACAACAAAGTTTTGTTATTTATTGTCCTTGGTCCTTGGTTCCTTTGCTGGTCATGAATTGTGTCAAAGCCCCCATAAACTGCCCCATCATTGCAGTCTGTTGCTGTTGCGCTGCAGCAAAACTGTCCATGAAATCACTCATTTTCTTGCTGCTTTCCCGAAAACATTTCATGCTTTCTCCAAACTCTGTCCCCTCGTCCTCCTCCTCCTCTAGAGAGCACTTTCTCGATTTCCTGTCTTTGCGTTGCTGCTTCTTTTTGGCGCTGCTAGTTTGGCCTCCATGGTTTGTTTTATTATCCTCTCAACTACTGGTAGAGCTGGTCGAGGTATTTAAACTATCGCCTTGACTGCAGCCTGAGGATCCCGCCTCCGAAACATGCTGCAGAGTCACACTGTCCCGACAACCAAGGACTTGATCTATCTCCTCATAGAAGTTGCTTGTTTTCTTCCCTCCACCACTTTGCTTCTTTTCCACTCTTTTGCACTTTTATACTTATCGATAAGATATGTCATTTTTTTCTTGCATTTGTCCACCACTTTGTTACAGCCCTCTCTTTCATTTAGCTCTTCGCAGAGCATTTGCCACGCGGTCCGCGATTCTCTGCTTTCGAGTCTATCGTGGTACTCGGCCCATAATTGAACCAGGACTTTAATCTCTTGTTGAGACCAGGTATCGTACTTCTTAGTGTCCTTCGTTGTCGTTGTTTTGCCCTTCTTCTTGGATGCTCCTGCTGAATCCGAGCATGCGCTTGAAGCTGAGAGCGCAGGCGAAACTGAACGCGCCGAGAGAGAAGGGGATGTCGAACGCGTGGACAACGACTGCGTAAAATTAACAGGAACATGTGATTGTGGCCCAGCTCCGTTACCTGCCCTAAAATGCCCTGGAATGGCCCTTGATGACCTTGAAACATCCCACTGTTGTATTGTTGAAAGCCCAGGTTGGGAAAGCTTTGGTGTTGTTCTGGAAAGTCAGTATAGCCTTGATAACCAAAAGGGTATTGCCCCGCCATTCTAGCAAGAATACTAACGCAACTAGCGGAAGATTAAACTTGATGCCCATTAAAACAGTGCTCGCGCTTCATCATGTTACAAGTCAAATTGACAGATCGACTTCTAGAACAAAGGATTTGTTTGCTTTTCTAAATTTTGGGGTGCTCTGAGGCAGCCCATCGGCTTCTTTGAAGTTTTCGGAGCCTTGCCTAAAATTTAGAACACTTCCAAATTTTGGCAGATTGGGGTCGCACTAGGATTTCGCGCCTTGTTGACAGATTCAAGAGTTGTGTAAATATAAATTCGCCTAGTGCGACCCCTACCTAAGTACATAGAAATTGTTGTACAGAGATTATTGTACATTGGAAATTGTATTATTATTCCAGAAATATTTATTAAGATAAGTGAGAAATTGCAGTGCACACAATTATTTAAATATTTAAAATTCATATTGAAATAAGTACATAGAAATTGTTGTACAGAGATTGTTGTACATTGGAAATTGTATAAATTATTTTATATATATATAAATATTATTTTGAAATATAATTAACTTCTGAGACATTTCATTTTTTTTTCACTGCGAAAGTCATTTTTATTGTATTCTCCTTTGTAATTATTATTATTATTTTTTGTTAATCTTTATTATTTATATATTATATTAATAAAAATTACAGACACACCTAACAAAAAAAAAACATATATGCACTCCAATTTCAACATACATATACCGATATATAACAATTTCAAAACACATACTAACAGCAGAAAAAAGGTTATCAGGAATTAAACATTTTTAAAAAGAGGATCCCATTTCTTTAGATAACTTAGAACTTTATCTTTTTTGGAGGCGATGGAAAGCTCAATTTTCTCGATGTCTTTCACGTGTTTCCAAAATAACTGTAGATTTCTAGGTACATTTAGTTTTCGTAATCGACAAAAGTATATGTAACGCTTTGCCAATATTATTAGAAAATTTAAAAGACTCTTCTTATCGATTTCCTTAGTTACCCCTAACAGTATTTCAATTTCTGATAGATTAATATCCGATTGTAATATATTATAGTCCTTCAGGCATCTTTCCATTGACCTCCAGAAGCCTTGAACTTGTATACATCGAAAAAATAAATGCTCGAGGGTTTCATCATGGGAATTACAGAAACCACATGAAGGGGATTCCACTAATTTGATCTTAAAAAGTGACTTATTTAGGTACAAGATTCTATGTGTTATTTTCCATTGAAACTCCCTGTGTTTTGTATCGATTGTTACTTTGAATGGAAGGGTGTATATTTGCTCCCAATCAAACACATGGTCAGGATAAACCTGTTGGTATTTAAGCTTCGAAGTTGGTTCTAAGATAATTTGGTCGATTAAAATACGATAAATACCTTTTGCTTTCAGTTTTTCTAAAACATAAGACTTATCTCCTATTTTGAAGGTCGTTGTCATATCATCACTTTTGTGATTTTCATTCACATTTACGTTGCTGCTCAGGACCTGCTTCCATTCAAGAGGGAGGGACCGACTTATCCCAAGTAACAAGAAATAATCTGATAATGTTACCGAACTGTTAGATCTTTTGGTTAATATATCAAAATCAAAAAGTTTGCCTTGTGAATCGAGAATATCTTTAACCTTTATAATGCCTGCCTTAACAAGATGACTTCTATAGCATGTTTGCTTTCCTATCAAAATGTTCTTATTATTCCACAAAACCTGATTCATGATGCCATTATAGTCCGTTGGGGTATGATTTGTATTTCTGCTGTTACTAGAGACCATGCCTTAAAGCATTCTTTATAGAAACATGGCAACGAAGGGGGTAAAGAGGCCCGAGAAAAATCACAATTCAGAAGAAAAGATCCCCCACCCTCCGGAGGTGGTGAGACAAAACTAACTTCCAAATATTTGAGCTTGATTCTTTGTACCGTTTCAAAAATAGCACCCTTTGAGATTTAATCATCATTTCTATATTTGGCATGCATAGCCCTCCTTTGCTGTAATCATTAATAGCTGCCCTGCGTTTTATCTTGTCTTTGCCGTTCCATAAAAAGTTAAACATTAGTTTCTCAATTTCGATACATATCTCTTTGTCAAAACATAATGTGGTCGCACGATAAAGCACCTTTGGAACTATAAACGTTTTCAAAATTTGAACCCTGCCAAAAACAGTGAGGTTTCTCCATTTCCATAGATTTAAGACTTCTTTTATATTTTTCAGTATTGTATCTAGATTAAGTTCCCTTCTAAGTTTCTTATTATATGTGAAAAAGACGCCTAATATGAGGATTGGTTCGTCTATCTTTTTAATAGGGAGCTTTTCCTTGGAGCCAAGTCGACTTTCCCCTAGCCACATGGCTTCAGTTTTGTCTTCATTTACTACGAGGCCAGAAACCTTACCAAACGTTGACATAGATTCCATTAAAGCCTCATAGGATTTTTTATCCTGAATGAAGACAGTCATATCATCCGCGAATATACTAAGTTTTACCTCTTCTTTACCGATAACAATTCCTTTTATCTTGTCATTTTCTTTAATATGACTTGCCAGAATTTCTAGGGCAACAATAAAAAGATAAGGACTCAGAGGATCTCATTGGCGGACTCCGGATTGTATATCAAAAAAGGCAGAGGAGTGGCCATTATTCATAACACAACTCACCAAGTTAGGGTAAAAAACTTCAACCCATCTCACAAATAATTCGCCAAAATTAAACTCTCTTAGCGCCCTTATCAGAAACTTCCTATTTAGAGAGTCAAAGGCCTTTTTAAAATCAATTGCTATCAAAAGTCCTTTTATTTTCTCCGAGACTGCATATTCTAAAATATCTTCAATCGATCTGACAGCATCGGAAATAGATCTACCCGTCACATAGGCGTGCTGGTCCGAGCTTATTAAAGCTGGTAAAACCTTTTGGAGCCTCATAGCTAGCGCCTTGCTTCCTATTTTGGCATCCACGTTAATAAGGGAGATAGGTCTCCAATTTTTAAGAAAGCGTCTATCTTTATCTTTTTTTTCAATTACTTTAATTATTGCTTGGCGCTGCGAGTTTGAAAGTTGACTTTTACTAAAGGCACAATTTAAGGATTCCACAAGCTGGTTCCCTAACAAGGACCAGAACATCTCATAAAATTCGATTGTCAGCCCATCGTTTCCTGGAGTTTTATTCTTTTGAAACTTTTGTAACGCCTGAAAACATTCACCTGCCGTGAGTTTGCCTTCACACAGCATCTTATTGCTTTCTGATAACGGTTTTATGTTCACTGTTTGAAGAAAAGATTCCGTGACGTCACTGTCCTCTTCAGTTCTATTTTCGTATAAATCTCGATAAAATTGTTCGAGTTCTTTCATGATCACTTTTGGTACAGTTGTCAATTTGTTATCATTAGTGTATATTTTCCTTATCCAATTTTTTTATATTGATGATTCTCCAAATTTAGAAAAAAATTATTGTTCTTTTCACCGTGCTCGTACCAAGAAACTCTTGATCTAACAATATCCCCCTGAGTGATATAATCTACAAATTTTTCATAATCTGACCGAATTGACTCCAAGTTAGCCGCATTGATTTCGGAAGGTGATTCATCATTTATCTCTTCGTATTCCTTGAGATTTTTTCAATCTCTATAAAATTAGACCTGCGTTGTCTGGCCTTGTGTTTGCTATAAGCAATAGTGGCTTCGCGTATTCTGAATTTTACAAAATCCCACGCAGTTCGTTTGTCGGAAATGTCTGCTGCTTCCTTAATCCATTCCTCGTATTTTTTCGTGATAAGTGAGAAGTATTCGGAATCACTAGTTAGGCTTGAATTGAATTTGCAATAATAAGGGCCTCGTTTTTGTTGGGCTAATTGACTGAACTTCAAAATAATCGCAGAGTGATCCGATTTAACAGAGGGTATTATATCGACAGATTCTATATCTTCTTGTAACTCGTCACTAACCAACCAATAATCTAATCGTCTTTGTCTTAATGGTTTCTTTTGTCTCCATGTAAACCGTTTTACTTTAGGATTTCGTAAACGCCAAATATCAACAAGATCATTATCTAAATTCAAATCATTCAAGTCCTTAACCGATGTTTTAAGTTTCACGGTGTCATAATCACAATCTAATTGAGTCATACAAATATTCAAATCCCCACCAAGAATAGTATAGCATCCATTCAATAATAGTCTGAACCGAATTAACAAATTATTTAGTGATTTATTAAAACCCGCCTGTTCCCTTTCTTTATCAGGGGCATAGATATATATTAGCTAGCAAAAGGGGCGTCTCTTGCACAAAAGCGTTGATGACAACATACCTTCCATTCGTATCACATTCCACAGACTTCGTTTGAAAATCCAAATCGTCCCTCACCAGTGTTATAACTCCTTTGCTAGAAGCCGTACCATGCGAGAAAAAAATATGTCCCTTCCATTTTTTTCTCCAAATAGATTCCATGTTTTTTGTACCATGAGTTTCTTGTAAGAAAACTATATCTGCATTTTGTTTATCGATCCACGTTAGAACGGATTTACGCTTGAAATTATCACGAAGCCCTCGAGCATTTAAGGAAATTATTCTAAGATTAAGACTTTTGTTGCTTCACTGAATTATGAATACTTAATGGGATTCCTCTTTCGAAAATATTTAGTTGCATACCTTGTTTTGACATTAACAAAAGAAACGTTTCTAAAAAAAGGAACAAGTGCGCTACTATAAACATCTATTGGCGCGTCGCGTAATTACGTAATTGCTGTCCTTTTTTCAAGTACAACTGCTTAGTTTAAAAGGTTCTTCAAACGGAATAATTATGCAAATGAAGGAATTAAAGAATTGTAAACAGATTGACAGCAAAATAAATATCATGACTTTATAGCCAAATAAGAAACGAAACTAAACTTGGAGAATATCATCTATATATAGTTTGTCGGGTTCCGCCCTACTGAAGTGTGCCTTTTTTCCCATAGACTTGGCCAATTTTAGTTTAGGCACTAATTTCTTTCGTCTATCTGCAGATCTGCAGATCAACCGATACCGCAAGCTTCGTTCCTTTCAAGTTGCCAACCTTCGCAAAAACTCGTTCTCTATCAGAGTAGCGGAGAAAGCGTGCAATGATGGGCCGTGGCTTGCTACTGTTTTCCTTGAATTTGCCTACTCGGTGTACTCTTTGGAATTCAATCTCTTCTGTGTACTGGACTTTAAGCGACTTTTTCAAAAAAGCCGTCAAAACCTCCTCGGAATCTTCCTTGCCCTCTTCCGCTTCAGGTAAACCATAGAATCGTAAATTCTCTCTTCTACTATATACTTCCTGATACAGCAGTTGGTCCCTCAGCTTTTCAAACTCGGCTTTCGTCTCATTCTCGGCGGCCTCCAAGTTATCCTTTGCTTCCTCCATATCAAGATTCAGGCTTTGGACTCCTTTCTCTAATTCATTCACTCGATCGTTTGTCATTACAATATTTAGTTCAAGTGTTTCCAGGTTTTCCTGCACATTATCCACTTTTCTTTCCACGGAAGTTAACTTCTCGCTCACGAGAGACAGCTTAGTGTCTAGTTTGGCTTCGAGGCTAAACACTCTCTTCAGAACCAAGTCGAGTTTGCTTGAAAGGTCTCCCGCCATTTGCAAAGCTTTGAACACTTCATCTCCTTCGTCTTCTGCTTCTACTGATTGTTTCGGGCAAAATTTAGATCTTTTAGGTAAATCAGTGTCTAGCTCTGTACTGCTCTGTCTTGATTTTCGTTTGCTTGACTCCACCTGCACTTGTAATTGGGTTTCAAACGTCGCCATAACGGACAGCCTAAAAAACACGTCTTCACTCTGCCATGACCGACACCGAAAAATCTATGAGACATTTATTATTATTATTATTATTATAAAGAATTGTAAACAGATTGACAGCAAAATAAATATCATGACTTTATAGCCAAATAAGAAACGAAACTAAACTTGGAGAATATCATCTATATATAGTTTGTCGGGTTCCGCCCTACTGAAGTGTGCCTTTTTTCCCATAGACTTGGCCAATTTTAGTTTAGGCACTAATTTCTTTCGTCTATCTGCGATTTCTTTAGGCAGATCAACCGATACCGCAAGCTTCGTTCCTTTCAAGTTGCCAACCTTCGCAAAAACTCGTTCTCTATCAGAGTAGCGGAGAAAGCGCGCAAAGATGGGCCGTGGCTTGCTACTGTTTCCCTTGAATTTGCCTACTCGGTGTACTCTTTGGAATTCAATCTCTTCGGTGTACTGGACTTTAAGCGACTTTTTCAAAAAAGCCGTCAAAACCTCCTCGGAATCTACCTTGCCCTCTTCCGCTTCAGGTAAACCATAGAATCGTAAATTCTCTCTTCTACTATATACTTCCTGATACAGCAGTTGGTCCCTCAGCTTTTCAAACTCGGCTTTCGTCTCATTCTCGGCGGCCTCAAGTTATCCTTTGCTTCCTCCATATCAAGATTCAGGCTTTGGACTCCTTTCTCTAATTCATTCACTCGATCGTTTGTCATTACAATATTTAGTTCAAGTGTTTCCAGGGTTTCCTGCACATTATCCACTTTTCTTTCCACGGAAGTTAACTTCTCGCTCACGAGAGACAGCTTAGTGTCTAGTTTGGCTTCGAGGCTAAACACTCTCTTCAGAACCAAGTCGAGTTTGCTTGAAAGGTCTCCCGCCATTTGCAAAGCTTTGAACACTTCATCTCCTTCGTCTTCTGCTTCTACTGATTGTTTCGGGCAAAATTTAGATCTTTTAGGTAAATCAGTGTCTAGCTCTGTACTGCTCTGTCTTGATTTTCGTTTGCTTGACTCCACCTGCACTTGTAATTGGGTTTCAAACGTCGCCATAACGGACAGCCTAAAAAAACACGTCTTCACTCTGCCATGACCGACACCGAAAAATCTATGAGACATTTCATACTTTCAAGAAAAATACAAAAGAAGTTCAGAATTTCCATATACTCTTTGCAGAATAGTCCTGTTTCAAATTTTCTACTGCTAAATAGACATCGACAGCACATAAATACAGTGGGAGCCTCAATTGCAAGTCGAAAGTGTTGTGAATACCGAGGAGAAACTGATGAAGCTTGAATTTTACAATATGCAAAGGATTTCTTTGTATTCACAACTTTTCCGGCTCAAATTGGAGCTCTCACTGTATTGATATAACATTCCAGCAGTAGAGTAGAAATGCATGGCCAATATGCTCAGTGTTAGTGATACATGAAGTGCCGCTTTGTTCTTGACGGAGAGGATACAGATATGTGAAATTCTGCTTCAGACAATGATTTATGCAGTAGTAACTAGAACTCGCCACTAGAACTTGTTAGTTACTTTGCTATTCTGGCAAATAATACTTAAAGAAGAAATCACTTAAGATCTTCAAATCCTTATCTCGAAATTCATGGTCAAACTCTATTCTCATGACAATAGCTCCAACATTAGAATAAACAACCAAGTCGCACCAGCTAACACCGCACCAGCTGACACCACCATCTGTCCTTGAATCTGTTTGTAATGCTTGTGTCCTTTCTTAAGAGAATGGTATGACTAGTTTACGGGAAAACTAGGTGGTCTGCGTCGGCGGAGACGTGAACATGAACAACAACAACCAAAGGTTGAGATTTATGTTAAACGCCGTGGAAAAATGGTGTTTTGGTGACGTTTTGTTCACTTTCTTAAGAGAGTACGCATCCCCTGATCGACAAACATAAAACTGTTGTTCTGTACATAATTCTTTCGGGTTTCTCACCTGGTTCTCCTTTTTGCCCAAGCATTTCACTTCAATGAGTCCATAAGGAGGATCTGATTACGGGTCATAGACTTTCCTGTCCGGTGAGGCACCAAGCCAGAAATAGTCTGGCATGACAACTAAACCAAACGTGTATGTCTGAACTTTGTGTCCAATACAATGCATAAATTCAACATACTTGCAAACAGCTGCAGACTCGTTTTGGACTCCATAATCAAGAATTGCCTGTGTGAACTTGGAAGGGTGCATTTCTTTTGTCAATTTAAGTGCAGAGTCTTGTGGGCGGCATCTTGGTTTTATCATTTTTTCAATAGTATCACCAAACTGTGAAGCTGTAAGTCTGTTCTTTCTTTCCTTGAACCGCTTGTCTGATCTGTTTTGTAGTCGAGTCTCCTCTTCTATCTTACAAGATGTTGAACTGTGAATACACAACTCATCTAACAATGCAGTTTCAGGTCCTGAAAGTGATGTTCTGTTGACAGGATATTTTGGAAGTGGCTGATCATTTACAGGAAATTTGGGATAATGTAACACAGATAAATCTTGAGTAGCAAAGTTAGATAAATAGTGTTCTATTCCAGATGAGATGACTGGAAATGCAGGTTTTCTTGAAACCAGACAATTGATAACTCAGAGGGCTCCCCAAGGGCACATTTCCAAATGGTGTATTGACAGCAGTTTATTTATCAATAGTAGCACTCAACTGATAGGAAAAAGGGATTGTTTTGTTTATACCGTGTAGCGCTTTTTGTAGATCATTTATCTCTTCCTTGTTGTGTGGGTAAAAGACTTGAGCACCCCTAGCCTCATACAAATTACAGGAAATACCAGAGTTTGCACGTTTATCACAAGCTGTTCTAGGGCGTTTAACAGTTACCTCCATTACAGGCTGTGGCTCTATGGTCTTTCCTCTGGGTCTGTGCCATTTTTGGAGCTGGGAAGTGACAGATACATTTTCTGGAATTTCTAAAAGTTTGTCGAGTTTATAGTGACAGAACAAAGTCATAGCACTTCTACTGTGACTGCACAAACCTCCTTTTCCAGCTTTACACGTACATTCAACATGAAGAACAGAAGAAGTCTCGCGACACAAACCAATGCGGACAGTTATTCTTTGAGAATTTGACTGCCTATTTCCAACACTGTGATAAGATAATGCCTCCACGTAAAAGAAGTGTTCATCAGAAGAGGTAACCATGTCATAGGTGAATTGCTCTATAGTTCTCCTCTCTGAACGTCGATTTGCAGCAGGGTTAGAACCCGACTTGAATTTATGGAAAAAAGCATCCATTTCTTTCTGTGTGAAGTATGGCAGATCTTCTAAACTCTTACCAAAGTGACTGGTCTTCTTTGGAAATGCAAAATGTTTTTGCCTTAGCGTCCATGCTCAAGAAACTTGCAGCCCATACAAAAGAATCGAGTTACGAAATTATTGGAGATGATAAAGGAGAAACCTCTCGTTTTTCGTTTATAATTCACAAAACGTTCACATTTTACCTAACCTTAGACGACCCTAAGCCATAATCTTTTCTCTCTTAACTTTTTTTGCTGTCCAAATACCCTAGAAACGCGAAAAATCCGGTTTGATTTGATCTCCCTTCACGGACTGAAGGTTCCCTGAGCAGCCGCCATGTTTGTTTATATTTTCAGCCTCGTTTCCATGTCACGCGCGCCATTCTCTTAAACAAATCGAAAAACGAAAACACTCACAACGGACATATGATTTGCTTTCTGGTGTCATCTCCATTTTAGCGCGCGCTCTGTGTACGTTTGTTCAAACTTGAATGAAATATTTTCGTAGCTCAAAGCTTTTGCATTAGAATTATCCCAGGTATAACTGTAAGCAATCTGTAACATAACCATTAAGGTCTGGATGCCTATGGTGTTTTCGGCTGCGCGAACTGAGTTGTTTTTTTTAATTTCTATGGGAGACTCCAGCATGGCGGCTTTGTCCCTGATCGCTTAAGAAATCGCTTGAATTAGAACTTAGCTCAAGTTGAACCTTTTCCAACAAAAACATGCACACTGGTGAGATTTCCTCCTTCTGTTCGGGTTTGTGAACTTCGTTTTTTCGGATGCAACATCTCTGTTTTTAGTATAGATTTCGAAAGTTTTATGCCGTGCTCAAAAGGCTAAACGACTGAACCGCGTGTTTATTTATAAATGGCGCGCTGGGGCTTCGTGCAACGCGTCAAAACCTTTGAATGGGATATGTTGTCCACTCGGATCTTTTTGGAAAAAGGACTTTTGCCTGAACATTACTGTGTGATTTGTGTGAGAATCGCTTAGGTTTGGACATCTTTGTTGCTTTCGGCTGTCTGAAAAAATTTTTTTGGGGTTTCTGTGGAAGCCTTAAAATGGCGCCTTTGGGAACTTAATCTTCTCGCTTACGAAAACGCTTGAATAAGATCTTCCGTGCACTTTATCGTTTTCGAATAAAATATATCCTAACACAGTTCCCCAAGTATGCAAGAAAATGGCGTGGTTTTGAAGTTCCGTGTTGCAGCCGTTTTTCCAGGCTGCTGAGCTAACAGTTTTACCTTGACCCCCCCCCCCCCAACATCACGTATTATATATAAGATGTGAACTGGGGTGATCCTTTTCACATCATAAAAACATGCGAAATTCATGTGAAATTTCTGGGGCTATATGGACTGGGTATATGTGAAATTGGTGTGATTTTGAAAGGATGTGAAATTCAGAGATTTGATGCGCATCCTGCAGGTGCAGTAACACTAGGGCATCAATCTAAAAAATTAACTGTGCATGTACTGTAGCATTGTTGCTGTTAGATCATAATAGCAATTGTTTAAAAGCAGTTCCACAAACTAATGCTAAAAAGCATAGGATAGGAGAACAATAAAAGCACGTCATACAAATTATGTATGTGAAAATAAACAAATTACACTACAACGCCTTTGCCACTTCTGGAAATGAAAACTTGTTTGCTATATAACATCACTGGTAAAGGCATAGTATCATGATATGATGATCATTTCTTTACATAACATAATAGGTATGCAGTGCTTTCTTTTTAATTTATAAACCGGAAACGCGTGATATGCCAATCTTTCCGTTGGAGCTGTGAAAAGTGTTAAAATTTATAAACGCGCTTTAAGGATACGGTACACCTTCAGGGGTACCTCACGCAGAAAAATCGTCACGCGCGCGCTTTTTGGAGGATTCCTACATGTTATATATCAAATTAAAGCTAAAAAATTGTAGTTTGTAACCGTGTTTTCAATAAATAGATTCTCTTTATTTATAGAAAGAAATGTGAGGAAAAAGAGATAAACAGTGTAGTTTCTTCGCATGAGTTTTTCGTCAGTAACCACTGGTCGAAAATTTATGCAAACTGCTTCATGTCAATCAGCACATAATTGTTTACAAACCGTGTCTCATTTTGTTGATATCTAGTTTCGTTTTGGAGATATTCGAAGCTAAAGTAAAACAGCGCATTTTTGCTTTACTACCCCCGCTGCGAGGCCTATAATTTCAAAACTATTTCGAAATCGAAAATTTTGAGACACGGTTTTGGTCACAGATTCCTAGTCTAGCAGCCTGCCAAATTTAATAGAGATTGAACAAGCGGAACCTGACCTAAACTCAAAAGAATAGTCGTAAACAGCACTGATAATTTCTTTGAGAAACGCGAGGGTAAAGAAATTCATCGCCGACACCTTCGACGACAGTGATTGACATTCACTCCTAATCGGGATATATGTTTGTCACATCTTGAGCCAATCGCATGATCGTAAACCGAGATGTAGTTTCACAGCCAGAACATTTGCATGCAAGTTCATGATTTCGCCGCAGTTTCGCGCGCTGAACGAGGTTGTAGTCGACTGCTTTCGAGAATGGCGAAGCCTTCTCAGCCACCAAAACACGTGGTAAAACAAACTGCTAAAAAAAATACAGTGCGAGCCGTGAAGTCTAAAACTATGAAGTGAAAGTCTGCGAAGTTTGATGCGCCTTCAAAGTCTGCTAGAAGAACCAAAGCTAAAACTCCTTTAGTTCCCTGGGGTTCCTACCTCCTTTTTCTTTTGGTTGTCTGGACCACACTTTTTTCTCGAACGATACATTGGCAAAGATTGCTTAGTTCTTCTGGACGCCACGACGTAGCTACAAAATGGCTTGAATGAAGCTCTCGCATTTCGCACAACATGAAAGTGCCCGTATGTCGGCCTCGAGTCACGCTAGAGTAAACAGGATTAAGAGATTATCGCGCCTCGCGAGTTTTATTGATCCTTGCTACTTTTCGTTTTTCCTAAATATATCGTTCGCTTTACTGTGCGACTACGTCAACCGGGCCATTTTGTAAGAAGTTAGCCAATCAGAAAGCGAGTACAGAAGAAAGGATCTCGACTTTCTTGAGATCTGAGACACCGAAATATCGCTTTTCTCGTAAAAATTGTGGAAATTATGGGCAGAAATAACTTCAAAACACTTAATTACTCATCGTCAGATGTATTGCAGGTATTAAATTTGCTTAAAATGGTTTGGATCTCTAAATGACAAACATTTTACGGGATGGCCCGGTTGACGTAGTCGCACAGTAAGGGGAAAAATATTTTCTTCTTCTAATACTTAGTTAAACAATCGAATGCGCGCAAAAAAATTTTTAACGAAAGGTTGCCCCTGAAGGTGTACCGTATCCTTAACTGATGCATAAATTCATAGCAACAATCATGCAGAATGTAGGGATTATTAATCAGATATGTAGCTGTAGCTGTATGGCGTTTTTATTTTCTGTCTTTACTATTTGTATTACCGCCATGCAGCAGCCGCTGCCTGACTGTATGATTGATGGCAAGATTACGGAACTAGACAACCGTTGTCCTGTACTTAACGATGTTAGCCGTCAATTAATACATGGTGGATCGAGTGGTAACGTTTACATGTCTATCAAGAAAGCCACCAAAATCTTGGCCAACAATATCTATACTTCGGAAAAGTTGGAAGCTCGTCTCAGTCTAAAGTCTAAAACAACCAGCCATTATTTCTGCGAGAGAAATAGACCAGTAAACGAATGACTTCGACAAAATTTGTAACAAAGCTCACTCACCCTAATATGCGTCCAAATAGTGCACACAAATCCAAGATGGCCGCCATTTATGAACAAAAACCAAAATAAAACAGTTATACAATATGTAACAAAGCCTACGCACCCAAAATCTGTTTATATGCTTCCAAATAGGGCACGTCATAAAAATATTCCCGAATCCGACCATGGCAACCTCTTCATTTCGACCATCGAAAATCAAAGATGGCCACCAATTCCAAGATGGCTGCCATTTATGAAAAAAATAAATAAATAAAACAGTTACACAATATTAACAAAGCCTACACACCCAAAATCTGTTTATATGCGTCCAAATAGGGCACACACACAAAAATATTCCTGAATCCGACCATGGCAACCCCCTTTATTTCGACCATCGAAAATCCATGATGGCCACCAAATCCAAGATGGCCGCCATTAGTAGCCAAGTAATTCAGAAAGAGGGATGTCACCGACACCCATGAGAAGAAGGCAAGTGTTGTGGATCCAGCTCTACTTGTCCTCCAGAGGGCATTTTCACGTATACAGCTGAGGTGAGGGTCTTGACTTGATTCTTCTGTGAAAACGAATACGCTGATACCGTCTCACCAACCATTGACTGCATAATTCCATAATTGTTTCCTTACCTAAAGGGGTATTAGGAGGCACCGACTTACCAACAACGGTACTTCTGGGAAGGGCTGGTGGACCTGGTCACGCGGTACTGCTGGGAGGGGCCGACAAACTGGTCACGGTACTGCTGGGAGGGGCCGACAGACTGGTCACTGTAGTGCTGGGAGGGACCGACGGACTGGTCACCGACTGCTGGGAGGGGCCGACAGACTGGTCACTGTACTGCTGGAAGGGGCAGACAGACTGGTCACCGACTGCTGGAGGGGCCGACAGACTGGTCACTGTACTGCTTGGAGGGGCCGACAGAATGGTCACGGTACTGCTGGGAGGGGCCGACAGACTGGTCATGGTACTGCTGGGAGGGGCTGACGGATTTGGTCACGGTACTGCTGGGAGGGGCCGACAGACTGGTCATGGTACTGCTGGGAGAGGCCGACAGACTGGTCATTGTACTGCTGGGAGGGCAGCTTTATCTTTATCGATAAACCTCCCGCATATGCAGCAATCAGTGCGGAACGAAAAACTGCCTCTTCTTGATCGAAGTGTTAGTCTGCTCATATATACATACATACGTTTATTTTTCACCATTTTTCCCTTATATTTTACAATTTGAGAAGATACTTTAATTTACTACTGAAAGGGTCGAAAAGGGGGTAGAGAAAGTTACAGAAGAATGAAAGTAATCTAGTTAGGTTTAAGGTCCCAGGGAGCTAAAAAAAGCAAGTTTTCTAGTTAGCTCCAGGGTATATTATAATGAACATTTAGGGAATAGGTCAAAACACTTGTACTCGACTGGTACCCAATTTTTTTCAGAGGAGCTGGTGGGTACCGGCATCTTCCCCCTTAGGTACCCAATACCTCTTTTTCAGATCTCATTTTCTCATGATCTAGGGGTACCTGTTTATATTGCATATATGGACTCCTCCCGCTGCGAGGAAAGCGTTGCAGCATTCACCTTTCTAATATCTATTTTATTCAAGGAGATACTTGCTCCTAAAATTCAGCTCTGAGAGGTAGGTGGCACCGGCACTTAGACCACCCCCCAAATTGGGTACCAAAAAAGTACGGATGTTTTGACCTATTTCCTAAATATTTCATACCTCATCATCATCATCAGTCTTCCCGCTTGGCACACTGCTGGCCTTGGGGCGCTACTGCTGGAAAGTCGGTAGTCTCTGTTCCAGCAGTAGTAGGATGTCTGTCTTCGACATCATAGCTCGTCTAGCTTGTGTGCTGTCGACGCCCAGCACTGTCTCTATTTTTTTTTCAGACTTTCCTGGGGGTTTTCACGCTAAACAACACCTGTTTTTGCAAGGCTAGGGACTAAGACTAACCGTATCTGTAATTCAGCTTCAGCTGCAAGAGATACAGTAAACATATCTATCTAAGGCACTGTTCTCTAACCGGCATATATGACTGATATATTTGACATGTTGACGGTAGCAGAAGTTGCGGATTGGTAGCGTTTGTGTTATCTCTCTGACTCTCTCGTTCGATAGTTCAAAACGCCAGTCTAATTCCTTGCCATCAGTTACTTTCTTTCCCTGATTTGTCGGGACGTTTTTTCGGGCATACTCCCCTTTGACCATTTTCCTCAGAAACCCAGTCCATATAGCCTCAAGGGTATGAAGCTCTGCCTCGGTAAGTGACCAGGCCTGAATGCTGTTCAGAAGGCGAGACCGCACACACGTCGTTAGAAACCTAACCCGCGTTGACAATCGTATCCGTCGGTCTGTGAGAACGTGTTTAAGGTCGTTCCACTTCTGGAAGGCAGCCCCGATCCTTGCATGCAGGAAGCGAGCTGTTTTTGCCTCGTCATTGGTATTCGTGCACCCAAGATACTTGAAAGTTCCCACATTCTTGATTTTGTTATTGCCAATGTTTATCAAGCTTTCTTGGTTCTTTATTGCGTCATCGACATTGAAGGCCATAGTCTCGGTTTTACTGTATGACATCTTCAGCCCAAAACGTGTGAAGGTTCTGTCATAGATTTCTAGGATTATCTTCAGTTCTTCTACAGAGTTGGCCAAAATTGCCTCATCATCGGCATATAACAGTTCCGTTATCTGGATAGCCCCGCGAGCCGGGGCTCTCAGGCGATATATCCCTTGGGGATACTTCATTTGGTATGGAATACTCAACCTTTATACCCGAGTCTGGGCATTCCTTCAGTACTTCATGGCGGGCGATGCGAACTACGAAGTCCATATAGATGTTGAAAAGGATTGGTGATTCAAGTGCTCCCTGTCCTCCCTGTCTACATCCGACAAGTGTATCAAACAGGTGCTTGCTTCCTTTCACGTATGCCTTCGTGCCAGTATAGAGTGCGCGTAGTATAGATACCAGACGTGGGGATTTCAGTCGGATCTCTAGACATTTAAACAAGGCATCCCTCGGGATCCGATCGTAGGCAGCCTTCAGGTCTACAAAGGCTATAAACAGTGGCCTCTTTGCTTTCCTTGCATCCTCGAGTAGGTGACGTAATACATATATAGCGTCAGTGGTGGATCTGTTAGCTCGGAAGCCAAACTGTTACCGTAGGAGGATATATTCATACACGTCCCTAATTCTTTCGATAACTATTCCAGACAGTCCCCGTCTCGTCCCCGGACTACTTGCAGTGTAGTGAGATGTGTTTATCGTGCGGTTACAGGATCGTCAAGAAACTGGTTGTGCTGATTTCCCGGTGCATATCTTTTTACGAGTTATTTTAGTAGCGGATAATTTGTAAAACATTTTAAGTATATGATTTGTAACCTTAAATACGTTTTAAATAATAGTTTGTAAATTAGTAGTTTGTTTTTTATTTCTTATTTTTTAATGATTGTAATTTTTTAACGATTTTAATTTCCAATGTAAAGCGCATGGAACGTGGATATATGCGCTATATAAATGCTGTATTATTATTATTATAGGACTTTTGATATAGTAGATATAATTAATACTATATATTATATTAATACTATATATTAATATATATTTATACTTAATCCTCTGTAGTTTTCTGTCAATGACTTCCGGGCCTTCTTGTATAAGCAGGTGATACTTGCTGTAAGCCACCTTACTGGCACCTGAGCACATGACCATATCAAACCAATGAGTAGCACGATGTAGCTTATCAGTACAGTTGACTGCGAGTACTTCAATTGTTCTGCGTTGATGAAAACTCCAAAACCGGCATATTGTGTCCCAACTACAGCAACTTTGAGAAAATCGCAAGAAGCGCCATCGATGGCTTTACCCGTGAGATATACAGTAAATGAATGGAAACCCGGTTATGTATGGATAGGCAATAAACATCCCTAACGGGTTACCCCCACCAAGTGTAATTGTGTAACTGTTTTATTTTGTTTTGTTTTTTGTTCAAAAAATGGCGGCCATCTTGGATTTTCAATGGTCGAAATAAAGAGGCTGCCATGGTCGGATTCGGGTAGAATTTTATGTGTGCCCTATTTGGACGGACATAGACAGATTTAGGGTGAGTGGGCTTTGTTACTTATTGTGTAACTGTTTTATTTTGGTTTCTTTTAAAAAATGGCGGCCACCTTGGATTTGGCGGCCATCTTGGATTTTCGATGGTCGAAATAAAGAGGTTGCCATGGTCGGATTCGGGTGGATTTTTATGTGTGCACTATTTGGATGCATATAAACAGATCTAAGGTGAATGGGCTTTGTAACAAATTTTGTCGAACCTCGCCTATAAAAATTACTTCGTTTACTAGACTAAAAGGGTAGAGCGGTCGAGAGTGGAATGGAGCGCTTTGTTGTTAGAGCAAAGCCAATCAGAACGGTGGAATAATTCCCTGGATGCACTCCTCAGAAGTCAAAGGGGGACGTTTAGCTAAACAACTCAGCTACGCGCGTAAAGAGGACAATGCTTTGTATAAAGATTGGCCGGTTTCAGAAGAACAAACTTGTCGTAGAGGTCCAGCACAAAAAGCATCAAAGCGTAATGTTAGACGATCGGCGGCTAGAGTAGCAGCGAGAGCAAAGATTGCGAGAGAACGAGGATGGGTAATAAACTTGAGCAGTATCGAGATGCCGTATAGCAAGGGGCCCGGAATTTGTACCAACAACTAAGTATGACCGCACTCAAGCCCAAATCGATGCTCGACAAATCGACTTGCCACACAAATCGACTTGGCTGGAAGGTGTTTTACCATGATGAAATCAATAATACCTCTGTTGGAACTGGCCAAAAGCATGATAGCGACTTTACACCTGAGCTTTATGTTAGTTCTAACCGTCGTGCGCCAGATACTGAAGATTGCTTTATCGAAGATTATAGAAGGCTAGCGATGGAGTTTGCGAATACTACTATTCCTAAGAAAATGAAGAACAACTTGACTTGGAAAGAAAGAAAGGCTTTGTTTGGCTACAAGAGAAGATTAACAACAATGAATTGATTGTTTCGGAGGCGGATAAAGGTGGAGCTATCCTTTTACTGGACGCAGAACAGGTCGAGTACGTGGTTAGAGGAAAGCTTGAAAGCGATGATTTTATCTGCCTTGGTGAAAAAAAGATCTGCCCGTAAGACCTGGGCTAAGGGAGTGGAGAGTCTAGTTGTAGCTGAGGAGATACGTGAGAAAGTGCTGGGAGTCACGGCTGCGGGAGGTACGGACGCAAACCAGGCAGTTCGTCACCACCATACATCTATCCCTTAAAATCCACAAGGTGAAGCCGGAGGATCTGGTACCAGGGGTGCGGCCACCCGTTAGACTTGTTACAGCACAGTGTAACAGTCCTACAAGCCGGAGTGACAAATGCTTGCCGATCGATTATAAAGCTGATTGATCGCCGATCGCGAGTTCAAAAACTTACGTAGCGTGTTTCTGCATCAACATACTCTCATACCGATAAACAAGAACAATAGGCTAATTTTCTAGTTTAACAGTGCAACGAATATTTATAATTACGGGTAACTTATTTGCACAAAGGGCAATTCAAAATGTAGGTTATAAACACAGGTTAAATTAACTTTCGATTCACATTAACTAGTCGCCGGCGCGCCGCTCCCGCGAGTACGAAAGGGCCGCGATCGATACACTTTAATTAATCCAAATGAGGTGAAATAAACTATCTCGCTGAGATCTCAATGAACATACTTCTTCAAGTTAATAGTTTCTTCTTTTACAAGTACTATACGTATTTATATACACGGCCGAAGTATAATAAGCGCTGAAGTGATAATAATGCATCATGAACTCTGTGGACTCACCTATGTAACGGAAGCAAGGCCTCGCTTTTCCTCGGTTAGTAAAATCAGGAAAACACAAGAAGAAATTGCGTACTAGACGATGATCAACTTTGTGTGTCAGGGCATGAACTTTGCCAGCAATAGTACTGCCACATTCGAGAAACTTTGATCATGAACTGTGTGTTCGTTATTGAAATACGATCCTATACTGGATTCGCCGCCCTTTTATACTAGCCAATTAGATGCGACATTAATCGGCCCAGGTCCCGCTCGGACATTTCACTCAATCGAAAATTGTCAGCATGCAATATTCTATTTCAAAAAAGATGTACACTCAGGCGCAGTCCCTTATAGTTTTACTGAGCGATATTTCTTGATAGAAGATTTAACAGGACCGTGGTTTTACTGCAGCTAAAAACATCCAACAAATTTTCCATCAGACAATTTATGATCGAGGTAATTGAAATTTAGCAAAACAAATGTTTTTTGAGGAATGATTTGAGAAGCAGTGAGTGTTTCTTCTTTTTTTCTTGAAAAAAAATATTTCACACGCATTTCACATGATTCGCCATTTCACATCATCAGTTTCACATGCTTGATTTCACATGTTTTGTGTTTCACGCTTACTTCACATCATTTCACAAGCTTTCACAGGCACATAAAAGGGTACTAGTGCTGTCTGTTGAAAACCAAAAAAGTGATACTTAGCCGTGTTTTTTTATAGAATTAGGAGGCCATGTTTAATTATACCCTACTTTGTCCATTCACTGATTTCAGGAAATCGGTTAAATTTATTCAAAGAAAACGATAGCAAGTAGAAAGCTGAATGGTTGTTTTATTGACTGGCAAAAAATGACACTAGTCGGGGAACGTTTTATAACTAAACTCGGTGTCTAAAACTTCGTGTTGTTTTGCCTTTGAATAGGTGTACGCCACCTTAACAGTGTTCTCAAGGCAGTTTAGAAACAGCATAAAGGCAGAACTACTTGGTAGCTTTGATAAGGTCTTAGAAGAGGTGGCTGCTTTCACAGAGCTAGGCAAGATAGAGCAAGTGAGTGTGCCAGTGTTGCCAAGCATTATTGGTACAGTGGAGAGGGTCAGGCATAGCAAGGGTTATGTACTTACCCAAATGGGGCTTAAATTCCTGTCCGGAGTTTGTGCTGGCTATGAACTTTGTAACCTTGGAACGATCACTGATGACATCAGAATTAGGAGAAATGTTTTCTCTCTTTTTGAAGTCAGTAACTTTTTCGGCCACTTATAGGCGGTGTTGGTAGCTCCAAGGTTGCCAGGTGCATGATCGGTCTCCAATGCTCCCACCAATAATGTCTGCTTCGCACTGCTGACATTTGCATAGGTTGAGAAGTATGTTGCTTAGCTGAGTTGCTTAATTCCCTCCCATGCAAGCACGCCACTTTTGATCTGCAGGAATTAGTCTAAACTTGAATGTTATATCCCTCCCTCTTATTGAGTATGTTTTGCATTCTACCCCTTCCATTTCTTTTACTAAAGACTAGACATAAAGATACATTACATGCTCCCCTTAAGAGAAAATTTTCATTACAGCAAGTAACCCCATCTAAAGTATTGAGAAAGCTAACCAGGAAAGCAGTTGCTGTTTCATCCTTCCCAAAAGGGGCACCATCTGCCCCTACAGCAACGTAAAAACAGCCCTGTTCCCCCTTAAACCAAGTGATCTAATCACTTAGTACCCCCAAATACATATCAGCAAGTCTAACTAAGAAATCTTCTAACTTTCTATACATCCCATTTACATTAAATGTATTGACATTTGAGAGAAGCTTGCAAATGTCATACACTGTTCCCAAATCCTTATTGTTAAAAAATGGCATTAGCTCATTGTAAGGAACTGTACCGGGCACCTTGCATTTAGGCATGAATATTGATTCACCCGAAGACTCAGTGTTCCGCAATTCTTGGTACTTAATCTTATATATCAAATTCCCTTTGTATAGGATGCCTACACTTCTGATATTAGTTGTAGCTCTCGCTAAAAGTGCCAACGAGCAATTATGTGAATCATATGTTGCCCTATTGAAAATATGAGTTCCTCTGACTCACTGCTGCCCTAATTTCATTTGGCCGACTATAGAGACAAATATATACCTCTAAATTTCATACATGTAAGGTTGCATTTCCAATAACAACAGCGCGAGAAATGTATACAAACACAGCATCGCGGCGTTGGCTACACGGGCGCACTTCAGAAGTGGACAAGGGGTCAAATAGTAGATTTCTCTTCTGATACTGATAGTGCTCAAGTATTTGGTTACCACTTTCAAAATACTGGCACTTTGATTGGCTAGTGGTTACACCACTCTGAACTCGAGAATTTTTCTCCTCGCACGGCTCTATAATGCTGCCGCCTCGCAGCCTCGCCTCTTGGCTCGGTTGCTCGTTGGTAATTATTGGCCTCAGTGGTCTGATACTCTTTGACCTTAGCTTTGTACATATTTGGAAGAATTATATCAGTGCAAGTTTTAGAGCTAGAAAAACATTCTAACAGTTCTTTTGCAGTACACATTCTTACAAGTGTAGACCACATTCCATCTTTTACAGGCTTGGAAGATTTGGATGCACTGGTGCAATATATTTTCTTTATAGCCTCCACTGTTTCGGCTTTCCTCCTTATTTCCTGTGAAAGTCTAGTTTGCAGTTTTTCACTGTTACCAGGCTCCACTTTACTCTCCTTGTTGGGCTTCCTTTTCTTCCGGCTGTCTGGGACGTCAAGCTCTTCATTGGTGTTTTTCAGCTTCAAGACCTGTAGATTTTATTAAGATTTTGGGAACATAATTATTTTAGAGCCTTTTAATTCATGTAGTCAAGATTATAAAATTTATTACTACAGAGCTTAAAAAGTATAAAAAGTATATATTTAGTTGAACAATTATTGTAAAGCGCTATTGGATTTTTAGTAGAAATGGCGCTATATCAAAATTTATATTATTATTATTATTATATTATAAAAAGTAGCTGGGTTTTTGGGACATGTTCAGCGGGACTTGTGGACTTATTATTTTCAGGGGAAAAAGTGCTGAATTTTACGAAATATAGAGCAATTCTTCGAAACTATTGCACACGAGACCTAAAATTCTCCTTACGTTTGTCATGTATTCAAGGCATTAATGTAAGAGGAATTTACATTTGTTTCAAATTTTGCTTGTTTGATGAAAATTGTAAAGTCCGTATAATGTGTGCATTGAAGTTACACTAAAAATAAAATAACCTTTACTTACTCTGTTTTCCTTATATAAGCAACCTTTTTCGAGCGTACTTGGCGATGGGGAATCGACGCTTCCTTGTAGCGGTACCTGGCAATACCCTTGGTATTTTTTTTTCAGAATAATTATAATTAGTTCAACAAACAGTGCAATTTGTAGCTTAGTAAATGCCCTAAATTCGTATCGTTTTCGATTTTTGCTAAGCCTCCACGGCAATCTGACACACCGTGTTTGCACCCACCGACAGCAGGGATTTTTATCACACCTGTAAGAAAAGAGATGCGAATAATGTCAAAAAATGTAATAATAATAAAAATGTTACTTTTCAACCTAAAATTTAATAAAAGTGCTTACCACTGTATGCATTGCTACGCGACCTCAAAATTCAATGCTGCGATGGGCGATTGGCGATTTTTAGCCGTCAATCAAACCAAAACGCTGGATTCGGCTGCTTTACTGGATCGATTTTGATTGCAAAATCAACCAAAATGGTTTTAAGCTATCCTTTGGCTTCCCTTGCCTTGAATGTTTAACTCTCTGTTCAAGAAAATTGATATTAATTTTTTTTGCGTAAAATCGCCAATCGCAATAGTGAATTTTGACGGTCGCGTAGCAATGCATACAGTGGTAATAGAGCGATTTTCATATGACTGTGGTAAAATCAATCGTAAAGTAATTACACCAATTCTGAACAAAACCTATAGGAGTAATTACAAAGTAACTGCGAATTACTCACGATACTAATCTGAAATCCGCTCTAATAAAAATAAATAAATAAATATTATTGTTATTATTATAATCTGGACACTGTCAGAGACAATACATATGTGTGGCCTGGAGTTGCAGAAGGTAAATGGGCTGAGCATGAAGATGAAGAGCAGTAGAAATGGTATGTAGGCAGAGATATACCGTTGCTGGTCAGAGAACCCAATTTCACTTCTTTGGTGTACCACAGAACAATCCATTGAAGTATCTGTGGTGCAACCGTATGGGAAAGGTGGACGGTAAGGACGGATTTACTGTTGTCAATGCAAAAGTTTGTAACGTGCGCTTTCATGAGGATAACATATTGAAAATACCCGGGGGAACTCAACTTTTGCACTGCTTTTGCACTGTTCATTCACGTAAAACAAACTCTTCTTTATTTCTCTGTTTTTGTGTTGTTCCCTTTGACACTTGGTATGAACATAAAGCACTTATTTGCTCGGACCGAGGGAAACAGCATGTATTGTGGTCCCTCGACCGCTGATGTTTCCCTCAGCTCCGCTTTGGGACACATCAGCAGTCTCGGGACCACACGACATACTGTTTCCGCGTTCCATGCATTTATTTTTTCTGAACGCTAAGGTTTGGAGGAGCTGTGCTGTCTGATGAAGCATTGCCATTTACAAATGTCTCGGCATGACTGTCCGGCCTCCTTTTCCACTGGCTTACTTCATATATTTTAGATGCTGTGACTCTTTGTCTCCTTTCTTTGTGCCATAAAGTGCTGCTTGCCTGGTTTCTAGTTGTTCGAGAGCTGCAGCCTCTAATGTTGTAACGTTCAGTTTATTCAGAATGTCTTGCTCAGGTACAGAAAGTGTAGATGGATCATACTGGTAGAAAACTGAGATTGGTTTATGGGGAAACTCTGGATATGGATCTGAAGCAGTAACTTGGCTAAGGGTGTGGGGGACATTAGTATCAATGTTTATGTAGACTTTAAAGTTATTGCCCAAAGTACTACACTGATATGCTAAGGGGAAGAATATTGGAACACGTCCATACTTGGTATCAACCTAGTCATCTTTATCTATAGAATTTCTTAGTCCATGCATGATAGGAATTGAGATCCCATTTCCTTCCAGTTCATTTTGGATGTCCTTTATAGCATTGTTGTCAAACCCTTCAATCTATGGTGCTCGTGCCTCGTACAATGTACATACTATTCCTTTGGACTTGCCTTCACTAGTTCTTGGCTTCTTAATTGTGGTTTCCATTATTGTGGGCTTTTCAACATTAAATCTTCTAACTTGGGGAACAGTCCACCCACATGGTCTTGATGTACAGGACAGTTTATGTGGGATCTCTGAGAGACGATCAAGAGTAAATTGTGCCAGCATTTTAAAAAAAGCATAGAGATGTTACAAAAAAACCCTTTTCCCTGCCACACAGCTACAATATGCATGTAGAATTTGAGCAGTGTCATTGGCAATAGCACAACTCAGTTTATGAAATGTAGCCTTTGAGTAAGAGGCGCTGCAGACACTCACATATAATATACCAGGCATACTCAAACATTTAATGTTATCTAAAAAGCTGTCATATATAAGAGCATCAGCTCTCTTCTGTCTCTTCACAGTTTCCCTGATGAATCCCTCGATGGTCCCTTATTGTCATGGAAGGCATCTTTGGTATGTCCTTGCTTTTTTTCCATCTCAAGCTGTGATTAGCCCAATAATCTTCTAATATATAGATTTAGACAATGCCTAAAAGCGGAACTCCAATCATACACACCCCACCTTTTACTGCGTGGTTGATTCTTATAACAAATGTATCCCTTTTGAGGAACCCAGCTTGCGATACCCAGCCTGGAACTTCAGTGATTTATTCTATATAAACTCATATTTCTCAAAGAAGATCCTCTTTCAAGCGTGGAACTGGAAGCAATGCACAAATACCAGAACCGGAAGAAATATACAAACAAACACATTATGAAAATGTTTTGCGCGTCCTACCTGTCCTAGTGTCCTATGCCGACTATTCTATCAGGCGGAGGAAGGACGAATGCTATTCTGTGATGATGATGATGCGGAGGGCCCCCATAGTTACCCCATGGTTACTCTTTGGTTACCCAATGATCAGAGTGGCATTGAGAGAGAAAGGCAACTTATAGTCAGAATATAACCCAATGCACTGAAATAATAATAATAAATAGGTTTATTCGAATGCCATTGCAGTTGAAACTGAATTACAGCAACGGGTCAGCAATATCTAGCAACAACCTTTAAGTCATGCGACATTACAAAAACAAAGAAACAAACAAGAAACGCGAACAAACAAAACACGCAAACATACAAAGAAACAAGCAAACAAAACAGAAAAGAGACAGACAGACAAACAGATAAAACAACACGTTCTTTAACAATCTGGGCTTCGACCACAGATGGTACAAGTAACTACTTTCAGGTCCGGGCCACGACCACGGACGACATGCCTGATTATTACTTGAACACTATAGCTTTAGGGTTCAAAATATAATATCTAGATTTATGCGATATCTAAAAGCGGAACACCAATCATTCACCAACGCCTTGCTGCATGGTTTATTCTTATAACAAATGTATTGCGATACCCAGCCTGGAATTTCAGTGAATTTTGATGTCACCCTGGAATTTATGGTTACCCAACCTGAATTTTACGCTTGTAATTATGATCGATTGATTGATTGCATGCAATATTTTCCCACTTCGCTATTAGTTCAGTCCCTTTTACCATCCTTGCCTCTATAGCTGTTTACCAATTAAAAGAATCCAGTTCAATTTCTGCGATTATCAATGTTTATTATAAGGCAATGATAGTAAGCGCGTTCTGTTTTGCTAACCGACAAAACATAATTAATCTCCTTGAAATAAAAATGAAAAATAAGATTTTCAGCGAAATCCACAGGCAAGCAATACTTGACACAGTATTTGTCTCTTGTACTAATTAATCTATCATGTGACAAAAGTAACATCAAGCCTAGAGTATCAGAAATGACCTGTTTACATAAGGCAAAGCAGGGCCAAAAAGTTGCCTATAATTCGAGTTTAATCGGAGAAAATAAAACCTTGAGGGAGCCAAAAAAGCAGCAAAACGTAAAAGTTACATGTAAAGTCAAAATTTTCTCAGGAATGCAAGAAACTTGAAAGCTAAAAATACTAATAGCATAAGAAGCAATTTCAAGGTTTGTGCTTACTGATAGTGAAGTCGTTTCTTTCCTTTCCTCTCGAAGGTCTCCGTCGTGTTGAGTTTAATTCATTCTTACTTGACATCCGCTTTTGCACAAGGCCAAATTTCCTAAATATATTATTCGGCTAAAACCATTGCAATTTTCTGTTATTATCAATCCTGTTCAATCCAGTTCTGGCTCCCTGTTCGTAGATCTCATGGAGTTTTCGAAGAACACGTTTTGCAGCTTTTACGAAAGAAACTGTTGTTTTTCTTGAAAATAATTGACCTGAAGAATGCCAAAGAGTTTCCTCGCCGTGGGCCGGGTATTCTGCAATCTAGCCTTTGAATCTTTTGCAACTCCCTCATAGTTTCTCCAAAATGACTAAACAACATTATAAAATATCGGAGAAGGAATCGAATCCGAAGTATTTTGAGCAAATTTGGCGTGGTTCGCACGCACGAGTTTGCTTCAGTTTGACTCAACAAACATGCTCGTCTGAACTCGAGCGAGTTTCGGCGGGATAATGAAGGAGCGACTTCCGGTCCGTGTCCTCTGCCAAGCGCTGCGGCGTTGTGCTGGATGTGGAGGACAAAATGACGCGCGCGCTCAGTGATCCAAAACGGGCTGTGATTGCCTGTGTACACGGGTCGACACTAACGCAAGTGCGCATGCGTAAATAAGAACCTGCGATGTTTTCGTAAACCGCTGAACATATTGTTTTGGCTTGGATGGGTTGCCTTCTCAAACGACATAAAATGATAGTCACGGAGTTCCGCTATAAAGTACATTCTCTGAGCCTAGAGCCGCAAACGCGCTCATCAAAACGGTATATAATACGTGAAGTATGTGAAAGCAAACTAAGCTGAAGTGTAGAATTCGAAGAGCAAAAATAGCCAAACAACACTAGATAAGGGCTTAATAAAGGATAAACTAGAGGCAAAAAGATAAGACACAAATGCAGAAACGCTGAGGATATCTAAACCTGAGAGTGCTGAGAGACGAAACGAACGAGGAACGTGACGGTAAAGACGGTTTATAGCAAATAACTAATTACGCCAACAAGGAACTGATGAACTACGGACTAGAAAGAACCTCGGGAACCTCGACAACATAAACGGTATAAATAGTGACCGTCACGCGCGAGAGCACTTTGAATAGTAAATTCAAAACCTTATATTTCCAGTCTGACAAACCTGACAATTCAGTTCAAAATAAAAGTGCAATCTATCTGGGTGTTCTCCATGCTTCTCACGCTCTGATGAATGAAGAATGCATTTGCAGATAGACATGCCAATCCCATACGCTTGAATACTAGCTTTACTTTGGCAATCGATCTTCCCGCAAACAACACCGCAGGAATAACAGCAAATTGCCTGCTGCCATTTTGGTCATCCATGGCTGTCCATACATACTCTCTCCCACACACGGAGTCATATTTTGCCTTGACGATAACGTCTGTTTCATTTTCTTTGACTTCTTAGAGTAGCAGAACTGGAATAGGAGGAGCAGGTGCGATAGGAACACAATATGTTTGGGATCCCTTCTCGGGTTACCTATGCTTAAGAGAAGAAGGCTACAAGAAAAGTAGCACTTTTTCAACTTATTGTCATATGATCAAACCTTAAGAATAATACATATTGCATATTTAGTGTCCCCCTCTTCATTTTCCTCCACTTCAGAAACCTCTTTTTTGTCAGTCTCAAAATCGGGATCAAGCTCTTCTTCTACATCATCAGATTCAGATTCACTATGAGATAAAGCATGTCTCATCTGCCACAAGGCAGGTCATTTCCTGTGGCAACTGCTCTTCTTCTGATGGTCTGTGGGAGGTCTGCATTTTTGCATTAAGCTGATAAACAAAAAGATAATCATTCTAGACACAGGTACAGTACATGTAGAACAACAGACAAGAAAACAATATCAGCTGTATTGTGTAAGTGGCATTGAATATGTTTTATATCACACCAACCTTGTCTGCCGTCTTTCCTTGTTGGCTGCAACAGTATCTAAGTCCAGAAAGCCTTCGTTCTATGATCTCATTCCTTCTTGTCAGTTCAGCAACTCTTGTATCAGTCAATGTCTGGGCAAAATTCGCTTGCAGTGTATGCAAATAAGATAGGTGATGACAATAGCGGAACAACACATTAGGGACTTTAACTCGACGACGACTTAGTGGACGACGGCCGTGAGCGTAAGGGACTGGGTACACGTCGTCCTCTCTTGGCAGGAAACTCGAAATTAAGCAAGACGAGGACGACGCTATTTTTGTTTTTATTTCCAAGCTCGTTATGACGTCTTTAAAAGATACTCGAGAGGCTCTTTTCGTTGCATACTGCGACGATATGATAGACAATGATGAATATCTAATTTTAAATGAGCTAAACGCATCTCAGAACCTTTTCCCGTATGAAAAGTTACTCCTTAAAAAATTTACCTTTTGTCCTTGAATAGTCCTTGAATATGTGTTTTTCTAGTCAGCACGAACCCTGTGAGACGAAAATTCATAACGTTTTCAAAAACTTTCCAGGTCCTGGAAAAAGTGGCATTGTCAATTTACAAAACTTTCCAAAACCTGTGCGGACCCTCTATTTTGCTGACACACCACAGCCATTTTTAAAAACCCTTAAAAGAAAAGATAATAATAATAAGAATAGATATAGCATTACACCATAGTTTCAATGCTTTACATTTCAGTGCTTTACATATGTACATCATATGTGGAAAAAAATATGTATATATATATGTATTTAATTAATAAAAATATTCTAAAATTTATAAAAGATAAAAACTCTAAAAAATAAAACATAAAAGATAATAAAACTACAAGTTATTTGTGTAGCCAGGACTCCAACTCAGTAGTATTTATGTATATATATTCCGAAAAAGGTAAGTTTTAAGTTTGGATTTGAAAATTCCCAAAGTCTCAGATTGTTTAATTTGGATAGGTAGTGTGTTCCAGAGTCTGCTGGAATAAACAGAAAAAGATCTGTCTCCGTAAGTTTTAGTTCTGGCTGGAGGAACGTTCAAAAGCAGTTGATCTGAGGACCTTAATGAGCGAGCTGGATTGTATTTGGAAATCAATTCAGTAATATAGTCGGGAGCCTGATTGTGGAGAGCTTTAAAAACTAAAACAAGAACTTTAAAGTCCTGGCGCGTATTGGCAGCCAATGTAGGGATCGGAGGACCGGCGTGATGTAATCGTTTTCTTTGCTCGCTTGATTAGCCTGGCAGCACAGTTCTGAACTGACTGTAGTTTAGATATTTCGGAGTCAGGCAAACAAACAAGGAGGCTGTTACATGAGTCGAGCTTAGATGTAATAAAGGCATGAACTAGTTTTTCACATGTATGCTGGTCGAGATACTTCCGCAGCCTGCCAATGTTCCTTATAGACAAGTACGCATTTTTGCACGTGTTGTTAACATGCTTGGTCATCAGCATGTGTGAGTCGACAATCACACCAAGGTTCCGGGCAGCAGGCTTAGGGTCAATAGCAAAGCCATTGATACTAAGGCCAGAAACAGCCTCATGATGAGAGAAGCGAGAAGAGAGATGTACCACCTCTGTTTTGTCAGGGTTGCATGCAAGTCCATTGGCATTACACCAGACCAGAGTGTCTCTTATGCATAATTCAAGCTTAGCCAGGACAATCGGGCGTGCTTCAGGAGTATCAATTGACACATAGAGCTGAGTGTCATCAGCATACATCATGGCGTTTAGGCCGTGACCCAAAATCACATCTTCCAAGGGAGAGAAAAATAAAGAAAACAACAGAGGTCCAAGAACCGATCCTTGTGGAACACCGTATGAGAGATTCCTCTCAGAAGACAGCACGTCATTAACAGCAACTTGTTGGGTTCTGTGTGAAAGATAGGACTCAAACCACTTCAACACAGTGCCATGGATACCGAAACGTTCTTCAAGGCGAGACAATAGAGCATTATGGTTTATGGTATCAAAAGCAGAAGATAGGTCAAGTAAAACTGAAACAACCTCCCGCTGTCTGTCAATGGCGAGCAGGATATCGTTGAAAACGCGAAGGAGTGCTGTTTCAGTACTGAAAAACAGTCTGTATGCAGATTGGAACTTTGGAAGTAGCTTGTTTTGGACAAGGTAGTTAAGTGTCTGCGTTGCAGCAACCCTTTCCATAGTTTTCGAGAGGAATGCAATGTTTGTAACAGGTCGAAAATTAGGAAATTGTTCGTGGTCAAGAGACTGCTTCTTAATTGAAGGGTGTACTACACCCTTTTTAAGTGCCATTGGAAAAACACCAGACTGAAGTGACGCATTGGTGATAGACGTCAGTGTTGGTGTGATGACCTCAAGAGAGTCTTTGAGAACACCTGTGGGCAAAGGATCAAGAGAACAGTGTTTCGACTTTGATTTCTGAACAACTTCTTGAATGTGCTTTTCTGATATCACAGAAAACTCAGAAAACGAACTACGGCATATAGTCAGATTTAGTTTTACCGATAGTTCCATTGACGCAAGATTTGATGAACTCATTTGCTCTTTCAGCGCTTCAATTTTGTCAGTGAAGAAGTCAGCAAATTGCTCCGTCAGTATTTGGGGGTAGTCACGGGTTGGCAAGGGTGGAATTGTTTTAACCTTAAAAAGGCCATCGATGACACGGAATAACTGATTCTGGTCAGAGTCAGATATTTTAGATCTGTAGTAGCTTTGCTTTGCAAGGGTGAGGGCATCGTTGTAGATGCAGCGATGATCAACGTATATTTGTCGATGGACCTCAAGTCCAGAGAGAACGAAACGCCGTTCTGCTTGGCGTTTCTGCTTTTTAGCGGAGCTCCTGCGCGGGCCGAAGGCCCGCGCAAGCGGAGCACCATACCTAAGGGAAAAACGTATAGTATACTATCGAGTTGATTTTTGAACGTCACGGGCATTTTGGATCATTTGATGACGTCATTGATGACGTAAGGGCACGTGACTTTGGTGTAGAGCTCCTCTTATGGTCTTTGAAACTTTGTCCAAGTTTGGCTTCTATAGAAGCTTCCCTTCGGGAGATATGATTTTTTCTATATTTTTCTGGTATTAAACCTATAGCGTACGCCGTCCGTCCGTCGTCCGTCGTCCGTCCGTCCGTGTACACATGGGAACCCTGTGGTATGCAAAGAAAAAATTATATCTCCTCAAGGGAACATGCTAAGACAACCATACTTGGGATATTTTGTCTATGCCACAAGGGGGGTGCTTTAACACGGACACGTGATGTGACGTCATCGATGACGTCATCTATGCTTGAAAAATCAATATCTCGTGAAGGGAAGACTCTAAAACAACCAAACTTTGGTAGTGTAGTCTAGCTCACTAGATGAGCGAAATGAAGTGGTCACGTGATATGACGCCATCGATGACGTCATTTAATAATAATAATAATAATAAATATGCATTTATATAGCGCAGTTTAACATGCAGAGTTATGATCAATTGCGCTTTACATGAAACTAAAATAATAATAAGATAATTAACTAAAACGAATAAAAGAGATAAAATGTTAAAAATAATAAAAAGTTACATATGCCTTGTGAAATTATAAAACTTATCAAAAATTGTATGCCAATGTAAAAAAGTGCGTCTTCAGTAGCGATTTAAATGCATTGAGGTTATTCTGATTTCTTATTGGGGCTGGGAGACTATTCCATACTTTAACGGATGAATTTGAGAATGCTCTGTCTCCCAGTGTCTTTTAAGATTTTGCATTGCGGTCTTGAAGTAAGATTCCCGCATTTGATCTTAAATTATAGCGCGTTTCATCTTTCTTATTTATTAAGTAAATCAGGTAATCCGGTGCATGTCCATATATACATTTAAATGTTATCATCGCTATCTTGAACTTGATTCGATATTGGACAGGAAGCCAATGTAATGTTATCAGAGATGGTGTAATGTGGTCATATTTAGGAATCGAGTATATTAGGCGTGCTGCTGCATTCTGCACTCTCTGCAGCTTATTTAGGTGGTTGGCAGACACGCCATAAAGGAGACTATTACAATAGTCTATCCTTGACATTACCACAGCTTGCACAATGGACTTCCTGTCATCGAGATTAAGGAACTTTTTTTTTATGCTTGAAAAATTTATATCTCGTGAAGGGAAGACTCTAAAGCAACCATGCAAACCATGTACACATGGGAATCCCTTTCATTCACACAGAAAATTTTAAAACCAGGAGCTCCGCTTTTAGCCAGTGGCTAAATCTATATATTAAGAGATCTTAGATTCTCATCAAACAAAGGTGTGTGGGGGCGCAGAGTGATGGTGCGTGCCTGAATAGGGGCGTGTTTATCTATAAGATTACCAATCACATTATTGTATTGGTCAACTAAGGTGTTGACACCAGAGGGTGATGTTATTTCCCCACTGCAAAGGGGTGAATTTTTGATGTCGTTACACCAGGACTTCATGTCCATGCGTCGCACGTTTCGATGCATGATGGTCTTTTTAGTTGCACCCGGTTTAGGCATATCGGCAGAGCAAACAATGGCACTGTGATCAGATATTCTTTTGTCAAAATTGATAATGTCAGGAGCCTTGGTAAGTAGTGTGTCACTCTCCCGAACGATGACCAGGTCAAGAGTGTGGCCGTGTTTATGAGTGGCTCCTACTACTTTTTGCTGAAGACCAGCTGACTCCAACAAGTCAAGAAATTTCAAAGCATCAGTGTTGTTGACATCATCAACATGAAAATTTAGGTCACCAGTGATCATCAAATTCCCGGAGACAATACTTAGTACCTCCAGTAGGCGCGGAAACTCATCAAGAAACATGCGAGTAGTAAGTTTGTTTTTCTTGGATGGAGGTGGTCTATATATGGCAAGAAAGCGCATCGTTGAATTGGAAGAGCTAATGCATACATCCATATATTCCATAGACTTGAAAGGTATGGTCGTGTTTCGTTTTACCTTAAGGCCTTTCCTGATAAAAATACCAACACCCCCACCTTTGCAGAAAGATCTCGGTTGTTGTAAAAAATCAAAGTCCTGCAGGGAGTTTATCACTGTAGCCAATGCAGGATTTGAGTTATCATATTCCTTTTGCCAGGTCTCATTGAGAGCCAAAATGTCGAGCCTCTTGGAGATCACTAGATCACACAGAGAGGCGACCTTGGAATTATTCAGAGATCTTACATTCCAACAGCCAAAGCGAAGGCAAGAGGCAGGACGTTTCTTAGCAGCATTTATGTGAATAAGGTTTAGTGCGTTGCTGCTAGTATATTCACAGGAGGGGGTGGGTAAGCATTCAGGCCGATTAGAGATTCTCACCGGGATCCTTCTACTATGCACATCAGAATCTACTATGTCAATGTCGTTATCAACAACGAAGTCTTTGATAGTATGTGACTTACTCTTCACAGATCTAGCATTTAGAAGGCAGAAACTGGCCGGTCTATGGGAGTTTTCCGACGCCTGTGGTGGTTTGTCTGTATCGTAATTAAATTTGACCGGTTGATATAGACAAAATTGTTTGTTAGATGTTGGCAGCATTTATAGTTATGATTATAGTTATTATTATTGTGCGAAGTTATTCCACATAGTGCATAGACACAATAATGTATAATGTGTATGGGTATTGTTTATTATGTTTATTGATTGATAATGTTTCAGTTTATATTTGTTTTACATTTGTATTATTTACTTTGTTTGATTTTTGTTAATAATATGTTTGGTGCAATTTATAACAACTAGACACTTTGTGAAATATTATTTGATTGCATATAAGAAATTGTGTTTTCCTAGAAATAAGTTAATAAATATTGTGAAAATATTAAATTGATAAGCTAATGTAGTAATTAAAAAGGAATATTAAGTCGTAAAAAGATAAAATAAGTAATATAAGCCCGCGAGTCCCGCGGCTAAGAGAACACAATTAAAACAATAGTATGCAAATATAGTAAAACAATAGTATGCAAAATTCACGGACGGGTGAACCTCAGTCGCTGCAAACGAATTAATTAAGATTTAAGAAATGTCGGAAAAAAGAGAAAGATAAAAAAATATATATATATGAGCGCTGGCAACTGAAAAGGGAGACATCACTTCGAGGTCAAATAACCCCCATTTCGCTATTCTTCCCAGTCGCCTGTGAAACCCCCTTTTCAGTTGCGCGCGCTCATCTCATCAATCGCATCTCCTTTCCCAGAGCTGTTTTGCTTGCAATAGTGGCACGCAAGCCCTTACTGAGGCTGATATGTCGTCATTCAATGCTTTGAGTGGAGTTGCGCGAAATGAGAAGAGTCGTATTTCTAGCCCTTATTTCCCGCTTCTTATTCTAGTCAATTTCAGGGTACGAAGTCGCTCTGGGATAGCATCGCATGGATTCGGGGGGAGCCTTAGTTCGTTCGGCGAGCTCTTTACCAAGAAACAGGCGTGGTGCGGTTTGCCAAGGCCTCTTATACCAAGCCTCTTAAGCGCAGAGTCATGACATCGCGTAAGTAGGCTGTCAGAGGGAAGACGAGAATGCAACATGAGCGCTGGCAACTGAAAAGGGAGACATCACTTCGAGGTCAAAATAACCCCCATTTCGCTATTCTTCCCAGTCGCCTGTGAAACCCCCTTTTCAGTTGCGCGCGCTCATCTCATCAATCGCATCTCCTTTCCCAGAGCTGTTTTGCTTGCAATAGTGGCACGCAAGCCCTTACTGAGGCTGATATGTCGTCATTCAATGCTTTGAGTGGAGTTGCGCGAAATGAGAAGAGTCGTATTTCTAGCCCTTATTTCCCGCTTCTTATTCTAGTCAATTTCAGGGTACGAAGTCGCTCTGGGATAGCATCGCATGGATTCGGGGGGAGCCTTAGTTCGTTCGGCGAGCTCTTTACCAAGAAACAGGCGTGGTGCGGTTTGCCAAGGCCTCTTATACCAAGCCTCTTAAGCGCAGAGTCATGACATCGCGTAAGTAGGCTGTCAGAGGGAAGACGAGAATGCAACATGAGCGCTGGCAACTGAAAAGGGAGACATCACTTCGAGGTCAAAATAACCCCCATTTCGCTATTCTTCCCAGTCGCCTGTGAAACCCCCTTTTCAGTTGCGCGCGCTCATCTCATCAATCGCATCTCCTTTCCCAGAGCTGTTTTGCTTGCAATAGTGGCACGCAAGCCCTTACTGAGGCTGATATGTCGTCATTCAATGCTTTGAGTGGAGTTGCGCGAAATGAGAAGAGTCGTATTTCTAGCCCTTATTTCCCGCTTCTTATTCTAGTCAATTTCAGGGTACGAAGTCGCTCTGGGATAGCATCGCATGGATTCGGGGGGAGCCTTAGTTCGTTCGGCGAGCTCTTTACCAAGAAACAGGCGTGGTGCGGTTTGCCAAGGCCTCTTATACCAAGCCTCTTAAGCGCAGAGTCATGACATCGCGTAAGTAGGCTGTCAGAGGGAAGACGAGAATGCAACATGAGCGCTGGCAACTGAAAAGGGAGACATCACTTCGAGGTCAAAATAACCCCCATTTCGCTATTCTTCCCAGTCGCCTGTGAAACCCCCTTTTCAGTTGCGCGCGCTCATCTCATCAATCGCATCTCCTTTCCCAGAGCTGTTTTGCTTGCAATAGTGGCACGCAAGCCCTTACTGAGGCTGATATGTCGTCATTCAATGCTTTGAGTGGAGTTGCGCGAAATGAGAAGAGTCGTATTTCTAGCCCTTATTTCCCGCTTCTTATTCTAGTCAATTTCAGGGTACGAAGTCGCTCTGGGATAGCATCGCATGGATTCGGGGGGAGCCTTAGTTCGTTCGGCGAGCTCTTTACCAAGAAACAGGCGTGGTGCGGTTTGCCAAGGCCTCTTATACCAAGCCTCTTAAGCGCAGAGTCATGACATCGCGTAAGTAGGCTGTCAGAGGGAAGACGAGAATGCAACATGAGCGCTGGCAACTGAAAAGGGAGACATCACTTCGAGGTCAAAATAACCCCCATTTCGCTATTCTTCCCAGTCGCCTGTGAAACCCCCTTTTCAGTTGCGCGCGCTCATCTCATCAATCGCATCTCCTTTCCCAGAGCTGTTTTGCTTGCAATAGTGGCACGCAAGCCCTTACTGAGGCTGATATGTCGTCATTCAATGCTTTGAGTGGAGTTGCGCGAAATGAGAAGAGTCGTATTTCTAGCCCTTATTTCCCGCTTCTTATTCTAGTCAATTTCAGGGTACGAAGTCGCTCTGGGATAGCATCGCATGGATTCGGGGGGAGCCTTAGTTGGTTCGGCGAGCTCTTTACCAAGAAACAGGCGTGGTGCCGTTTGCCAAGGCCTCTTATACCAAGCCTCTTAAGCGCAGAGTCATGACATCGCGTAAGTAGGCTGTCAGAGGGAAGACGAGAATGCAACATGAGCGCTGGCAACTGAAAAGGGAGACATCACTTCGAGGTCAAAATAACCCCCATTTCGCTATTCTTCCCAGTCGCCTGTGAAACCCCCTTTTCAGTTGCGCGCGCTCATCTCATCAATCGCATCTCCTTTCCCAGAGCTGTTTTGCTTGCAATAGTGGCACGCAAGCCCTTACTGAGGCTGATATGTCGTCATTCAATGCTTTGAGTGGAGTTGCGCGAAATGAGAAGAGTCGTATTTCTAGCCCTTATTTCCCGCTTCTTATTCTAGTCAATTTCAGGGTACGAAGTCGCTCTGGGATAGCATCGCATGGATTCGGGGGGAGCCTTAGTTCGTTCGGCGAGCTCTTTACCAAGAAACAGGCGTGGTGCCGTTTGCCAAGGCCTCTTATACCAAGCCTCTTAAGCGCAGAGTCATGACATCGCGTAAGTAGGCTGTCAGAGGGAAGACGAGAATGCAACATGAGCGCTGGCAACTGAAAAGGGAGACATCACTTCGAGGTCAAAATAACCCCCATTTCGCTATTCTTCCCAGTCGCCTGTGAAACCCCCTTTTCAGTTGCGCGCGCTCATCTCATCAATCGCATCTCCTTTCCCAGAGCTGTTTTGCTTGCAATAGTGGCACGCAAGCCCTTACTGAGGCTGATATGTCGTCATTCAATGCTTTGAGTGGAGTTGCGCGAAATGAGAAGAGTCGTATTTCTAGCCCTTATTTCCCGCTTCTTATTCTAGTCAATTTCAGGGTACGAAGTCGCTCTGGGATAGCATCGCATGGATTCGGGGGGAGCCTTAGTTCGTTCGGCGAGCTCTTTACCAAGAAACAGGCGTGGTGCCGTTTGCCAAGGCCTCTTATACCAAGCCTCTTAAGCGCAGAGTCATGACATCGCGTAAGTAGGCTGTCAGAGGGAAGACGAGAATGCAACATGAGCGCTGGCAACTGAAAAGGGAGACATCACTTCGAGGTCAAAATAACCCCCATTTCGCTATTCTTCCCAGTCGCCTGTGAAACCCCCTTTTCAGTTGCGCGCGCTCATATATATATCGAGAGCTGTCTACAGTCAGCACGAAGGAAATAAAGAGATAAATCAATGGTATACTTAAAGACGTGTAGGATCCAATCCGTGTAGGCTCTTTGGTAATCAACGATCTTACAGGTCTCTCTTGGCTTTAGTGCGTGGCGGGAAACTTGAACAGGACTTGAAAAGTACCCAAAAAATTGCTGGAAATTCGCTTGGATGTCCCTAAACGGCTTCAGCAGAGCTTCCCTGTCGATTACCCTTTACAATGAACCAGAATTGGAGCAATCGGAGAGGAACAACGATGTATTTTTTAGAGAAAACACGACTAAACTCCTCGCTGACTAGAATGGAATGGAAACATCAGGGGCTAGCCAGTTTTTGAAAAAGGAGGTGGGTTCAGTGGGTCCCATACTTATTTCGTTAATTTTTTATTTCTAAAAGTAGGGGGGCAGGCTCCCTGGGTCCTCCTCCCGTTGGGTTTCTGTTCTGAAGGGCCATGTTTGTCAATGTAGCTGCTTTTACACCTAGTTGTAGATTTGCACGTGGCTGTTTTCAGGCTTCAGGAATAGAGAATGGAGCAAGTCACAATCTGTTACTGAAAACACAGTGCCAGCTATCAAGCCCAGACATTTTGACTTTGGAAGTCCAGCCAGGAAACTTCTTGTTAGCACCAAGGGAGTCCAATTACCATTTGACCTGCTTGTTTAACCTTTGGGTACCCCCCCCCCCCCCCCTAAATACAAGTAAGACACTTTTTATATCATTAACCAATGCAAAAAGAGTACATTAGCATGTAAACCTGCAAACATTTTTTACTCTGTGTGCTACTAGACCAAAATAACAAAATAATTGACCAAACCAAATATGTGGCTAATCTTTTGATTATTTTGATGCTATTACTCTATCAGCAGGGTAGTTACCATCAAGCAACATAACACAACATCTATTGTAAGGCGCCTTTCTGACAATTGATACTGTTTTGTCACTTTTTTATGAGCCTTATGAGCTGGCTTTGCTGCATAAAAGCTGCCTGTTGAAGCTGCATCTACTTAAGCATGCTACTTTGTTGCTCTTGGGCTGTCTTTTGCTCTTCTCGGCGCAGCTCCATGTCTTGTTTCTTCAAATCTTGGTCTTTAGCCATTTTCTCTCTCATGAATTCTAGTGTAGCAGTACCACTTCGTCTCCGTTTCTTCCCAGTGCTTGGTTCTGTCTCGGCTTCACCCTTTCGCTTTTTTGTCTCACTGAGCTTGTTCCAGTGCTTGAAGTCTGATATCCTCACCTTTAGCCTTGTCATCATTCTCACTTCTTCTTACAGCTTCCTCGATATCTTGTCGTTCTCTTGCTTGTTCTTGCCTTTCCACTATATCTTCTAGCGCTTTCTCAATTCTCAATTCAGTTTGCTCAGGAACATCAATCCCGGATGCCTTCGCTTCTTCTCGTGCTTTCAGTTTGTAGTTTTTATCAGCAAATTTGCTCTCTCTCGGACTGACTTTTGGCACACTCGAAAATGTGGCGACTTTACAGCATTAAGATTGTCAGCAATATTGTCCCATGTCTTGCCGCTGTCTTTAGTTCTTGCTTTATACGGATAGGGTGCAGCATCTATGATTTCTCATGCCAATAAAACATCATGTTCTTCCTTCCATTTAAATGGTGGCAAGGTTCTGAAATTATAAAATTTCATAAACCAATTAAAAGCTGATTAAAAAAAACAGGGTGAAGAATTTATCAATTTCAGACTAAACAAGATGCTTGGACCTGAGCTCAAAATTCCAAGGGTATAGATAATTACAGCTCCTATATTTATTGCAGTATGAAGTAAATGAGCCCAAAATATATATTACAACTGCACTGAAAATTTTAATATTTCATCTCTGTACAACCATATATTTAAACTAAATAAATTAATAATTTTCTGGGAAAGATTAGTCTAAATACCGTGTATAATAAAGTCCATTATAAAATGGATAAAATCTTTTTAAAATAATCAAACAAGGTAAGCCTTATTCTCACTTGGATCCAGATCTTTAAGGGACAGATAATTAGAAGACTGATGGCAGGGGTAAACGGAACGGAAATTCAAGCTCACAGAAATGGTTGTCAATGCCCATATCATCTAGATCAGGGGTGCTTACCATTGGTCACGAAAAACCGGTTATTTCGGTTGGGATTCCAGTGGTACAGTCGGTGTTTCGGTCGTTTCGGTTGGTAGGAGAGGTTCAGCCTCAGAGGTTGTCCCGCCATTCCAGTTGGAACGAACCGATCGGAATGGTTTGTACCATTGGCACTCCAACCGGTTTTATGACCAAATAAGGAAGCTCATCCGAACTGAAATGCGAATGAGCGAATGGCAAACGCCATTCCACTCGGTATTTCATCCCAACCGGAATGTTTTGTACCACTGGACGCTCATCAAACCAACCGGTTTTCCTTGACCAATGGTAAGCACCCCACATGTACACCAATTAATTCAACTTTTTTTACAGCCCGTGTTTTAATTTAGACCCGAAAGCCAAAAAATAGTCATCCTCAAGGGACGAAGAGGATTAATAGCGGAGCACCATAGATAAGAGAAAAACGTATACGGTAACCAATGGAGTTCATTTTTGAACGTCACGGACATTATGGTCCATTTTAATGACGTCATTGATGACGTAAGGGCACGTGACTTTGGTGTAAAGTTCCCTTATGGTCTTTGAAACTTTATCCAAGTTTGGCATCTATAGAAGCTTCCCTTCGGGAGATATGATTTTTTTCTTTATTTTTCTGGTATTAAACCTATAGTGTCCGTCCGTCCGTCCGTCCGTCCGTGTACACATGGGAACCCTGTGGTATACAAAGAAAACATTATTTCTACTCAAGGGAACATGCTAAGATAACCATACTTGAGATATTTTGTCTATGCTACAAGGAGGTGCTGTAGCACGGTCACCTGATGTTACGTCATCGATGACGGCTGACTACGGCTGCGCCCGCGATCTCTTACCACAGAAAACTCATCAAGACCCTGAATGATGATTGAGACATTCATTTCTCGTTGGAAGGGGATAAACTAAACTTGTGTAGTGTTGTCTAGGTCACCACGGTCACCGTTTCTTTTTACTTTTAATTTTTATGATTTCTGGAGCCGGTGGGGCTTTACCCCCCTAAATTTCGCGAAGTTTTCGTACATTTTCACTAAACTCAGCCCCCCCCCCAATCTTGCTATACAGTCTTACTAATGAGCCCTGTTCCGCCGTCCCTGACGACTCAACTCTGCAAAAGGGGTGTGGCATTGATGTGTCTTAGGCTTTGCTCTAAGGCGAAACATAAGTTCAGTTAACCAAATTAGTAAAGAAAGAAATAAAGATCAAAATACTTGAAGCCTGGCATATATCATCCCCTTTTGATGTGTTTGATACATTATGAAGAGCCCAATTACGTTTGGATGGTCCCCTTTTTGTGGCACAATAGTTATGATCAGCTTAAATAACACGGAATCGGCCCAGTGATCGATAAACACGTCTGGAGACTGCTAATCAAAAACAAGGATGTGGCAATAATGTTACTGACAACTCTGATGACAGCAAAACAATGCAGTTATGTTGAAGCCCTCAAGTTCTTAAATAAGAGGGAAAATAATAATTTACTTGCAGTAAGCATGCGGCTTTCACCACTTTCTTGGCAGAAGTTGATGAGTACTGGATCAGCTGACAATTCTCTGACAGTTTCAGGGGTAGCTTCTTTTACCTGCATCAAAATACATGTAATATATATGTGTAAGTTTCAAGTATTTGTGACACTGCCAGACGCAGAAATTTTTCCCATTTGAGGGGATTTGCAAAGGGCTAAATTTTAGCAGCTTAAAAAGTATAACGAACACTAACTTTTTTTGAAACTCCTGCAAAAAATAATTGTCACCCTGTTTCTAATAGGCATGGCAAATGTTATGAATTACTGTAGAGCACAGGAAAGACTGAAATGCTGTGACTGCAATGGATGATAGATTGCATCGCTAGTTTACTGCTTCCCATGCTTGTAATATCCACCATAAATGAGTACAACAGTCTATCTAAGCTGAGTATCAGGCCAGCTTTAGCCAAAAAACTCAGGAAAGCCTGATACTCAGGTTAAAGTGCCCCTCAAGGCTGAAATTTTAATGGCTTATTTGATTGCCCATTATAAATAACGAAGAATGCTGTTAATGACGTTGGTAGCTCTCTTGGTTCAAGAGATACTCAAGATTTTTACTTATGCAAATGAGCAAAAAATGACGTCGCAAGGAGAATGGTATGCCACTCTCAGTTGCATGTAAAAGACAGAAATCATGGGTCGAGGTCTCTTCGGGCTTGACTGTGAATGAAATGGCTGGTCTTTGAATCAGGTGTTTCCTTTTTTTAGATGGGACAAATGGGGACCTACTTCCACTCTCAGAGAGGGAAAGAAAAGCTCGTCTAAAATAAAAAGAAACAAAATTTCAATAGGGTGTAAGAAAAATGGTATATTAAAACTCTACAATCGTGAAGATCTCCAGCAAAATTTATCCAACTTTTCATTGGCTCTCATTTGACAAAGAAAACTGCAGAGTACAATGAACTAAATCTATTCTGTAATGTGCTGAACGTCAGTTGCACCAGTTATTTCTTGATTTAGTAAAAGGGCGTATAAAGAAGCTGGGTGTGTTCTGTGTTTTCTTTTAAAAGCGATACCACTTCGCCGACTTTTTTCGTTCGCCATCTTTTCTTCTCCAAAGACTGGATAGTCACGTGACTAAAGTGGCGCGAAAAACTACGACGACTTCATTACGACGACGAAGAACTGTAGTTATGACACGAATAACTAGTCACGACGAACGAAGAACGATTTGGTACGGCAAAAAGTTGGTTTTATTTCTCTTCGAAGTTGGAAAACGCATTTAAGTTAGAATTTTTCAAGGGTACTTATAAAATGGGACAATGCCCATTACAGCTCCGCAATTAAATATTTAAAAAAGTCTTTTTTGGTTTCAACTTTAAAGGCCTTTGGCTTGAAGGCTCTCTGGTGTCCTTCTTGCTGACCTTCCCTGGTCTTGGTTCCTCTCTCTCTTTCTGCGAGTCAAATTAAACTCGCGGCTGTCTAGTGGGTCTTTCTCTAGGACAATGTTCGCCCCACCATCTTCTCTAGCCCGGAAATGGAGTGCCAAGATCCACCAGACAGTAATTTGCATAATACCTGGAGTGGAATCACAGATGGACAGGTCTGGCCTGATGTCAACAGTTGTTCTTCGTTCGATAGTCAGGGCTTTTATAGCATTTGGTTTGTTGCTTTTTCCTGCGTTGATAAGCTGTTTCCGCTTTGCACCAAGGACTTCTTTAAGGATATTTATTTTAGGTTTCTGCTCCGTCAGCCGTCGCTGGATTCTCCTCTGTAACCCAGTCGAGGAGTGTGGCTCATATTGGTCTCACTGGTCTCCGTTTCTTTTTCGGGCGTGGATAAAAAAACTTGGGTTCTTTTGCAGGTCATTAATTTGTTAATGAATTTATTGTCTACTTCACATTTCTTTCTAGGCGAAACGCCGGAAAGTGTTCACTTCTGATATAGTTTTACCTTCAGTGTATTTTGACTCTTGTTCGTTGGATGGATGGTTGGATGGATAGTTTAATTACCAACGGTAAAATCATCAGTTACATACAGTTAAAAATTAATAAATAACTGCAGACTGCTTTACATGATTCCCGTGCAGGGATCCGACGAATAATACTTTGAAATTCCCCTTTTAAAGAGACTAAAGGTCTCTGCTGTAGGAACTGCTGTATTTCATGGCTATCAGATATCATCAGCACCCGCAGCGCTCTTTCCCGACAGAAAAAACAACATCTACATTGCCTTCCTTTTTTCGTCACAATTTCATGGTTCACAGGTCGTAGCGGTTTTTTAGCTTTACTTGATCACTCCGGTTTTCACTTGAGCCCACGATACACGCGAGCGCGCGCGGAGTTTGAAGTCAAATGATGTTGCGATGTGAAAAATAAATAATTATCGCGCTGTCAAAGTCTTGTTGTTTTCTGTCTTTTCCTTATCAAAGAAAGGTTTTCACGTCATTTCTGGCCGAAGATAAGTCTAGACAGATTACTGGGATGGTTTCAAGGTGTTAATGCCCAAGTTAAGTTTGAAAATAAATCGCTTTTCGTCACAAAACCAGCCATCAAGATCAGGTAAAACGTGCCGGCGAACGGATGTAAACAAACCCCGAACCAGTGCAACTGAAGCAGACTTTGAGAAATTCGCTGGATTAACGGACAAAGAAAATACTGAATCAATTTTAGAATACATTGTGGACGAAAGCGAGGAATTGAAACGGCATATTATTCCTGAATTGCACACGAAATTATCGGAAAGCCACAAAAAAAAACGAGCGTCTTGCACGACGCGTGAGGGAACAAGAGCTTCTGCTTGCAGAAAAGGATGCTGAAACCAGTCGACTGCAACGCAACATAAACCTTTACAAGTCCAAAAACAATAACCTTAAAAGAAACTTGAAAAACAAGACACATCAGTTATCGATAAAGGGTCATTTGCTGCCAGGTGCCATACATACATACATACATACACACTTTATTTAAACACGGTTTAAAATATCAGTGTTATACACTACTATAAAATATTATATTAAAAATACTAATAATAATAAAAATATAGCGTCACTGTTTTACATATTTGCAACACTACTATAAAATATTATATTAAAAATACTAATAATAATAAAAATATAGCGTCACTGTTTTACATATTTGCCGTGCGTGGGTCCGATTCCAAGAAGTGGGTTTTCAATCCTCTCTTGAAAACAGACAGCGAAGAGGCGTTGCGGAGTTGCATTGGCAAATTGTTCCAAGCAACCGCCCCACTATATGAAAATGATCGCTTCATATAATCTGTGCGTGGCTTTGGTATGGCCAGTCTGCTTTCTGAATTTCTAAGGCTATAGGCTGGCTTATCCAGCGTAAAAACATGTTTGAGATTTTCGGGCCCTAGATTATTCAAGGTTTTAAAGACCATTGTTAATTTATCAATCTTTCGTTGTTTAGCCAATCTGTCCCAGCCAAGACTAGCAAGGACAGCTTTAGAACTAGAATCATAACTCGATTTTGTTATTATGCGCCCAGCTCTATTTTGTAACTTTTGGAGCTTATCAGCAAGATATCCCACACACCCATCCCACACGGAGCTACAATATTGAAAGTGTGGCTTGATAAGGGATGTGTATATCGTTTGCGCTGTGTCACCATTAATGTATAGCCTGACACGTTTGAGTGCCCCGATAGCTGCCGCAATCTTTTTGGCTGTTTCTTCGATATGTTTTGACCAGGACAGATTGGCATCTATATTAAGACCTAGCGATTTGGTGTAGTGTACCCTTGTTAGCCTTTTGCCCTCTATTGATACATTCATTTCGTCATCCCCAAAAATTTGTAATCTTTGACGGGAACCTATTATCATGTATTCAGTCTTGGCTATATTTAATCATAAGCCAGACGTTTATGTTTTGTAGATCACTATTTATCTGTGATTCAAGATTAGCGAGATTTTGCTCCTGAAAACTTATACTAGTATCATCTGCATACATCCTCGGAATACCTGTATCAAGGCTATTCGGCAAGTCATTGATGTATATTAGAAACAATAGTGGGCCTAGGATAGACCTTTGGGGTACACCACACGTAATAACATTAGAACTAGATAGATTACCGTTAACGGTACACCTCTGTTTCCTTGTTCCCAGGTACGATTTGAACCAGGTCAAGGCTATCCGGCCAACTCCATATCTCTCGAGCTTTCTGAATAGAATGTTGTGGTCTATGGTGTCGAAAGCTTTTTTGAGATCAATGAATACAACACCATTTAAAAGACCTTTATCAATATTGATATTCCATTCATTTGTTGCCTCTAGTAGGGCCGTGAGAGTACTATGGAGTGGCCGGAAACCTGACTGGGAATTCGATAATAAATTGTTCTTTTCGAAATATTTATAGAGCTGTTCAAATACAGTTTTCTCAAAGATTTTTGCTACTATAGATATAACAGACACTGGGCGATAATTATTCAGATCACATTTTTTGCCCTTCTTATGGATCGGAGCAATTCTAGCTTCCTTCCAATCCATTGGAACAATCCCTAACTCCAATGATTTGTTAAAAATAAATGAAAGAGACAGAGAGATTATATCCGCCGCCATTTTTAGGAATTTTCCAGGTAATTTATCAAGACCTGTAGCCTTCCTTCCATTTATTAGTGTTAAAAGATTTTTGACATTCTCAGTTTTAATGTGCTCGAATTTAAAAGGTTCTCTATTAGTTTCAGCCTTAAAGGCCCATAAGCACCCAAGTCGCTTTGCAGGCTCACAGAGAATAAAACGCAGTTGAAAACTCTATGCAAATTTTCAGTTTGAACTTTTGAAATGTGAAGAACAATAGGAACCCCTTGGGACCTACTGTATCAGCCAATCACAGCTGTTGAATGACAATAGATCCAATTGAAAACAAAGCGCAAAGGTTCCCGGTCGCGTATGGGCCTTTAATATAAGAAACCGGATTAATGTTGGAACACGGGATTTGATCAGCTAAATCCGGACCAACAGAAGTGAAAAACTTATTAAATGCATCAGCCATATCATTGGCTGAATTAATTTTGTTATCGCCTATTTTTAGCTCATGAATACTAGTTCTACTACACTGCCGCCCTTGAGCTTCATTAATTAACTTCCAGGTTTTCCTTACATCGTTTTTAGACTGCTCAAGACCGGTTGTGAAGTAGTTTCGCTTTGCTACTTTTATAGAGTTATTCAGATTATTCCTTGTTTTTTTGTAAAATTCCCAGTCGCTTGGGTCTCCCGACGCGACCGCCTTTCTTTTCAAAAAGCCTCTCTTATGCATTAATCTAAGTAGCTCTTGCGTGATCCACGGAGACCTTTTGTTCGTAATTCTTTTGCTCCTTAGAGGAGCGTGCTTTTCAAGGGTGTCCATAAACATTGCCTTCCAGGCCTCCCACATATCATTAGGGTCGGCGTAGCATGACACAGAATTCAAATCTTTATGGCCAAGGTCCCTGAGGAACCGCTCTTTGTTGAAATGTTTAAGTGATCTAATTTCTATTGTTTTATGGACGTGTGTTCGAGGATAATTGATTTTGCGTGTTACAAAAATAAGTGAATGGTCACTTACACCAATGTGGCTCACGTCACAGTTCGAAATTTCGTTTCGCCATCGACTGACATTTTGTCCACCTCCTCAGTTATTTGCTCCGCTCTTTTTCCTTTGAACGGAAACTTTTCTACCCTCTTTTGGGACAATCTGTTTGGATCTAAATATTTGATCATTGAGTCACCGATTATAGCAATACTTGACGAATCCGATTGCTGAGATCGGTTGCTCTTCTTTGACGGCTTATGCTGGCTTGGCTTAGATTTCGGAGCTGGAGCTGAAGGCTTTTCCGATTTGTCAAGCGCTGGTTGTTGGGCCGCTGCCGCCGTAGAAGCTTGCGTGTTCTTGCCCGTGCCAGCAAGGCAAAAGTTATCGCTCGTTGCAAGCTAAATGACAGGCAATCGGCGATAAAACAATACACTCTGTTTAACTCGCTCAGCAATGGTTGTAATGGGGGTTTTAAATTTTCTGCCTGTTTTATGGCATGTGTCCGCTTCTTCCAGCATTTTTGTTTACTGAGTTTTCAGAAGACCTGTGCGGCACTGGAACTAACATTTGAGATATTTTTTAAAGCCAAACCACCTTTCACTCTGTCTCCATCCTCACTCTCATCTTGGAATATTTTACTTGGAGAGGTGGACAAATTAGCTTTAAAGGAACGGTTCTCACAGACTATGTACCAATTTCACCTTTTGGGTGATGATAGCAACAAGGGAGGCAGCGAGCGTCATGCTTTTGGGGTTCACACTTGGGACCCTGACACCAAATGTCCCAGAGCATATGTGCTTGGGTATTTGATTATACCAAGTAGCAGTGGGGAGGACCAGGCAGCTGCAGAGTACCATATGGCCCATAATGTCTATGGGATCAATAACATTGGGGCTCAAGTAGGGGACAATGCCAAAACACAGACGGGAGTCAGGAAGGGTGTTGTGGCTATAAACAGTAAACTTTTTGGCAAGAAACTTTACATTGTTGGATGCTATCCTCATGTTGTCAATATCATGATGCGTAGAATGATTTATATTGGTTTGGGCCATGCAGGAAAAATGGAAGATTTCAATTTAATGCAATTCCATTACAAAGTATCCTGGTTACATAAACAAAAGCCAGTGGAGTACAAGGCCCTTTACGTAGCCCTTGGGATAACCAGTACCCCACCTCCCCTACCACAGCAGTGGGTGGACACAAGATGGACATATTTCTATGAACACCTGCTCTGGTGGAGAAGCATGGCAACTCTTGCTTGCAGCTGGCTGACAAAATGGTGGAGCGCTTGCCAAAGAGTGATGTCCATTACTCGGTTTGGGAAGAGGTGATAAAGTTAGGGGCTTCTCCCATCATAAATGCACAAAGAGCTTTCATTTTGGAAGTTCTCAGCAAGTTGGTTATACCAGCACTAAGGGAATGCCAAGCAGGTGATCCCCAGTTGGGATTTTCCCCTGGATACATTGCTCGATTGTGGCCTGCAAAGGTATGGATGCATGGTGGGGTTGGCAAAGGCATCATCGACACAACATGAACTTTGTTTCAAAATATTTTAAATTATGTTCTTAAAAGCTATTCAGAATCCCTCTTACCCCTAACTCCATCACTCTCAGTAGTCTGTCGCTTTTATAATAGTACTCCTTTATAAATATTGTAATGCTATTGATATCGGGCAGTGACACAAAATCAGCACACCCTAGTTCAACACCCCAGCTACAAATACTAACCAACATAGAATTTTAGTGAAAAGCTTAAATGGACTCACGTGCTGCCCACCCTAAAACTTCTAAACAAATTGCATAGGAAATTTTGCAGCTGATTATCTTTTACAGATGTCAAAAAATTAGAAAAATCAACTTTCTACACAGGTTCTAGAACAAATTGCTCTGGTGACAAAGCTGATGATAACTAGCTCATCAAGTTTTCCTGATACCAGCAAGGCCTTCCTAAATAATCTGAGAGATGCAACAACAGAAGTCCATCTTCGCTCCATGCAGCAGCAAATGCTGAAAGAGGCCATGAATGTCCTGAATACCCATGCAATAGGGTGGCTACAGTTCCCAAAGTTCTTTGCCATGGGAGCAGACAGTCAAGCCAGTAATTTCTTTTGGCGGGCAGTGCTCAGGGTGCTAGACCTTCTATCCAAAGACGAGCTTCTCAGACTGACCCTTCACAAGTCTCAGCTGCCATCCTACAAAGACAAAGGACCAAACGAGTTTAAAGCACTACATGACAACCTTGTCATGTAGTGCTTTTCTTTTTTACATTCATTGCAAGTTCATGTTTAAAAGAAAAAAAAAATGATAATGAACATCACGTTTCTTTATAAAACAATTGAAAGGAGCTACACAAATTCGATTTTGAAATGTGTCGCCAAAAACGTAAGCGTCTTTCTCGAAGCTAAGTAAACTTAGCTGGTTGTGTTAGAATTTACATTTAGGATATCAATGGATCAAATAACCTCAAGTGATACAAGGGATTTTGTGGTTTGGAGCAATAAGGTTCGTAGTTGACACACCTAATTTGAAAATGTGCACTAGTTGACTGAAAAATAGGTTTTGAGCTAGGGTTTTGCCCCAAAAGTACACGAAAGTAAGAATGTATCCATTGACTTTCGTAAACCAGTATTATTTTAAACAATAAATCAATGCAATCTAAGCTATTGCATGAAAATGTACAGAATTCGGAATACCTCGATTTCTTGAGTTGTTGATGTTTGTTTATATGCTCTCGCACCATTAATTCGATGACGTGAAAATTTATAATTTACATCATTGTTTAGATAAAAATGTACATTTATACATTGTTAATGTTCCAAATGGTTGGATCGATACTTTAAAATATATTACATGTAATAAACTTGTTTTGCATTCGAATATAATTGATAAGGCATACCTTATCGGTTAGCGCAGTGGTAGAGCGCCGGGCTTATGTTCGGGAGGTTGGGAGTTCAAACCCTGGCCGGGCCAACACTCAGGGTCTTTTTCTAATAATTGAGGAGAAGGTGCTGCCTTTGCTCTAACATCTGCAAATGGTTAGACCTTCGCGTCTTCTCGGATAAGGACGTTAAACTGTAGGCCCCGTCTCTCACATACACTACACTAACCGGAACCAGAGGGACGTTAAAGAACCACTAGGACCGTCGGAAGTTGCCCAACCTCAGTGTCACAGAACTCACAATACTAACACACACTCATGTTTATAAAGCTGGTTCTTATAGGATGAGTTATCCATTAATGTAAAGCGCTTTGAGCCGCGAGGATAAAGCGCTATATAAGCACGTTATTATTATTATTATTATATATTATAATTGTTAAATCTACTTATCAGTGGTACTCAACACTGTTATTACCCTAGAAATTCGGCTAATTACCCTGTTTTCTCGCAAATAAGTTGGTCGTCAACTCTTTATCAAAGATCCACGTAGCAGTTAGCCCTGAGGTCCGGTCCAGTCCGGTCCGCCGATGTCCGGTCTTCATTTTACAGAAAACCCTGACAATTGCGCTCTAAATACATAGCAATTTATTTGGTTTCGTGGTTGGATTTTTGCTGATTCTGGATATGTTATGCAGGATGACCTTCTTGTACGAGAACCCGAAAACCGTTGAAGCATCTGTTGTAATTTGTTACAGATTGAGCACAATTACGGCCAACTTTTACTGGACTGGACGCAAGTGAACGATTTTACCTATTTGTTTCACTACTATAAGGTCCATAGAGTCCACAAAGAAGTCCACAAATGAAAAATGTTCAAAATGGACCAAGTCCCAGACGGAATCAGGGGCGAAGAGTAGGTACACTAGATCTAAAGATAGTCCCACGCAAAGTACTTATAAGGGGAAATGTCACGATTTTAGGATTAATTTCTTTGTTACCTTAAATTAATGATCAATTCAGAAGAAATAAACAAAATAACCGTCTAGGTTTGTTCATTTGACTGCCAGATAAGAACACAGTTGGAGGGCACCGCGGAAATACGTTTTTGTGACGTCACATCCTGTGGTCAGCGGAGCTACGGACACCAAAAAATTTGCGAACTTGCGAACTGCCTTCCATCTTATTGAAAGGCTTAAGTATATGCATCACAAATCTTTCAATCTTGGAAAGCAATTCTAGCAGAAATACGGCCTCAGCAATGCTAGATGACAGAACTCTGTTAGGTATTCAGATCCCTTTATTGCGTACTTACTGGTTCTGTTCTTTTGCCTTCTTGTTCTGTTCGTGATTGAAAGTTGAAATGAAGGTAAGTTAAGTTCCTCCTTAAAGCTTACATTTTTGGCTGTCTTAAGAAGTTTTAAGCTTACATGTACATTCATTCTTTAACTTAAACTTATTTGTACAAAGTTGGCAATGTCTAGAAACTATAAGTTGATTCTCGGACGAAAATATCCGAGAGCTTTGCAGAGAAACGATCTCACAAAATTTGCTACCCTTTCAAAAGAACGGTGTTCAACTTGTGATTGTTATTTCTAACAGTTTGTTTTTGACAATCATTCAGAGATAAGTTAATATAACAACTCCCTGATATAACTTACAGTAGATATTTTTGCCTGCCATTTTACTTTGGTTTTGGCTTTCCATTATCCTTTCTAGTCATATGGAAAAGGCGAACACTTTCAGGGCTTAAAATAGCAGCCTGCCAGTGGCCTTATAACAGGCCTCATAGAATAACATTGGCAGGCAGTTATTTTGAGCCCTGAAAGTGTTCGGTTTTTCCATATGACTAGAGTTTATTGGTTGAGAAAATAGACTTTATGACAATTTTAGCTCTACAACATTCTAGTGCGATGATGCAAAACGCAGCCTGTGCTCTAGTTAATAATCCAGTCATATTATAAAAGCCAACTTATTCTTCGTGAGAGTTCCTTGCACTGGACGAAATAATGGATTTGCTCAGGTTTGTCGTGCGAGCAAATTTGATGCGAATTTGGTGCTCTATATTTGCCTCGAATGTGAATTTGAGCAAACATGACAGCAATTATGAAGTTTAGTCCTTGAGCAATTGTCAAGTAAAGTTTAAAGTTTGCTATAAATTTGCTACACTTTCAGTTGAGAAGGCGAATGTGTATGTTTGCATCATATACGTTGCATGTTTGTTTCATAGCAAATATGTTTCATCTTTGCTCCAGTTTTGCTCGACTAGTCAAATATCAAATATACCATACCGCGCAAATTCGATGCGAACGTTAAGCGAATTCGATGTTTGCCTCGAATGCGCTCTGCTAGCAACCCTGTACGTCCGGTTTACGTCTGATAATCCCACGTGACCTGGAGTATGACTTAGGTTTCCACTCTGATCGAGTGACGGTTTGTATTCATTCGAATTTGAGCGCCATTGAAGGCAGACTTTCGACCGTATGTCATAGAACGTTATCACGTAAATTGTTGCGTTTGCAGGGGTGTACTCGCAACAAAAGTACCACATGTAAAGGATTGCTAATTTCACTAGCAATAGGACATTCACATGGCACTGCTTTGTGGCAATCCAGCGAGGACAGGACGGTTATATTTCAAGGTAAAATGAACGGGTTTATGTGCCACAGAAGTTTATCTACAACACTCGTGTCAAGAAACTTTTGCGTATTTTTGCTGCCGAAAGTAGACACAATTCAACCGAAAATTGACAAAGTCAAAGTGCTGCTAGTTATTTATAGGCTTTAATTTGAGTTGTGCAGTCAGAAAACCTGAGAAACTTATTCTAGTCGATTCGATTTCGCATTCGCCATGTTTGTTTCAGCTGCGCAGTTAGCAATAAACCGGGAAAGCTTTAACAAGTATTCCTGCTTTATTTCTGATCGCACAGCACAGAATAAACCTTATTAATTACTATCAGCATTTTAACTGTATCAGTTTGACAATTTCCGGTGGAATTATTGTTCATTTTGGCAGCAAATGTTTATGCAAATCTCGGCTTCGTGTGAGAGTGTTGTTTAGATAAATGTCTTTGTGGACGACCGCCAACCCACAAACTCGTTCGTTTTAACTTCGAGTTACTGGACTGCCACAAAGCAGTGCTGTTTGAGGATCTTAGATTGACCATAGATCAGATTGATTGTACGTTCGATTATATTTCATTTTGCAAATAAATACTGGTTATCCCGTGAACTTACGCTTGAATATGAACGGTGCAAACAATATGTAAACCGGGATGTAAACATGATATTCTCTATTAAATTTGCCTTTGCGCAATGATAATGCAAGCTAGTATTTGCAGTACATTTGCTCACAGTCTAACTTTCAACTATGGCACACGTAAACATTCCGCAAACATAAAGCAAACGCGATTGTTGCAGGTATATTTACCGCTAAGCAAAGTCGATGTGAATATACGTGTTTGCATACCCTTTTGTAAACCGAGCAAATCTGATGTAAAAGCGGTCTTCACCAAATTTGTATGATGGTAAATATGATGCGAATTCGAAAATTGCATTTGCGCAAATGTATGCGAAGAAGAGCAAATATGGAATTCACTTCACATTTACCACTACTTTACGCATGAGTGAATCCATTTTTTCGTCCAGTGTTGACTTCTCAATGAGGTTTTTGATACTTGAAACTTTACTAGAAACATACAGCTGAAATTCTGCTGACTCAAAATAACTCTTGTCTTTCTCAGTGCGTGGCTTGGGAAACTGGGGATCATCACCAGGGTCATGACACTGGACGAAATAATGGATTTGCTCAGGTTTGTCGTGCGAGCAAATTTGATGCGAATTTGGTGCTCTATATTTGCCTCGAATGTGAATTTGAGCAAACATGGCAGTAATTATGAAGTTTAGTCCTTGAGTAATTGTCAAGTAAAGTTTAAAGTTTGCTATAAATTTGCTACACTTTTAGTTGAGAAGGCGAATGTGTATGTTTGCATCATATACGCTGCATGTTTGTTTCATAGCAAATATGTTTTATCTTTGCTCCAGTTTTGCTCGACTAGTCAAATATCAAATATACCATACCGCGCAAATTCGATGCGAACGTTAAGCGAATTCGATGTTTGCCTCGAATGCGCTCTGCTAGCAACACTGTACGTCCGGTTTACGTCTGATAGTCCCACGTGACCTGGAGTACGACTTAGGTTTCCACTCTGATCGAGTGACGGTTTGTATTCATTCGAATTTGAGCGCCATCGAAGGCAGACTTTCGACCGTATGTCATAGAACTTTATCACGTAAATTGTTGCGTTTGCAGGGGTGTACTCGCAACAAGAGTACCACATGTAAAGGATTGCTAATTTCACTAGCAATAGGACATTCACATGGCACTGCTTTGTGGCAATCCAGCGAGGACAGGACAGTTATATTTCAAGGTAAAATGAACGGGTTTATGTGCCACAGAAGTTTATCTACAACACTCGTGTGAAGAAACTTTTGCGTATTTTTGCTGCCGAAAGTAGACATAATTCAACCGAAAATTGACAAAGTCAAAGTGCTGCTAGTTATTTAAAGGCTTTAATTTGAGTTGTGCAGTCAGAAAACCTGAGAAACTTATTCTAGTCGATTCGATTTCGCATTCGCCATGTTTGTTTCAGCTGCACAGTTAGCAATAAACCGGAAAAGCTTTAAACAAGTATTTCTGCTTTATTTCTGATCGCACAGCACAGAATAAACCTTATAAATTACTATCAGCATTTTAACTGTATCAGTTTGACAATTTCCGGTGGAATTATTGTTCATTTTGGCAGCAAATGTTTATGCAAATCTCGGCTTCGTGTGAGAGTGTTGTTTAGATAAATGTCTTTGTGGACGACCGCCAACCCACAAACTCGTTCGTTTTAACTTCAAGTTACTGGACTGCCACAAAGCAGTGCTGTTTGAGGATCTTAGATTGACCATAGATCAGATTGATTGTACGTTCGATTATATTTCATTTTGCAAATAAATACTGGTTATCCCGTGAACTTACGATTGAATATGAACGGTGCAAACAATATGTAAACCGGGATGTAAACATGATATTCTCTATTAAATTTGCCTTTGTGCAATGACAATGCAAGCTAGTATTTGCAGTACATTTGCTCACAGTCTAACTTTCAACTTTGGCACACGTAAACATTACGCAAACATAAAGCAAACGCGATTGTTGCAGGTATATTTACCGCTAAGCAAAGTCGATGTGAATATACGTGTTTGCATACCCTTTTGTAAACCGAGCAAATCTGATGTACAAGCGGTCTTCACCAAATTTGTATGATGGTAAATATGATGCGAATTCGAAAATTGCATTTGCGCAAATGTATGCGAAGAAGAGCAAATATGGAATTCACTTCACATTTACCACTACTTTACGCATGAGTGAATCCATTTTTTCGTCCAGTGTGATGGTCATCATTGTTGTCCTCTGGATCGTCATCTTGGCTTTTAGATAAAAGTCCTTTGTTCCAGGTCGCTGCCAATTTCTCCATGTCCTTAAGAACATTTGGCAGACAGATAAGGCAGCCTTTGATTTCTCCATTGACAGTCATACACGAAGAATGGAATGAGTGGCCACAAGTGAGGCAAAGTGCAGCTTCAGATGTGCCACAGCATGCTGGAGAATCACAGTCTAGATGCATTTGGCTCGTCCCCTGGCCACCTGTATCCCAAGGGGAGAGACTTTCGTTGGAAATCTACACCAAAGCTTGTCAGTCGGTAAGGAGCCTTTCCATATGGACGCCCTGCCTTATTAAGTGGTCTTGGCTGGCGGTGAGAAGTACCAAGATTTTTTGCAACTCGTTCAAAGATGGACAGTATTACTTCAGAGGATAGTCCTGCAGTGATAAAAGAACAACAACACTGCTAGTAGACTTGCAATCATAATACTGATTTGGACTGGCTTATAAGGGATAGACAAGTCCACTTGGCATTAGATAACTAGGAGTAATTTAAAGGAGTGAATAAGCTGATTATTATATTATTATAGAAACAGTAGGTGTGATTTTTATCATGCTGATTTTTGTTGCTAAATAATATTTTTTAGTCAACTTTAAAAATGAAAATGTCGTTTGAAGTTTCACTCTATGACTAGCATCTTTATCAATATATAAATATTTGCTAGCTTTCTTTTGGGAAGAGTTAAAATATGTAAAAATTATTCCAGACGTGATGTGTTCATAATACCAGGGACATCAACTCTCACAGTTTTGCAGGGAATCTCCTGGTTTTTTACCCAATCTCCCAGATTTTAAGTAAAATCTCCCGGTTTTCTTTGAAAAAACATTTTTTTATTTGCTACTGGACCTTAAAAAACGCAAAATACAGCAAAAATTTTAGACATATTTAGGTCGTTTCCTGCCTAAAAAGCCCAATATTTAGGTTTTTCGTGCAGCAGGGTTGACGTCCCTGTAATACAATATTTAGTTTTCATTTTCTTAACAATAATCTAGCAAAATACATATTTTTTCAAGAAATGTTGCTCATTTACCTATCAGTAACTTTAAGTCTTGGTCACTGTAGCCCCGCTGATATCTTGGCACATAAGAAGGTTCAAAGCCATGCTCATCATTGGATCTTGCCATCACCCTTGCTGTTTCCTTGATCTTATCAGCACCATCAGATTTCCTTATTCTTGATCTTATTCTGGAGTGAAAGATTTCGACCTTCTTGTCGGTTATGACAGAGCATAGCTTCTGTTTGGCCTGGTAGTACGAAGGCACATGGTTGATCTGATATTCAGTGTCACTGATCCAAGATAGTGTGGCTTTGTTATAATGACGCCTGTCCATTGCGATGAACATCAGGGCAAGATGGATCATTGACCTCTTCAGTAGACCAAAGTTGCCACCCCTAACAATAACAGGGTAGTGAAGATAGGCAAGTGGAATGAGCTCTTCAAATAAATGGTGGAGACACTGGTATTCTACATCTTTGCACTGTCCAAAGGCTTGAACTATTTCATCTCTTATCATTAGCCACCCACAGAATGCAAGGACAAGACAAATGGACAAAGACAAACTTTCTCTGGCTTGGGTTTTTCATGTAGTTTGACCCGCTCTCCAAAGACACCTGAGTAGATTTCCTTGAATATGCAATGATAGCGTTGCACCACATCCTCAGAGCTGTTTAAGTAGACATGGAATTGACCAACCTCTGGTATAAGGGACAGGACACAATTACCAGCATCAGCTTGGCAGATCAACTTTTTCTGGAAGTACCAGGTTGGCCAATCTCCAACAGTAGGGGTCACATGGGATGTCAAAAAATGCTTGAACTCAGGAAGAACTTCGAAAATATAATCATGGCAGTAGTTGTAATCTTCTTTGCTGTGAAGTGACTGCTCTATTTCGTCTATGAGCAGGGTGGACTTCAAAGTTTGACATTCCTGTTGGTCTTCTCTTGAATACACTCTGCAACAAATCAATATCACCACATTAGAGCAGTAAATTACACTTTAATTTTCTTTATCTGTTGGTTAGTTTCAGGGTTAGATCAGTTGGAGCAGAATTCAGATGACTGAAGAAGCAAGAGTAAAACTGTGTCTGTATTTTCCCCTTTTTAATTTTTGGCACTTTTGACAGGATCATGCAATGAATCCCCAAAACCATACATGAATGTGCTCCACCAAGTGAAAAGGGACCTAAATGTTGCATTTTGTCACATTTCTGGTTTAAAAAGTTTAAAGGGAGTTAATTTATTTATATTATTTAATATATAAACACTGAACACATCAGTCACTCGAACTTCTCATGGTAAAGTGGAGATTTGGCAGTTTACATTTCCATTTTGAAAGGGTTTGTATGGGGATGTTGAATTCTCTTTCACATTTTTTCTCAAAAGTATGAATTCTGTATTAGGGCCCTTTCACTTGATGGGAAACTATTAATATGTGCTTGCCTTAAATCTTTTAATGACTGTTGCATTGCTGCTGTATCCACTTGCCGGAAGCGAGCAGGGAGGCTCTGCAAGTATGATGATGTGCTATAACCTGGCCAAAATTCAACAATAACTTTCGTTGTGGTGTTAGAGCACATTCCACCTCTACAGAGTTGTGGCTCATGACCAGGGACCGTAACCATAACCTCTCTGTGGACACTTGTGAGGGGAAGAGGAACTGCCTCCACTGTAGACTGGATGTCCAACAAGAGTGTTGCCATATGGACGGCATTTGATGTAATTCTCCCAGTTGGCATTTTTACAATGTCGATGTTGTGGAAATCATCAATAGACAGTATTGGAAATGATTTCTGTAAACACATAACATAGGAGGTTAAGTTACATATTACACAAAATAATGTGTGGTTCAAGAAAATATCCACCCCCCACCAAAGGGTGTTGATCCCCACCCCTCCAGAATTTCCAGTTCCTTCTGTCGGGTGGGAAAGGGGGGGGGGGGGATATTTTCTGGAACCACATAATGCAAAAATCCCTGTGATGCACAAGAGATTATTAACCAAGCACATTTTATTTTAATTTCTAATATAATCAGTACCTTCATGACAAGTTGACTTGCTTTTTCTCTAGCCTTCTTCAGGTGCTCTCCAGAAATTTCATGTTTCATAGCGGTTTTGGTTTTGACAGCCCTGGAAAAGCCAAATACCTTTCCAAGCTCCATGCCAGCTGAAGAAAGTCCATGGAGGTCTAGGAATACAGCACACTCATCCATCAGCTCCCCATGTCTTTGATTTCTAAAATAAGAAACACAGGAGTCACTATATTTGGGGATCATGACCCTTGATCACAGTTTAGATTGTAGCCATATCATGACATTATCTTCTTTATACCTTTGCATCATCCATCATCCATGAATATCAAAATGGAATTTTGTGCTTTCAACTTGGTTTGACATGGGAATTGGCAGACTTTAATTATTATTATTTTTTACTGAAACTTTGCAATGGTGAATACCTGAAGTAAAGTAGTTGCCATATCAGAGCTGTTGTCCTCTTCTCTTGTAGTTGCACTCTGGTTTCACCATGTCGCTCTGAAGTAATGCTGTTAAAAACCAGTCCGTATAGAGACACGCCAGAGGAAGTGGAATGCAGAAACTCCTTAAATTTTACATGGTCCACCAAACTCTCTCTGTTGGAGCACTTTTGCAGCTTCTTGCTGAGGTCTGCTAGGAGTTGCACGAATGTAGGTTCTGTAAAATAATTAAATGACAGGATAGTTGTCTTGAAATCAGTAACCTCTCTTTGCATGACCTCCCAGTCAGAAGAAATGTTACCTTTATGCATTGTGCGATTCCAGACATGAGATTTTTGTGATATCTAGAATAAACAATGTCAAGATTCCACTTGACAAGACATTGGTTATTCCAGAAATCACAAATTTCTGGAATTGTTTTATTATTGACTGATTCCGTTTCCCTCTCGTTTAGCTGTCAAGTGCCACTTTTCAAAATTGAACATTGATGCCCTAGGACCTTGATGCATTGGGCAAGTAGAATCAAGAATCAGCTAGCTGATGCTTGAAGACCCTGAAAATGTGTAATCCCCAAAAAGGATAGAAACTAAAGTTTTAGCTTAATGCACTGTTTTGGGAATTTAGCATTAATGAGCTTACTATTTAGTTGTTTCTTGACATTATCCCATGTTTGGCCTTCCATCATAACATCACCATCACACCCTTTTAACAGCTCTCCATACTGACTGTGGTATAATTCCCAGTAATTTACATCCTGAAATTAGGTAAGTAGAATGACACTTAACTCAAATATACATGTATGGTATAGGCTCTCTAGTTTTTGTATTCTTTTTGCAGGGGGGGGGGGGGGGGGGGGTATAATCACCTGACAGGAATCAGTGCTACTTTTGGCTAATGAGCTCTGGTCATCAGCAGGAGGGAGTTGGTCGGCAGAGGAACTTCGGTTTTCATGTACACTTGGTATCTGGGTCAAAGATATGGCAATGAAAAAATATTAATAAGTAAACAAATACATGATAGATAATATATCTTATTTTTCCATTTCTCCTCTAATTGATCTGCAGATAACGTAACAATGTTTCATGAACAAAAAATGCCACCAGATGCGGGTGAGTGGCATGACTGTTGTTCACGACAATATATTTTGAAAACAAAAAAATAATATTTATAATAAGCCAAATATTAAATTAATTACCAGAAAAAGTTCAGTGGAGAGGTGATTAGCTGTTGAATTTTCCTCTACACTTGATATCTGGTAAAAAAAATACAATGTGTTAATAAAAGAATGAAAAGAAAAGGAATTTCCAGATAGACTCGGATGTCTAGGAAAAAAATCCGTACAAAGTGCCCATTTTTATCTGCTTGATTTATAATTTTGAACAAAAAAAAATTCTGGCCACAAAATATAATTAATAGAGAAAAAAAATGTGTTATCACAACCTGAAGAAATTACCGAACAAAATTCAGTTCGGCTGTTATAAACTAATACATAGCTTAACTTCATTTTTAGCAACACTTAAGTTTTACATGGTATCATGGTATATTAACATAATGGTCACATGAAAACATAGGCTAAACAAAACATACCTTTCGTTTCCTTGCGTTCATTTGGGGCCAATTCAGGAGTCGTTTTGGTGCCTCAACATAGCACTTGTTACACCAGCGTGTACCAGGGTTGTACGATTCCATTTTCTGTCCTCCATCATCCATTATTTGCCAAAAACGGCGAGGTATGGGTTGGGGATGAAGGGAGCTAGAGTGTCCCCAGGTCGATGGGCAGGAGCAAGTCGCATTGTTTTGACGCCGATTTTGGTCAAAATGACGTTGGCAGACAATGGATACCTCCTCAATACCACCAAACCTACATACCTCTTCTGTAGGCTTTCTCAAAATGCCATTGCACTTGTCTACAGACGTCCGTGTTTTTGATTTTACACAAAACATGGCAACATTACGGCAACAAGTTCAACAAAATCACGAATACCGTGCGCGAAAGTCCGACGTCCGAGTTTGTCTCCTAAATTTCGCACCGTGTGCAAACTTTGTTTAAGCTGTGCACAATATATGTGTTTTAAAATTTAGTGCTACAACTTTCGCTAGAATATTAAAATTAAGTTTTACGTTTCCGCACTAAGTTTTGGACTTTTGTTGACCCTGCTGACGTATCGGGGAAAACATTTCAAAGTTGCCGGCCTTTTGTAATTTTTGGGGCGTTGCTGCTGACCAGCTAAATATTGTGACCGGGCGCACAAAAACGTATTTCCGCGGTGCCCAGTTGGAGTATTTTGGTTTGTCATCGAGCGGATGGAAATGGATTGCGAATCGCCATTTTTGATTTCTTACTGCGATTGTCGTAATTCTGCGAACTCTACACCGACCAACAAACCACGGTTTGGCTTCCGTCAATCAAACGATTGAACAATCTCGGTAATTTCACGGAGGCTTTGATAGATCTTGTGATCGCATAGGGGCTAGCATGCTTCAAAACACAATTTTTCACTGTAAAATGCAAACTAAACTCAGAAAACATTCGTGAACTTTACTTAAAAGGGTTGGTTGACGGAAGCCAAAACGCAGTCAAGTGGGAATTCGCAGAATTATGAAAGTGTTTTCAAACTTGAAATTTTGGGAAAGCCATTAAATCTTACATAACAATGCCTAAAAATGCGAATTTCAGTTCTTTTTTTTCTTGGACAAAGTGGCCGCTGCGGCCGCAAAAGTATATTCTAAAGGTGCTTTAACTTGTCTTTATATGTATGCTTGAAGTCTATCAGAGCACTCAAAACAACAATAAGTTGCTAAAAACAACCCATGACATCTTCATCCACCAATCAGATCACAGAAGAGAACAATAAGTTGCGAAATATAACCCATGACATCCTCATTTATTCCACCGAAAACAACAAAAGCGTTCCAGTGGTTGTTGTCCCCTTGTTTCGCTAATCCCTCCTTAAGAGAGGTTTGCACTAACGATCACCTCAAGGTTGCAAAATGTTTTTTTTTACAAATCTCTCAAAATTAACTCATCAAAAGGGTTTTTTTTATAAGTTTTAGATCCATCGGATTTTTATTTTGGTCAAACGGCACGAACATCTAAAATTTGAGCAACTTCCGGTTTTTGAGCGTGATTTTACCGTTTCCACAAAAATACTAAAAATACCTAAATTTCCAGCTCGAGTCGGCCAAGTAACCTTGGCGAAATAGCCCGTCGAACTTGGGCCTTGTGAAACAACGGGAAAACATGTAAATATTAAAAATCTGTAACATATTCTTTGTTTGCCTTACGATCATACACAACTACTCCATATGTTCGAAATTATGTCTGTTTTGGGGTTCTGAAATTTGTTTGCTACCACGAGCTGGAAATTTAAGTATTTTTAGTCTTTTTGTGGGAACGGTAAAATCACGCTCTAAAACCGGATGTTGGTCAAATTTTCGATGTTCGTGCCGTTTGACCAAAATAAAAATCCCTATTATACTACTGCGCGATACTCTATAGAAGAATAAAGATACTCTATATAATAATAAATGTGTGTGTGGTCATAAAAGGAACGGTCAAACTAGGCGAGAATACATCTACAACCATACTCTTGTCAATTTTTTGTTTGATATTGTCGAGCACATCCTTGGAACCCAATCGGCACGCAGGGGACTTGCCTGTACCAGGCGGCACAAGTGCTATTGAAAACAAGTTTCCCTTCTCTTCATTAGATACAATTCTTCCATGAACTGCTTGATTTACATTACCAATAACCGCCTCTCTACATAGACCCCTGCCCCAACAATTATTTTTTGCACTGGTCTCCCTGATTTTGTTGCGACAAAATCGTCCCTGATTTTGTTGCGACAAAATCGCGCGCGTATCAGTTGCTCGTCTCTCAGATCGGTCAAAGAACCCGCCTAAAATTGAAAACGCAATAAAAAAATTACATAAAACACGGCGATTTAGACCCCAGCCTAATAGACCAGAAGCCCTTGCAAATTTCTGTTAGGCTCAAATGTTCATAATGCCCCCGAAAACAGAAAGATATCACAATTTTCTGCAACACTTAATGATATAAAGGAAGCAAATCATTGTTAGCCTCCTCAAAGAAATGAAACGAGGCAAAAATATGGTTTCTGTGCTATGTCACTGCGTTCCGCCGCACAGAAAATGTTTATATTGTATATTCTACATGAATGTACACGGGTGTAGGAGAGACACTTTCCAGTTACGTCTTTTAAAAGATAGCTCGTTGAATTCCTTTATCTGTCTTGAAGTAGCCAAAGCTTCTTCTGCAGCTTGCTGAATTTTACCACACTCAGATGTTAGACTACTAGTATGCGACTTGAGCTGGTCAATCACAAAAGCCCTGAAATCCGTTAGATATTGTTTGCTAACAGGTTGTTCCTCGTCTCCCATAATCCGAAGTCTACAAAAGTGGTGATTTCAAGCGAGTAACTGGAAGGTCAAGTGCAATTTGCATGAAAACTACAAGATTTAAAGGTGCATACAATTCCCAAGAGGATGCGCAAAGCGCTAAATTCCGAATGCCCAACATAAACACATATATTTTGTGTGTACAGCGCGGTCGTCATGCTTCGTTGCGCCAGAATGCATTATAGTCCGTGAGGGAAAACACGCAAGCCGTCTAAAAATTGAAATTTCCTCCTCTAATATGTTCAATTGATACAGCTTCTTACCTAAATGTTTTACAGACATCATACCAACATCCTTCAACATTCAAGTCTTTTCAAACTGTCTTCAAAAGCCGTTTTCTTATTAGATTTAGCCCGGATCCCTTTGTACCGCACAACACCGCACTAGTGGATCCCTTTGCGGAGATTCCACAAAACTACCACAAAACATTATCGAAATACACCACGTTTGGTACCTACGGAAAGCTCAATAAATTCTCTATCGAACCCTGCTAGTTTTAATAAGTTACTGTAAAACCAGCGCATGCTATTTGTGATCGAAACTGCTGAACGGGTTATTTATTAGCCAAATTTGAGAGATTTCGGCATGTAAAAGATCTCGCATTTCACATAAGGTCATATAACGCCAAATCGCCGTGAAAGCCATTTGACTAGTTTGTATGTTTATCATACCTGACTAAGGGAATAGAAGAAACAGGTAAGTAAAATTGTTCTAAGAATTTATTAGTTTAATGTAGATTTAGGCACTGCCTAAAAGCGCTCGAATCAATACATTACTGTCTTCAATGACGTTTCTAGTTTTGATGACGTCATGCCGGGTGATCTTGGTTGTGCAACTCCTTGCCTCCATGATAATTTCTCCCAAGTTTGGCCATTTCCCAAGTTTGGATATTGACTTTTCTAGTTTTGATGACGTCATCGATGACGTCATGTCACGTGACCTCGGTGGTGCACCCTCCTTGCCTTAAAAATAACTGTACCCAAGTTTGTTCACCTACCGATGTTGCCTTCTTGAAATATTGACTTTTCAAGTTTTAATGACGTCATGCCACGTGACCTCGATGGTACACCCTTCTTGCCTCCAAGATAACTGTACCCAAGTTTGGACGCCTAGCGATGTTGCCTTCTTGAGATATTGACTTTTCTAGTTTTCGATGACGTCATCGATTACGTCATGCCACCTGACTTTGGTGGTGCATCCCCCTTGCCTCCAAAAGAACTTTACCCAAGTTTGGTCACCTAGCGATGTTGCCTTTTGAGGTATTAGAGACCTTAAGCAGCGATTATGGCAACGAGCTCGACGACGTATCACTGAACTTCGTCTACTCGTTTGTTCATATTTTTCAGGCCCGGTTTATACGTCACAGTAACGACGAATTTATTTAGCACGAATTTAATTGTGGCAATTAAATTCGTCTGAAATGCGACGTCTAAAACGAATCAAATTTGAGTAAATAATAATTAAATTCGTCGTCACTCATTATCCGTGTGCCCCTCGCGGATAAAACGTGAGAAATTCGTGTTTGTTTTAGACCTCGCACTTCAAACTTATCGAATCGAATGCATCAATTATTTTTTTATTGCGAAATACATTAAAAGCTCATTTAACTCGAGCCCGCGGTCACATTTCTCGTACATCGCATGCGCACAAATGGTTTGGTTTCCCGCTCGTTTCCCGCGAAAATCTCACCAAGATGGCGGCTGGAGCAGCTCTTTGGCGGAAATCTTTGTTGGTCGTGTGACCGACAAACAAAATATCATTGCATTCTAGGTGATAAAGCTGTCTGCGCCAGGACTGAATGCTCTGTGGCAGAGTTGGATGAAGAGACAAGCGGGTGGAAGGCGGGTAACAAAGTCGGCTACTGTCTTCCTTGTGGGAAGGAATAGAGAGATACATAACATACACAGGATATAGCGTCGTATGTTAGTACCAGTGATTAATTTACAAGCGACATCGAAAGCGATGTTGAGGAAGCGGTAAAAGATTCCAAATAAAAACGTCTGTCTGTTTCTCATTATCCACAGTAAAAAAAAAATACAGTGATTATGCAATTCCAGAAAAAATACATAACCCTACCACGGAGGAAATGCACTCAAAGATCCTCCACCCAAAAGGAAAACACGGTATTTGTATAGATTGCCCCCCCCCCCCCCAACAAACATCCATCCCTCTCAAATTCATCCCTCTTTAGTGGGGGTATTGATTTTTTTGTGGAATTTCATATTGTATGGTTTAATAGGTAAATAAAAGGCATTTTACTCTCACTCCTCTATAATTTTTCCTAAAAAGGCCTTTTGCGCTTAGAGGTCATGTGACCCGGTCTCCCTTAAAATAAGCACTCAGAAAGGAAACGAGTGAAAATCAAAATTTCAGCAAGCTACAATGCAAACTCAAAGAGTGGGATCAAAAACAAAACTTGCTTTTTTAATATAGCTTGTATTGCTGGAGAGCTTTCTTTTTTTGGGGTATGCATAGTAGGGTACTGAAATTCGGGCTTTCTACTAAAATTACCATGTTTTTTTTCATTTCTGAGAATCATTTGGAGGAGTGTGCTCAATTTAGGGGTGACAGGGTCACGCTACTAAGAGCAAAAGTCTTTTCCTTCTGTGGGAGAGGTATGGCTTTTTTCTGGGATCACCCAAAATCACAGACAGATTCAGGAACTTCTGTAGTATGAAGGGGGAGTAAAAATAAAGGGGACAAATTTAAAATTTGTCATTATCAAATACAGTAAATGTATGGGAAAATCTGCTCAAAAGGGGGAGGGGGCTTTGCCCCTCAAACCCTAAAATCTACCTGTGGAGTATTATTTAGACTACTTGTTGAGATCAGAGAGAATCACACTTGCCCAAATTGCGAGTACTACTTTCTCCATCATGTTCTGATATTTCTTGTCCAACAAATGGATGTTCCTTGTCAAACAAATGTGTCAAATATTTAACCATTATCCTGCGAGATTGCGCAGAATATCGTCTGATACTTAGCCGACGAGGGACGAAGTCCCGAGTTGGCCAAAATCAGACTATATTCTGCAAAATCGAGCAGGATAATGGTTTTATTATTCAGCACATCGATAGCACAAAACCCCCCGAAAAACATGACTTTTGTGTATTATTTACGAGCCCAAAACATCATATTTCCCTCAGAGACGGATATCGCAGGATAGCTGTCATGTACAGAAGACAGCTATTGGCGTTCCAATGACCATATTTGGGCAGTGCATCGATGTGCTGAATAATAAAACAATTTATCTGCAGTCAGAGGTTTACATGCTGCAATCAGCATAACATTAAAATTCACCTGAATAAATTCTATTTTTCTACCAACATTGTGTTAGATCAAAACTTTGGTTTTAAACACACTTGTATCTATTAATCATTTTTACAAACTAGCGGTTTCTATTGAAAGTAAAGTGCTGCGATCAATGTAAAGGCGATAGAAGTAAAAGACAAAACGAAAACAAGAAATCGTTTAATAGAGTAATTCAACAATATTACATGTACAATGTGAAAAAATCATAACTTAAACAGTTGAAATAAAATAATATAGTTGCTTTGAAAGAAAGTGTTGGGTTTTGTTTTAAAAAAAACACGTTTATGATTTCCTGGAACTGGAACAATTCAACATGCATAGGTAAAATACTTCGTTGTATCCCTTATCTTCCAATAACGTTTTTAACGACTTATTTCAATGATTAACAACTTATCAACTCAACAATTGGGAAAACAATGATAAGTAGCTTGATAACATACAAAAAGCAAATCAGCCGGATAAAGAGCAAGCCGAAAAAATGCATCTGTTTGATGACCAAGGCTTCTTTGAAAAGTAAATTCCATCGGTAAACACGGTCGATCACTTGTTGTTTTAGACCGTTTCAAAACATAAATGTAGATCAGTGGAATTTATTTCTTTTTAAAGAAGCATTGAACATCAAACACCACAATCCAACGCAACGTTAAGGCAATTTATATAAGAATGTTTGTTTGTCTGGTTCTAAATAACAGGTTCAATATTTATCACTCTAGGTTAGTTTGATCTCGTCGATTTCTGCCAAGACCTCCTGTAGCTGTTCTTCTGTGAGATCTTTGTAGACAAGTGGGGGGTTTGGTTTTTCAGTGACATTGTATACATTGACAACTTGAGTTAAAGAGCTATCAAATAGTGTAAAATGCAGTTTGCTCTTATGTTCGTTTTCCAAAACTACTCTGCAGTAGTAAGCCTTTCCGCATTTTTTCTTCCCCGTTGTGGCTTTGCATTGGGGGTTCTGGCAATGAACAAGTTTGCCTGTTGCTGGAATTTCAACTTTTTTGGTGCAGTTGACACACATGTTATAGCAGGACAAATTCAGAACACATGCCAGTGTGAACACGCCTGTTTGGAAGGTGCTAGGTAATTCTGCTGGTGGTTGAATATTTTCCATAGGTAAGGTTGGTGTTATCGCACAGCCAGTTTGGGTAGTTGAAAGGCTGATCTTACCAGATTGCATTTTCAGGCGAAGGTTTTTAAATTCATAAGTCTGTCCATTGGCAACCTTAGTTGTCAATCGACCCCATAAAACAAGTTTTATGGATCCTGTGGCATCTGTCAGCTGGCATTCAGCAACATCTACTTTTGCTGGGTGGCATGTTGAGTTACAGTCTTAGGTGGAGATAGACAGTTGATATATCCAGTGATGTTAATAAGTTGACCAGCTTTTAAGTTTTGCAAGGAACCAACTGTACAACGTGCTGAAGTGGGTGGTAATTCTTCCTTTTGAAAGGAAGTACTTAGCTCAACATCTTCTAGCATGGCTTTCTTTTCAATTATGACATCAACTGGATAGCCAAGCCTTTTGTTACCAAGTCGTACTTTGTTTAATTTAACTGGTGACTTCGATGTTGCAGCTGATTCAAATTTTTGGACATCAGCCGAGGTTGGATCGAAACAAACTCCCCTTATGTTTCCTTTTAAAGTTTGTAGTTGACATTCAAACCATTTCTTCCAGTCATCATTGGATTTTACAGGTGACACATTATGTATGAAGCATTCCAGTCCCGTTTTGAGGTCTTCATCAGTCAGTGAAGGTTCTAAAAGAAATAATAAATTCATAAATATTCAAAAGTAAAAAAAATACACAATCCCTAAGCAAATACTTGACCTTGAGTCAAGGAGAGCTCAATGCCAGAAGACAGAGCCAATACAATATAACTATATGAAATAAATTATAATTATTATAAAAGATAAGAAAGTTGTCAAGGATAGGAAATTTAATTAAAATTATAATAGTGATATACTTTCATTTTTTTGTGTGTAATGATATGAGTTGATGGTATGAGTTGTTGGAAAAGGAGAAAGAGAAACTAAAATACAAAACATAACAACTTACTTTCCATGACTTTCCCTTGAGTAATCTAAAACAAATGATAGATTTAATAACATGTTGAATGCTTATGAAATAAGAAAGAATTCAGATAAAATCTGAAAATTTCATATCATGAAATGCTAAAATTGGTTTAAATTCAAAAAGTATGAATTGGTAGTAGAACAATTATGATTATAATTTTATAATTTGATATTATTGAAATGCAAAATAAAATGAAAAATGTTTAATCAAGGTAGAACTGATTGAGGTGATGCTGTCTAAATTTTGGACAAGTTTTACATTTGATGAAATGCACTGCATGTTGATTGCGCCATTTTTTGCAGCCTAGACTCTTCCTCAATTCGGAATTGCAATGTTGGAGATGATTTCATACTTGTCAATCTCTCGAACGTCCTTGGTTCAATAACTAAATATGACAGGGTTTTTACTCTGCTTATAGCTACATATGATATACCAGATGTTTTTTCTGATTTACCAATATCTATCCATGTTTTTGCTAAAGTAAGCCCTTGACTTTTGTGAATAGTCAAAGCATATGCAAGTCTTAGAGGAAGCTGTTGTTATTCATGACTCCCTTCTAGTGATTGAGAAGATACAGTTATTGGACAAATAGGCACACATGATGGTAAAGCTGCACTAAATGAAGGACCTCTGTAGTCATCAAACTTCACTATAACAGCTATAGGTAAATCAGGTGGTTGGTGGTGGTTTCCATAAATGATATCAACAACTGTTCCTGTTGCTCCATTACAGAGACCAACACTTGCCCACAGATTCATTGTTAACATTACTTCAGCTCCTTTAGCTAGACGTATTGTTGGTTGTAGGCCTGACATTTCATCAGAAGGCAGACTCTTTGCTGTAGCTGATGAATGACGTGCATTTATATTAGCACATGGGTGCTGAAGTTTATTTACTTGCTCATCGTTATATGCAGACACTTCTTCATTGCTGTAATATAATCTAGTAGCGTCATCAAATTCACAAATATTTTCAACACAAGATGGTTGGCGAGTCAACAATAACTGCCAATCTTCAATGGTCGATTGACCCTTCCTTAGCCTCAGCAGTAAATCCTTGAATTGCTGTTGGGTTGAAGAGGATCCCTGAACCCTCTGGTTTACTGCCAGTTTTACAACTTGGTCAAACATTCTATATGTTAAATAGCCTTGTTCTCCAATAGAGTTGGAGGGCTGAGCATGGTACAATGGCTTATCAGCAACTGGCGGCAGCTGACCAGGATCACCAATTAAAATCAATGAAATTCCACCATTTACTTTATCATAACAGGCTTTAGCTTGCTTGCAACGCTTATCAATCCAGCCAAATGTTGTCTGTCCAAGCATTGAATATTCGTCAATAAGTATATATTGAATTTCTTTGAGATTCTCTTGAAGTTGTTAAGGTTTGGCCAGACAAGTCCTTATTACCTCTAGGACCTACTGGTAGTTTAAGTAATGAATGTATAGTAACACCTTTAATGTTATATGATGCCTTACCAGTAGTGGCAGTGACTGCACACTTATTCTGCAAAAGGTTACGCAGTGCATTAATGAGGTAGCTTTTGCCTGTACCAGCTACACCTATGATTATGAGACATAATGGTTCTTTGTCACGAGACTTATCTTGATGATAAGAATTGACAATATCATATGCAAGTCTCTGCATTTCACTGAAGCTATTTGTATCTACTGCTTCACAATTTTCAAGTTGACAATTCCTTGCAAGTTTTATCCAACTAGGTATTTCACCGATTTGTTCAGTGTATCTGAGACTATCATGATGCCAATCATACGACTCTGTTGACGATTTACCATCATTTTGAAAAGGTGTATGTCTATCCGCTATTAACATCCACTCTTCACGATTGTTGGGTTCTGCATTGGCAGGCTCTTGTTCTTCAATCTCTTGATTTTGAATAACATTTTGGAGTTCAAACCAATCAGGGACATTGGCTTGTGCATACTGAGTTTGCAAAAATGCATGCCATGAACTGATGAATGTGTTATCAGTTGGCTCTTCATTAGCCAAGGCTTGTACCTTAGAAGCTGATACTTACAATATAATGAAAAAATTTGCCCCTTTGGATTACAAGAGTATGTTGGAAAAATACGGGGAATGACATTATCTGGTAATTTTACCAATTTACCGTTGACAACTTTAAATGTTGTAGCAAACTGTGCAAAGTTCATATCCAGAACTTCCTTGGAGTTGTCATACTGATCACGATTGGCAAAAACGTCAAGTAGTGAGTTGGTGGTACATGAAGCATCAGTATCATTCTCTGAAATGTTAGGTCTTACTCGACGTGAACCATTCAGACTGATAGGAATAACATTGAATGATGAGCTGTGAAGCTTAAGTGAAAGTAAGTGATGCATTGTTTCTTGAGCTGCATAATCTCTTTCTCCCAGAGTTTTCATTACAACTTTCTTAATAGCTTTATGTGGATTAGTTGCAGTGTTAGCCTTTTGCACAATAGAATTAAATGCTTGTTTCAACATAGGTGACCTTGGTTCACCCTTTGCAGCATATTTAGTGAGATATTCAACACAAGCATAGTGATCAATGACAACTTGTATGTCACAATTAGCTCTCCAGCCTTGCAGTTGAAGTTGCTGGTTGTTATTCAATCTAGAATCATTTCTTTTGGTAACGATTTTTGCTCTGTAGTGTTCTTCATTTCCATTTTTGCTATGGACCTTTTCAAATTCTAGTTTAGTCTGGGTACAGTGATCAAATGGAAAAAGGAAATCTGCATTTAGCTTCTTTCTCATTGGTTTTCTTGTGTAAACAATAACTTGTACTACAACGTATGCGCCGTTGTACTGTGTTAAGAAGGTCAACATAATCAGAATCAATATCCCATTCTGGGATGTCTTTATATTGTCTTTGACAAGGAAGTAGTTGTGGTCTTATCCACATGTCATCATCTGGTGGGTTTGGATTAACAGTTGATAAGAGCCAGTCAACATATTTACATGCAGTTTGAGCAGCGTTATTACCAGCTTCGATATCATGATCTAATTCAGGTGAATCTTCAACAGTATTCTCATCCTTAAATTTTTGAGCTAAGAATCCCTTTAATGCGATCTTGGTTAAATCACACAACCCAGGGTCATTGTTTAGTTTAGCAGTACCATGACAATGAATACTACCTCTACCTTGGTACTCAAATCTATACCAGTGCCACTTAGCATCTAGTGTATCATACAACCAATACTTCACAAAACTCTCTAATCGCTGGGTAAAAAAACAGTCCACAATATGTGGATTGTTAATAACATTTTGCCGTCTCTCTTGACTTGAACAATGCAATTCTGATTCAGAGTTATCATAAAACAGACAATGCAGTTCATGCCAATGCATATCAGCTGCTGAAAAGGTGAAAAAGAATGTTGGGCTTCCGACAGTAGTTACAATGGCTTTTAAATCTTCTTTTACTTTATGCCAGTAAGCATTTGTGCCTGCAATATTTGCAACATATCTAGACACTTTCGACATGAATGAGACAGAATTATTACTTAAAGCCATTTCACGAAGTTCATCGATCGTAAGATGCGCTTCACTAGGGTTCTGCTTTAGAAAGATTCCAGTTTGTTGAAGGGCTCTTTTCCTCTGGATCATATTGAAAGCCCAGTAAGAAAATCTAGGATGGCTAGCAAAACGAAAAACCCATTTTCCATTAACTTTTTCAGCAAACTTTATCAAGTGTCTAACTCTATCTCATCAATGCTTGATTAGTGGGATCTCCTTTACCATCAGGGAATAATGTAGGGAATGCCATAGTTGCTAAAAAAGGTGTCTGGTATTCATTCAGTGGCTGATCCTCCACAGTAGGCCATGACATTGGATCATCACCAGACAGCTGTTGTCTAACAGCATCTATTTCTTGTTCCTGTTGTGGACTAACTGGAAGAAAACTACTCATATCAGTCGATTCATTGTATACTATATCCTCACTAGGGTTATCAGTCGGTGGACCTAAATCAGGTTCATTATCATTTGATACAATGCTCTCATTTGTCTCAACTGTTAATATGTCAGAAGGCACATCATTGTCTGGTAATGCATTTAATGCCTCATAATCAATATGTACATCTGAATAGTGTGGATTATTTTGTACCAACCACGTCAATGCATCATTTATTTTTTGTTGCCTTACATTTACATCTTTGAAAGTATCATTTCTGCCTTTTACCTTAACAATAATTACAGATAAGTCTTTAGGATATCGAGGCAAAGAAAATGCTAGCTCTTTTACATTTTGGGGTAAATTAATACAATGTCCAGAGTAACCCCTCTGCCCCCCCCCCCCCCCCCCCCCCGGGTTTGATGTACACTCTCATAATTGGAAGAGCACGAGCGATAAGCATTTCTTCTACTTGAGAAAGACCCTGTAATTGAGGTGGTACTGGTGATGGAATCATTTCATTTTCAACGGAAAACTTTTTTGGAGACTTTTTATCTTGTAAGCATCTTGAGCATAAATAAGCATCTGGAATTCTTGGTTTAGATTTCAAAGGCCAAGCTTCATGGCATACAGTGCATTTAAAAACAAAGTAAGAAATAGATTTATGAAAGCTTGAAATGTTTTGCTTAGCCCAGCCCTGTTCATGTAGCTTGCCATTTTCAGTGCTCTCAAAATTATTCAAATATTGTTTTTGAGCGTCTCTGTCACTTATCACAGACACTTTCTCCAAGTTTCTTTTGTTATAATTTTGCCTTTTCCTATCCAGTCTGGATTGTTTTTGAAAATCGGTTTCTTCATTGATTCTATTCCTAAAATATTCTTTTTGTGCATCCAATCTTTTCTGTTTTTCAGTTGCAGTCTCTGTTAGCTTTCTATTTTCTCTATATGTTCTCATCTTTTCTAGCCTAGTTTCTCTTTCAGCTGGTGTTTCCTCTAACAACTTCCTTTTTTTGTACATTCTTGCTTTCTCAAGGTGACTTGCTTTTATGCTATCAGGGAATACATCAACTTTTCTCTTACGTAAATTACTGTCACGAGCAACTGACATTGCAGTTGGTGATTGACTGGGATTGTTTGCAGCATCAGGCAATTTATTTCGTTTGCTTTCGCTGGTGATTGATTTTGTTCACTTGATGTTTCATTGGTACAACATTGCAATAATGTTTGGTCATTGATTGATTCAAGAGTTGTTTGTAATTCCATATAGTTTCTCTTTTTTGCTGGTGATTGTTCTTTAGCGTTGTCTGTCATTGTGATCTTTCTCTTCAATTCTCTTGAATTCTTAGTTTTATTTTGAACTGCGGCAACATAATGTAATCCACTTATATATCCTAAGAACACTGTCCTTCTACCCGTATTACCATTACAAGTATCAAGAGCAGGAGATATCACAGTGGCTGGTGATCCTTCTATGGAGTCAGTAATATGAATTACACAATCAAAAGTGTTCGAGATGGACTGAATTGCTATATTATCTACCCAAGTCTGTGGATTAGACATTTGCGTGACATATCTTTCCCAAGAATTTCCAGGGAAGCTTTCTACATAAAGCTCTGGGAAATTATTTAAGTGATTCACTGCAGCCATACGGACTTTGTGATGTAATTCAGGTTTACCATACAACTGAAATGCAAAAGCTTTAAAAAAACATGATCCATCTCCTGCACAGTCATGAGGTACCAAGCCAATTGACGATAACTTATTAACCAAAATATTCCATGGCAAAACATTTTGTTCAATTCCAACACTGCAATTTATGCCACCCATCATGCGGTTTGAAGCAGATACATTCAAGAAAGTGTTCTTTCTCTTATACCTTAGAAAGTGAATATTCTGCTTGTGTAGTTTTGCAAACAAGAAACAATTACTGAAAAAACTATTTTTTCTTTTATTGAAAACAACAAAGAAGTGTTTGTAATTATTAATAATTGCATAGATTCTTGAAGACTTTGGAACAGCTTTCTTTAGATGTAACTTAAGCTGCTTTCGCATTTTTCTTTTGCATAAAAGTTGCATTATTCTCTTCACAGGAAGCCTAGATGGGGCACGGCATCTGTGTTGTCTTTTCTTTGAACATTTAGCAAGTTTTCTTCTGTACCCATTCCTATAAACACTATATTTCCCTAGCTGGTCAAATTGAACAGGCATAATTTCAAAGAATTCACTGTTTAATTCAATAGAAAGTGATTTTAGATATTGTTCTAATCTGGTTACATCACAGCATTTCATAACAACAGCAGGGCCATTTTCATCTAATTTACCAGCATGAGAATCAACAACACAAATAAAATTATCTACATGTTTAATCAAAGCCATCATATAATAGCCATCCAATGTTATAAGTGCATAACTATTATTCGAGAAAGTATCCATCAAGGCTGAATGTAAATCAAGATGTGGAGACTCCATGTTTTGATGATCAACAGGAAAGATTGATCCCTGGTAAAAGTCTTTATAATTTATAATTGTCAACGATTGTGCCTCATTGAGCTCTACCATGCCATGTAGATCAGTATTATCCACCATATCAGGTGATTGATTTGGATTGTTTGCCACGTTGGGCGATTTCTTTCGATTGTTTGCCGCGTCGGGCGATTTATTTGCCACGTCGGGCGATATATTTCGATTGTTTGCCACGTCGGGCGATTGAATTCGATTTGCCTCGTCGGGCGATTGATTTTGTTCATGATTTGGTTCGTTAGACAGCTGAATAACAGAAGATGTTTTTATCGTAGACGAAAGGAATCGATCCGGTAAACTGTTCAGGGAAATCGTCTCTTCCATAAGTATAGAGCGTTCTTCAAACGCTTTTAAGTACATTTCATCCCCTTCGATTAAAACACGATCGATGGTCTCTGTTGTCCATGTCGAAATGTCACACGAATTTGCACATAACAAAGCTGAAAGACTCATGAAAGCACATTGCCTTCCTCTAGAACTATCGCTAAAACGACTATCGCCTTGATGAATACTTCCACGAACAAATAAAATAGCATCTGACATGATAAACTTTCAAACTTACCTTCACACTGAAAGCACTGAAAGCAAAGGAACTTTCCAGGGATCGACCATGTGGTTTATCCGGCGCATTCATCATTGGCCGATAGCCGCTGATTACGTAAGGACGATACTGCAGGCGTCGGCATTGCTTTAGGGCGCATTTATCATTGGGCGATAGCCGCTGATTACGTAAGGACGATACTGCAGGCGTCAAAATCATCCATCTCTAGCCCACGAAATCGACTTTGCCTTCAGTAATATCGTGCGCCACAGGGATACCGTTCGAAATAGTATGCTGCTCGCTACGCTCGCAGCAACAAAACCAATAAATCATATTGAATACAAAAATCTAAATATCCATGATACCAAATAAACAAGAACTAACAAGTCCAAGAACTTAATAGCGGAACTCCCGCGCCAAAGGCGCGGAGTGGAGCCCCATACGTATCATTCAACGTCACATGAGAAAGCAACCCATCCAAGCCAAAACGATACGTTCAGCGGTTTACGAAAACATCGCGGGCTCTTATTTACGCATGCGCACTTGCGTTAGTGGCGACCCGTGTACACAGCCAATCACAGTCCATCTTGGATCACTGAGCGCGCGCGTCATTTTGTCCCCCACATCCAGCGCCGCGGCGCTTGGCAGAGACGCGGACCGGAAGTCGCTCCTTCATTTTCCCGCCGAAAAAACTCACAAAACACGCGCCCGCGTCGGCTCGCTTGAGTTCATTCAGAGACGAGCATGTTTCTTGAGTCAAACTGAAACAAACTCGTGTGTGCGAACCACGCCAAATTTGCTCAAAAGAAATATCTAATGATTGTCAAAATACTTCGGAGTCGATTCCTTCGCCGATATTTTATAATGTTGTTTAGCAAGAGTGGATTAATCCACTCTTGTGTTTAGTCATTTTGGAGAAACTATGAGGGAGTTGAAAAAGATTCAAAGGCTAGATTGCAGAATACCCGGTCCACGGCGAAAGCAAGTCTTCGGCGTTCTTCAGGGCAATTCTTTTCAAGAAAATCAATCGTAAAAGCTGCAAAACGTGTTCTTCGAAAACTCATATGAGATCTACGAACAGGGAGCCAGAACTGGATTGAAAATTGCAATGGTTTTAGCCGAATAATATATTTAGGAAAATTGGCTTTGTGCAAAAGCGGATTTCAAGTAAGAATGATTCAACTCAACACGACGGAGACTTTCGGGAGGAAAGGAAAGAAACGACTTCACTATCAGTTATCGGTAAGCACAAAGCTCGAAATTGCTTCTTATTCTATTTATATTATTAGCTTCCAAGTTTCTTGAGAAAATTCTGACTTTACATGTAACTAACTCATTATGTTTTGCTGCTTTTTGGCGCCCTCTACCGCTACGTTTCATTTTCTCCGGCTATAAACTCAAATTATAGTTTTGAACTTTTTGGCCCTGCTTTGCCTTATGTAAACAGCTCCTTTCTGATATTCTAGCCTTGATTTTCCTTTGTCACATGTTAGATTTAGTTAGTACAATGAGATAAATACTATGTCAAGTATTCTTTGTTGTGGATTTCGCTGAAAATCTTATTTTTCATTTTTATTTCAAGGAGATTATCTTTTGTCGGTCGTGAACTGCTACTTGTTAGCATGTCAGAACGCGCTAATACTATCATTGCCATATAACGCACCAGTCAATTGACCGCACCCCCCCCCCCCATTCGCGCATTAGCGGGGTACTAGCGTGGCTTTCGTACAGAATTCACACTACATTACTGCCCCGTTGGTCGGGAGATGCGCTTTCTTTCACGGCTTCCACACAGTACATCGAGCGGGGAGTCACTCTCTTCTCCGGGACACAACACAACAGAAGCCAGCCCGCTTTCCGGGCTGTCTCACCTCAATAGAGAGATTAAGCACCGCGTATTTTTTCCCGCAAACGCGAGAGATGGTCACGTGACCTCGCTTGTCGCGTCCTGCCGTTTGTCGTTTCCCGCCCATACGCGAGGAGGGCATGTTTCCCGTCTGATTGAAACGCCAAAACGTGAGTATTAAGACTAGTTTTTATTGACTTATACTTTATCTTCTTTCGTTCTTTTTATTAATCGAGTTTCCTAGCCATTCATCTTTCATTTTTGCATCCTCACAAACACAATGAATTTCAAATAACTCTCAAAACAAGAATTTTATGAAGTGACTTTCTAAAGGCACATCAAGTGGATATGGCGAGTTTCGAGCTCGGGTCATGCTTGTTGTTCTTGTCAACTAAACACAGAAAGTACATAAAAAATTTGGAAGCCATCTGAAAAGTACAGACCATTTGATACCAAAAAGGATTTTTTTAAAACCCCTAAAAGCGTTCTTTCATCATTCTTGTTTTTGTTTTTTCAAGCGGATAACATGGCGGCAAAGCGAAGTCCACCTTTCCGTTGGCCGAAAGTGTTTCACGACGTGATGCTGCTGAAAGAAGTTGCCTCCTTGAGACCAAAACTCCACTGTACGGAAGAATTCGAGTCTATCGCGTCGAATTTAAGTGACATTTTTGAGATCTCGGTAAAGGCTCGAGCGTGCAAAGAGCACCTTGATCTCTTAATCAAAAAGTACAAAAGTGAAGATAGAAAGGCCCTGAAAAGGTAACTTGAACTTAACATGAGGGGAAGCTTTTGCCCATTTTTTGGTAATTTGTTGGTTTTTAAGTCGTTTTTTTTTTACTGAAAGCTATCCATGTACTTATCCTAGTGCAAGGGGCCAAACCATTGGGCATGGGGGATGGATAAGAGCTTTCCTTGACTCTAAAACACTGATACAAATTATATTCTGAAAATGAAATACAGAATTCTGATATTATTTCAAATGAATTGTATGTTAGATCTGGTACAGAGGAGGATTACTCCGAAATGCAGCAGCTTCTTGAAGACATAATCAACTTTGAACAAGGCAGACCAAGCAATGATGAAGCAAAGGTCAAAGGAAAATCAACTAAAGAGCAGTTAGATAAACAAAAGGGCCTTGAGATGCGAAAACATGCCATGGAGACTCATACAAGTAAGATACATTTTCACAACACTGAAATGCCTAAAGTAAATACTTGGTCACTGTGCCATTATCCAGGGGTCTTTTGGCACAGTTTTGACACCAACAGGGACAAAACTCCAAAATTAATCCCCATCCCCAAATGTTTATCTCTCATAAAAAAACCCTGAACCATGGGGGTGAATAGACTGTTGGCACAACCTGCAACCAATTATCACTTTCTGTGTTAATAGGCCGAGACAATTTTTTAATGTAACACAGAAAGTCAAGTGCTTGCAGGTTGTGTTAACAGTCTATTCACCCCTATGGTTCAGGTTTGTTTTACTTCTCCACATGGAAGCACTTTGGCATAATACTACTGCCTTTACTTTTCTTTAAAGAAAGGAAGCTGTCATTAGATGAGGGAAGTGGAGAGGATGATGACGAAGATGACAGTGGTCTAGGGAATGATAGTAAGTTTCTCTTTCGCTTCCTGAAATGTAGATGCTCATTGCTGAAACTTTGTTCCAGAAATAATTATTAATAATACCATAATAACATTTCTGTGGCATTTATCCATTAGTGCTCAAAAATTGAGAACTGATAAATTTCCAAGTAAGGCTTATAACGGAAATGCATTTCATCCCCCCCCCCTCCCACCACCACCCCTTCCCTTCTTCTGTACATGTGTCCCCATTGTGGTTGTTATGCAAGCTAATTACAACTCATTACTAATTTCTGTTTCATTCAATTTTTGCAGCAGGAAAAGCTAAAAAAAAGGGGGAGAGTTGGAGCTACATCTATCTTGGCCTTCCTAGAAAGAAAGCATGATGATGCTTACAAACAAAAGGAGAGAAAATTTGCCTTAGAAGAAATAAAACTGGCCCTAGAAGAAAAACGTATGGCTATTGAACAAGCGAAGTGGGAGGCACTGACACAGAATCATAATTTTGTTTTGTAAACACTTGTAAAATAACTTTTGAGGGTTGACTCCTCTTTTATTGATTACTGCAATCTATTTCTTTTAACCAATGCAATCCAATTGCTTAAATACTATGTTTACAGTTGAATATTACATATTATAAGTACTCAATGAGGGATACCAAATAGTAAAATTGGGTTATTTTACAAAAAGCTCATTCTACGCCAGCAAACAGTGTGAAATGTTGTGCTTTTTTAAAGTGATTTTTATGAGGTTTGTCTCCTCTGCCATGCTAATAAATTTAGAGAGACTTTTCCTGGCTAACCCTTGCCATCCCTTCACTGGTTGCTTAAATATGTCTCAATACTTGGGGGAGCCAAGTTAAAGAAATCCCCTGTTTCAGAACCATACAAACATGTGTGGCAGTTAGCCAGAATGGCTCCAACAGCATACATTTTGCCCACAGGCTGCAAAAGCACTTTGAGATTCTTGTTAAAATCGAGAAAGGCAAAGTATCTGGTTATTTTGCCATAGGCCCATTCTACGCTAGTGCGTACAGTGCTCATGTCCATATTAAAGAGCTCCTGGTCTGCTGTGAGTCGAGCACCCTTGAAAGGAGCAATTATGTGTCTGCGCACAGGATAAGCAGGGTCTCCACAAATGACATAAGGCTCCCCTGTTGGCTTGTTCATTTGTCTTTCCATTTTGGGCAGCAAGTTACTTTCAGCCAACATGAAGGCATCATGTCTTCTCCCCTCAACCGGGCCAAACAAATGGCAGATCATACCATTTGGTGAGACAACTGACTGAAAACATGAGAACAAAGAGATAGCATTGGTTATTTGATTTTAAGCACCTTTCTAAACTTACTAGTTTAACTAGTTATTAATATTATTTTATATAACTTATGAGATTATCAGTCAAGCTCAAACTGAAGCTCTGTTTTTGTGCTCTCTATCTCATGTGACTTAGACCAATGATGAAGTAGAATTAGAAGTGCCTGTCATTACACAATTAGCTATAATTCTGACTTGTTTGATTCTGTCACAGTTACTGGTGTGGGTTGGGACACTTGAGCTAAAGAGAGTTGTGAGACTGCTTTAAAAATAAAAACAATGATAGCCTAAACTGAAACAGGTTTCCTTGCTTACATCATTTGATATTATATGGCCACCAACCTGGAATTTTATGCAATGTACTCTTTTGTGCCCTGAATACATAATTCGTTGATTTCGAGTAGGCCTGGCAATAGGTCGGGCGGTGCCATCTATAAATCCCCAGCAGTCTCTCAATGGTGCCCCTGAAAACATCAGTAATACAAACTATTAGGTACTGAAGAAAAACTCAGTAAAAACATTTATGCTATATACCATATGACATTTTTGACACAAGGAAGGACATCCCAATAAATACCTTTTGCATAGACAGCTCTGGGAAAAACTGCCGGGTCCAGCCAAACAAGGTCAAGACTGTCCAGCAGGTGGGAGAATCTGTTGTATATGTCTGACAGAATCTACAAAACAACAAAATTACTTTTTATTGTAAGTGTACATCAAGAAGGACACAAACCGGACATTTGGGAAAAAGAACTGACTTGAAATTGATATATACGTGAACTAATGCAATTTGGCCAAAATAGGTTTGAAAGAACTGAAACTCCTTGTTTTGTAAGATCAAATGAGTTTGTCGTCTATGACTGAGTTTTACAGTCAGTTCCTGATTAATTTGCCAGGCAAGATTCTTATTCATTTAATGATCATTAAATGTATTACATGTATCTGTGTGTGTTTTGTTCAAAACTTGTAAAATTTAATAAAAATTAATAATAATAAAAAATCTTATTCTGACCATTTTGATAACCATCTTATGTAAAATTATGTCCATATATTTTTATAAGGCATGTTTTCATACTATTTTCTGTTTTCAAGACCAATCTTTATATATATATGTATTTTGCAAAAACACTGCTCTTCAGATATAGATAGGAGCATCAATCGCCTGTGATGTCCCTTTGTTTGCCCAAAGAGGGACAAAAGGGTGTCACGAGCAAGTGACACTGTGTTCCTACCTATCTATCCATATATCTAAAAGAGCAATGTTTTTTTGCAAAAGAATGTATAGTTGATTCAATTAATGTTGATGAGGAGGGAAAAGCTCAAAAGGTTGTTCGGGCCAATCACATATATTGCATAAAAGGAGCATCGAAACCAAAAATGTGCACTTTACGCCCTACCAGTCCATCTCTTTTACCTGTTAAATAAGCACAGTACAGGACTATTTTGGAGTACCCACAATTCATATTGGTCAACCCTTTGTGTACCCTGGTCCCAGGGTGAAGTTTCTGTGTTTTTCGAACCAAGTTTGAAGTCGTATTTGGGTTATTTCAATGGTAGTTTGTTTTGCCTCAGTGATTCTACTCTTGCTCTGTTTCTTGCCGAAGCTTCACCCTGGGGACACTCACCAGGATTCTCAGTTCTATCAACAAAAACGTCAGTCCCAAAGGTGGAGCTTCAGGGCCTCCTATCATTGGATGACGAATTTAGCACCTCATTGGCAGCAGGATTATTTCCGGAATGAAATCGTGTTATTCAAGGGGAGAGGATTAGCACTGAGGCAATTTGAAAGAACCCGAATACCACTTCAAACTTGGTTTGAAAACACGGAAACTTCACCCTGGGACCAGGGTACCCTTTGTGCTTTTCCCATATAAACATCAATCAAAAAGACTATATTGTACAAAAGACCTGTGGGTGGCAAATTCCCTGATGCTGGAAAATTAATGACAAAAAAAGAAAAAACTTAAACCTACTTCATTGAAGATCATGCTCAACTCTGGCTCAGGTCTTCCAAAAAATGTTGAAAGGTCACACCATCTGTTTGGATACGTAAGTCGCCTCAAGAGAATGAGTAGAGCTTCTTCTGCAGGACACACAGTCCGTTGTTGGCAAATGTATGTCGCTGGCATATCCAAGGCACGGACAAGCCTTCATAGTCTTCTTTCTGGAATCTTGTGGGAAAGTAAAACAAGATGATCAAGAGAGGACAACCAAAATACTGTACATGTACATGAGATGACTATAAATAATATGCTCTTTACAAACCAACAGAGACTACAGTATGTACTTTGAGAAAGAAATCATGGGAATGCATTAGACAACCTCCCAAATGACGTCCCACCCTTTAGCACTTTAGAGTAGTTAGTTTTCATATGACTGCAATAAAACCCAATCAAAGGAAATATACCAATTCTCAATAAAAATTATAGGAGTAAACACAAAATAGTTATTGCTATTCAGTATAACAGTCATTTGGAGACTGCTCTTAAATGCTTCCTTCATTTACCTAAACAAATTTTCAAAGTCATCTTCAGTAATGTCCTGGTAATGTTTATGGCACCCAAGCACCCTATTACTGGGGAACATTGTAGAGAGCAGCAGCATTTCCAGATCCTCATCACTTGAGTCATCACTAGATCCTGAGTCCTTATCTAGTAAAAGCTCCAAAATTTCGTTTTGCTCACGCCTGTTGAAACAACAAAACAACGTTTACATTTCTAATTCTAAACCAAAAAATCCACAGCACCTAGCCGTACTTTCGCTCCTATAAGTCAAGAGAAATTTAGCTCGAGACTACAGCTACCTCAACAAAATTGTAAAGAAATTGGTTCATGAAGCCACAGCAGACCCACGACCTTCATGTTGGTTCATGAAGCAACAGGTTCTTCTCAGCACTTTGCCATGTTACAGTTTTGGCTGGCTGTCTAAATTGTTTGAATAACATATATTTTATTTTGTAAAGCTCTTTGCTACCATATGGTATCAAAAAATATATTTTAGCGAGGAGTTTGCATTCGTTTATAAGTCAAGAGAAATTATCACTAGTAGTGAGTGTAAATTTTTACGAAGCAAGTTCGGTGAGTTTAGGGACTTTATCCCGGCTAATGCGAGTATTTTTTTAATTTATTTACTATGAACAACTTCTAAACTAGTCGCCGCTGGCTTGGAGATGACATGGTTAAGTAGAAAATGAAAAGAACACAACAAAGAAACATAACAAAGAGCTATCTCACCTTCGCTTTGCCGCCATCCTCTTCGTCCTTTCATTGCAACTTGTAAACAAAAATGTTGCCGAAATCTGCCCGCGCAAGATTGGAAACTAGTTTCCAACCTCCCCCGTATCGACGAGATGCTTAAACGACTAGATGAGTAAACGGCACGGCAGACGGCAAACGCCAAGTTGACGTTTTCCGTTTCCCGTTCACGCGGTGCTTAATCTCTCTAATATGAACAGCCCCTTACTTCACAAAAGACACAACAAATACAGATTTTTGTTACTTGAATTACAGGTATTAAATTTTCATCTACACTAGCGAAAGTACATGCAAGTAGAAAAATATGGCTTTATTGCGCTTTGCGCAATGACTCTTTTCAGTGAGTAAAATCCTTTGTGTTATTTTTCTAAATCGGTTGGGCAAGGAGCGCATTCACTTTAAATTGTTACCCTCCGGGACGGTGCATTCACCTCTCAGATTGTCCCCGCAAACCGAGGCACTCACTGCCTTTCACTTGCCAAAAAGGTGAATGGCCCGCTAATGCGCGAATGGGGGGGGGTGCGGGGTTGTCAACTGACTGGTGCATAATGGTAACATGAATTTTCTTGATTTAAACTGTAAAGGTGAGCTCCCTTTGAGTAAGACGTGGGGTGTGTATGAGTTCCGCTTTCAGGCATTGCCTAAATCTATATATTAGACCTATTTGGCTTGGGTATAATGCTTTTCCATTTTTAGATCACGTGGCATTCATTTCAATAATTTTTCTTGTTTTGGATACTTTCACATTCATATAATATTATATATAGAGAGAATAGCCTACAATTATTATATATTATCTATTACATATAGAGAGAATAGCCTACAATTGTAACTTCTCTATAGTTTTTCAAAAAAATCGCTATGAGAATGATGCCAAATGGCCTTAGTTACCACCTAAGTAGTACCCTAATGATCGCATAGATTAGTCTATTGTGTTTAATTCAAAAGAGCTTTTCACTTGAGGGAGTTTAACACGGTTTCAGGTCATTTAAAAAAGGCTTCAAGTCTGACAACTTTGTCTGAGCGCTTGTCTAAACATTCGTCATTTCTCTGCATTCAAATTAAGTTTTGAAATGATAGAAAGCATCTGAATTCCTCCGTGGCGCATTGTTAAGCGTATCGGCTACCGAACCCACTGTTTAGGGGCTGTTTTACAGCGTTCTCGGAGCGTTTTTTTGGGGGGAAAAACAGAGGCTAGTTTTAGCGGAACTACCCGTGCCAAAGGCGCGGAGTGGAGTCCCATACGTATCATTCAACGTCGCATGAGAAAGCAACCCATCCAAGCCAAAACGATACATTCAGCGGTTTACGAAAACATCGCGGGCCCTTTTTACGCATGCGCACTTGCGTTAGCGTCGACCCGTGTACACAGCCAATCACAGTCCGTCTTGGAACACTGAGCGCGCGCTTCGTCCTTCACATCGCACAGCGCAGCGCCGCGGCCTTCGGTTTGTTGGAATCCAAACTACAAAAACTTACATTTTGACGCCCAACTCCCCCCAAAATGTACAGTGATAGTGACAGAGATTTATCTAAAGTCTTTAAAGAGGTGAACAGTAAAAGATGCAACTAGACGAAAAGGACTGAACTAATAGCGAATGGGGAAAATAGTTGCCAACTCTCTGTTGCTGGTGTAGCCCGAGATGGAAGAATCTATTTTTTTCGTGGACTCAATTCAATCAATCCGTCACAAGAGTAAAATGCGACCAGGGATTCGTTTCTCAAAATCGCGCGACATTTTCGGGCCGGATAATTTTTCGTGTAGTTTATCGGGCGCGATTTAAAAAGTCCCGAAAAGTGTTTCTCGAAACTCCAACGATAATTATCGGGAATCCGAAATCAAAATTATAATGTCAAAACTTTTCGAATACTTTGCATAAATAAACAATAAAAATATAGTTGGGCGCATTTTCGGTCGAATTATAAATTCGAAAATTTTATCAACGACTTAGCTCAAATTTCCCACAAGCTGCCAAATTGCCAAGCTGCCAAATTTGCCACAAAACTGTCAAGTTTGAAACCGATCGGTTACAAACTCGCGAAGATTCAGCCTTGCAAACAAACGTAAACAAGTCGTATTTTTTCAGAGGTTTGTATGAAATTTTTAATTGGGGGGGGGGGGGGGCACAATCTTGCCCTTGGGATTATTGCGTATGCGCTATTCGACTGGAATGTTTACATTTTAGCTAGCTTATTAATTAAAGATGTTAGAATGATAGAATGATATTTATGTTTTTTTATAAAACCGTTTTATTTTTGACGTAGCGCCGCCGGTATTAAACTTTTATTGCTCAAAATTGGTTTTCTGACTAATGTCAATGTGATCTTTTCCGTGGTATGGATATACCGTTTCCGGGAAACGTTGTCACCCAAAAAGCCTATAAGCTTGAAGCGAAAAGGATGATGGGGGCATTTAAACTGCTACTGTTTGATCTGAATTCAGACAGTTATCACAAACACAGGTGAAATGATTAAATTTCAGCACATTTCCAAGCATGTTTGCTTCTAATATTTTACAGAAATTTAAATAAATCTTTACCCATACTCCCTAGCGCACCAAGCTTATAGGCTTTTTGGGTGACAGCGTATCCCGGAAACGGTATATATTTTAACTTGGACGCCTGAATCAAAAGATGAAGATTTCGTGACAGGCTATGACGTCACGATGCGCCCACCTATAGGAAACTTATCGATTTGTCGATGTCAGAGGACAGAATGTATCGCCATGTTGATATTTCAACCGATAAAATGTGCGAAAAAGCAAGCATTTTGCACCGAATTCTTGTAGATGCATTGGTACGTTGTTAACATGTCAACAAAATTTGACAGCCCCTCGTCAAATGTGAAAAGCGAGCTGTCAAGAGAATGAATTTGTTTCGTCAAGAATCGAGATGCTTCCACCTGATTGGTGCATTTTATCGGGATGGTAAAAACAACTCGGAAGAGTTGCCGGGAAACCATTTTGCGACAAAGGAAGATATTTTGGAAACAAAGCAAGACACCTTCGGAATTGGCTATTTTACGAGAAGAAACATGCACTTTCTGGGAAATTCAAATTTGCAGGTACTAGTTGGATATATAAAGTCGCAAAGGATTGAGAAATCCAAGTTAATTTATTTTTCTTCCCTATTCTGAGGATTTTCGGAAACTCGGAGAACCCGAAAATTTCGGGAGCTTCGAGAAACGCATTCGTCATCCGCACGCGTTTCAGGTAATTGATCGTGCCCGAAAGGTTTTCTGGCGTTTCGAGAGACGATCCCCTGCTTGGGTAACCATAATTTCCAGGGTGATCATTTCAAAATTCACTGGAATTTAAGGTTGGTTATCCCAAGCTGGTCTCCACAAAAGGGATACATGTGTTATAAGAATAAACCATTCCACGGCGATTTGGAGGTTAGTGACCTGGAGTGAAAATGACACCGCTTTTCCCCGTCACGCAATGGATATCGGCACCCAAATTTTACCCTCAGCGGACTTCAACTCGCTCGCGCAGGCGTAGGTTAATGGATAACAAATTTAAAAATAGCAGGGAAGGAAGCGTATATTCTCATAATTTCAACGACACCAAACTCGAGGGAATCGACAAAGATTTAGTAATTTTTCTTTGTACATTCCTCGAAAAGATCTAGCGGGGGATTTCCGGGGACGAAAAGGATCTGTTTGATAAATGTGGCAAACTATGGGCTTATTTGAATCAATCAGTTTGGATTTTTATGCCTACGATTGCTGTAGTCTTCTACTAAGTTGTCTAGGTAAGAATTTGGATCTAGCAGGCGAACTAGCAGCTCAAATCTGTATTTTAGTAAACTCGCGTGTTGTCACTTGGGGCCTGTAATTTGTCAGATGAAGTGATGCGGAACCAGCCTGTGAGTCTGCATTTAAGATCAGTCAGTCAGTTAGTTTATTCACCATTCCATAATTACAATCATTTTTTTATAAAAAAATACAAATATTGTTGGTAGGAGGACTTGGGAAACCCTACTGGGCTTTTACAAGGAAGTCCCCCTTGAGTACTATTTACAATATATATATTTTGTAAGGTATCCAGGCGGCGGTACTAGTCGTTTTTCTTTGTAGTTATTAGATTAGTGAAATAATATATATATATATATATATATATAAAAAACAGGTTGCAGCACTAATAAAAAGATATAGAATGTCTATTGTGTACAGTGGTGAGGGATTATTCAATTTTTAAGATGCGTTTCTTGTAGTTTCTTTTGAAAATTAGGAACGAGTTGCATTGTTTTAGGTAATCCGGTATGGAATTCCAGGTTAAAGTAAGCTTATTACGCGTGGAGAAGCGTCCGTGATTTGTCCTTATTTTTGGTTGACGTAGTAGATTACGGTTTCTTGTACTGTAGTTGTGTATGTTATTGTTATAGACTTTGAATTTGTTAAAATATGGTGGGAGGGCACTGTGTATTAGTTTATAAGCGAGGCAGCCTGTTTGAAAATCATTTAGCTCATAAATGTTTAAGAGAGATAATGATTTGAAAAGTGGCGCAGAGGGGGCTATATACTTTGAAAATGTCATAATTCGAATCAATTTCATTTGTAATTTGTAGATTTTTTCTAGACGGCTTGGGTAAGTATTACCCCAAAGAACATTTGTATAATATAAATGTGGATAAACCAGGCAATGATACACTGATTTGAGTACAGATTGGCTTACATACCGGCGAAGTTTACAGATGCCGTCTGTACCACTGCTGTTTTGACTCTTCATGTCTTTGATTATTTGTTTTACTTCTGCTTCGTTAGTGTCTCTTAATAACATTGAGTTCATGAAATCGCCCTTTAAGAATTGATTATAGTCTTTATTGCAGTTTTTGAACTTATTTGCAAGATTTGGTCCAACAATTGTTGAAATACTCATTGAATTTATTCGCAACGTCTTGTTCGTTATTGAACTCATTGTGGCCAATTTAAAGGTTGGTGGGTAACAATGTTTCGACTGTTTTTTTATTTAAAATTGAGTTTATAATTTGCCATGTTGCTTTTATATCATTTTTAGCGGTATCTAATTTATCAGAGAAATGCTTTTTCTTGGCGATCCTGATAACATGGTTAAGTGTAGCTATCACTTGCGTTTTCTTTTTGTAATGACGATTCCCACTTCATATGTTGAAGGTCCGTTCTAAAAAATTGCATTGCTAAGTCGCTTGTTAATCTGAAAGTATAGGTCTCTTTTTGTTTATTTCTAATATTTGAATCATTGATTTCGTCAATTAGAAACACGGGAAGATGGTCTTCCCGTGTTTCTAAAATTCCGCTTGTCGGGTTTGATAATTGATTAGTTCGATTTACAAAAATGTTATCAATTAGTGTGGCAGTACTTCTTGTGATAGGAGTTGGTCTTGTTATTAGTGGAGTAAAGCCAGAGGATGATAGCTGATTGATAAATCTATTAGAATAGCTACAAGTTTCATGTTTTAGAAGGTCAATATTAAAGTCACCCATTAGGTAACGTTGTTTAGTTTCTTTATCAATTTTCTCTAACATCTTTTGTAAGCTGCTTTCAAAATCGTCGTACGATTATTTGGGGGTCTGTAAATAACGCCTACAATTTTGTTACTTCCTTTTTTGTTCAGGATTTCAATGAAGAGAGATTCTATATTATCGTTACTTACACTCAGATCATCTCGTATTTTAGTTTGTAAATCTGATTTAATAAAGATGCAAACGCCACCACCTTGTTTATTCATTCTGTTAGCTTTTATCATGTTGTAATCTGGAAGGTTAAAATACTTATCAACATCTCCATCTGTGAGCCACGTCTCAGTGAGCGCGATAATTTTGAAATCTAATTTAAGCTTATTTAGAAATAAAGAAAAATCATCTAATTTGTTTCGTAATGACCGAATGTTTAAATGTAAGAATGATAGAACGCTTCCATTTATGTTTTTTGAGTTACATGAGTTTATAAATTCATTAGTTGAAACATAATTACTTCCTTTGAAGCGTTCCGCAAATGCAGCGTTGTTATTTGTGTCAACAAGTGGTGTATTAGTGTTATCTTCGAAAGCTGTGAAGGGATCTAGGATTAAATTATCAAGTTTTTCTAATTCACCAAAAGTTAAATTGTGTTTAAAATGAAATTTCATTTCATCGTTTTGAAGATCAGAAAATGGGAAGGTATCGTTAATGCATGCTCTGCATGTATATTGAGATGGTTCTATCCTTTTTATGTCGCAAGCTGATAATTGTAAGCATCGAGATCGACAATGAAAGATACGTCTACAGATAGAGCAAGTGAAACTTCGGGATTTGGGTCAATTATAGTAAGATTGCAAGAGTCGCAAATTACATCCTCAATTGTTGCCATTACATCCTCAATTGTGGCCATTGTTCATGAGGTATATTATATATAAACAAAACGAAGAAAATTAATTTTTAGTGAGTCTTTTTATCATAGCCTAGTGTGACTAACTAAAATCAAGGCTTATAATAATGCCCATTTATAATAAGTTGATCTTTAATCATTACTGCTTTCTTGCCTTCTGCTTTTGCCCTTTTCATGACTGGGTAGAGTATCTTGCGTCTTTCTGCGATTTCTTTAGGAAATTGCTCTGAGATGGCATAGGCCGTGCCCTTTAGTAGGTATGCAGATCTGCGGATGTATTCCTTATCTTGATACCTCAGGAATTTTGCAACTAATGGCCGTGGCTTTGCTGAAGAATTTGCCAATTTTTGCCAAAGCGATGCACCCTTTCCATCTCTATTCTGTGAGTGTTCTGGATGTTTAATGAAGTAGGTAGGAGTTTCCTTACTTTCTCATAAGGGGACATTGTAGAAAATAAGGTTACTGCGCATTGAGTGCGCTTTTAAGTCGGAGATTTCACGCCTCAAATCACTTGTGTTTGATGTTAATAAGTCTACCTTATTTTCTAGTGATTTCACGCGTTTCTCTTGGCTGGAGTTACTGCTTTCCAAAGTTGTCGTAGTTGCATGTAGTATCTCGAGGGAGTCTTTAAGATGCGAGATGTCTTTATCCACGTGCGTTAACCTTGTTTCTATTACATCTAGCTTGCCCAGTTTTACGTTAATTTCTTCCAACATCGTGAAAATCCGGTCCATTTCTGGAGTATTTGATTTCTCCTCACTTAAGGAAACAGCTTGCTTCTTTGAAGGTTTAATCGGTGTGCTAGAGAGCGTTTTGAACATAAATGATGAACATAAATACTTGAATTATTGCCCGCATTTCCTCAATTGAGACTACTGAAGTATTTGTGATTGAGTTTTGTAAGTTTTCTCTGTAATGAAGCAGCAAACTGCGACTAGGTGATGTTATTTAGCGTATTTAAGGTAAATTTCCATTCACTCGATGATTGCAAAGGCTTCTGGTCGAACAGATGAGGGCTCCAATCGCCATGTTCAGTAAGAAGTTGGTGTTGTATGATTGGAGTTTCGCTTTTAGGCATTGCCTAAATCTATATATTAAGGTATTTTTAACATGGTTTCTGGAGATTGTTTGACAAAAATCGAAAAATAGTCTAAAAAAGTCACTTAGGTGGCTCTTGGACTGATCCCATCATTTAGAGCTAAAGATAGAAAATAGATTAAAAAAAATAAAACGGCCCTGTAGGATCTTTCCAAGAGCTAAGTCCAAGCTTGTATATTTGAACAGAGTTCAGAGAGTTTTTTTAGAACTTAAAAGAAACAGCAAATAAACAATGTACTCTGGACTGATCCCATCATTTAGAGCTAAAGATAGAAAACAGATTAAAAAAAATAAAATGGCCCTGTAGGGATCTTTCCAAGAGCTAAGTCCAAGCTTGTATGTTTGAACAGAGTTCAGAGAGTTTTTTAGAACTTAAAAGAAACAGCAAATAAACATTGTACTCTGTAGCACATGAAGTGGATAATGTGAAATCATTCCAACTAAAATAATTATTAGGGCCATCATGCTGTACACATACTCACAATTTTATTACAAATTTTTTTGGTATGACTGAAACAGTTTAAAACTACCCACGCAATGTGTTACATAGCAGAGCAACTTTTTACTTGACTTCATCTCTCCTTGCTTTTTCATCCCTATATTTCTTCTTTAGAGTCTCCCGTATATTTGCCGCACGCTTAGATTTGTCCGTTTGCATTGTGCACTTTCTCATTTGCAGCAGCTCCCTCATCTCTTCACGGCTTCTTCTTCCATGAGTTGCAGGATCCTCTTTTAAGTCTAAATGTTGTGAAAGTTGGTCCCCTGCTTCTACGCAAATATTATGTAGAACTACACATGCCAAAGCAACACATTTTACAGGATCAGGATGACATGCTGTCTTTCTGTACAGGATTCTCCACCGACTCTTTAACTGCCCAAATGCTCTTTCTGTAACCATGCGAGCTCTACTAAGACGGTAGTTGAAGTAGTGCTGCTGGGGTGTCAATGTGGCATTTGAGTAAGGCTTCATCAACCATATTCGGAATGAGAATGCTGAGTCGCCTAGAATCATTTGGCAAATACTTGTTTCTTTGAAATTCTGTGCTACTTCAGGAATAACTCTGTTGGTACTAATGTCATCCCATAATTATGTGGATTGAAAGATTACTGAGTCATGTGAATTTCCAGGAAAGCCCACACTGACCCATATAAATCTGGCAGCAGCATCAACAATAGCCATCATGACAATTGAAAAAAAGTTCTTAAAGTTATGATATTCTTTGCAGAGATTATGGCTGATTACTGCATAGTTGTGTCCTTCATCATCAGTGGGGAACAGGAAACTATTTCTATCGAGTTGTCTCTGGCTTTCACACCCTCTTCTGCACCACAAGAGCGTTACAACCATACACGTCTTTGAAGTCCTGCAGCCTCAGTGTAGCTAAAAAAGGACTTGTTTGGAGCTTTACGATGTCATGTTGCTGGACGACAGGCTTGTGTTTGACATTTTCTTTTCCCTCTCTCCGGTTCAACTTGAGTTTACACTCCAGCATTTTGTTTAAACGTGCGAAGACGCGATTCTTAGTTATCTTTACTTGTTGTTTGCTGCTAAATGCCGCTCCAGGGCATTTCGGAAACCAAGTAGAGATGACCTGCTGTATTCCTCTCCCTTTTTCGTCCTTGCTTCGGCATAAAAGCGTCTGACAACTTCGTCGAGGGATTCATTTGTCATGGCTAGTAAGTTTGTTGCCAGCCCCCGTTCACGGCACGATTCTGCAATGTAAACAAAGAGCAACGTTGTAAGTACACTTGATTTTTAGATAGGGAATCACAGAGAGACTGTGGAGGACAAGAGGACAAGATCAGGAGGGGGACGACCCTCCCCAAACAGAGAGCACTCCAGTCGACACCCACTCCAGAACAGTGGTCTTGACGAAATCGTCGCACTTGTCGCAACTTTTAGAGTTTTCCAGATGAATAAAGGGAGGAAAATCGCAATCACAACACCCTTGCCCTTGAATTCTTCCATAAAATGTGTTAAGAAATCTTCAATCCTCACACCGTCACTAATAATGGCGCCCAGGTCGTAAATAGCAGAATCTGCCGAGGGCGGGATTTTTAACTACCATATCCAAGGAGGCCATGGAGCCAACGAAAGGTTGGGTCTCTCTGGTTTGCTGGCACTTGATGCAATTAAGCTGATGTTTAAAGGGGAAGCATTTAATCTACAAGAGAAACACGAGGAGGGTATCTAAGCAAAATGCTCGGAAAACAAAAGGGACCCAAGCTCTCGTTGACCCCGGTGCCCGAGCAATTCCGGGACTAAGCAGACCAATGAGCTGACAACGAAAGGATTCAAGGGACGGGAGTAAAAATGATAAATGAAACACCTAAAACGGCCGCGATAATTGATATGAAATACTAATAGTAGAAAAGTTTCGCTAAGCGGAGATGCGGGTCTGACAGAGGCAAAATGGGGCTAGTGGGAAGAGTATGCCTAGGCCTGAAAAGAGAATGAGAACAAATAACAAAAACATGTGTAGGTTTATTAAACAGTCTACAACTCTAAGGTTACAATTGCAATCTTCTACCACCTCTGCGCGAGGGGGCACAGAAACAATCCCTTGCGATATGCCCCCTCCTCCCGCAATTGTAACAAATAACGCCTCCCCGACGAGGATTATACGGCGAAGGGGAAGACGGGTTAGGGAAGAGAGGGGAGGAAAAGGAGGGGAGAGACACATATGATGCTCGGGTCCCTGTGTGTGTTTAAGTGCTTTATGAATTTCCTTAGCTACTGCCACCTCAATATCCGAGCCAACCAATTTTGGGAGGACTTGTTGAAAGGACGGGGAGTTGACCAGAGCACGGGTCTGACGCAGGATTAGCGCGAAGCGATTAGCGCGAAGCGATTAGGGGGGGGGGGGGGGGCGACTGGAGGCCCTGGAGGGACTTTAAGGCGTTATCCACGGACTTATTGTCCCCTTCATCCTTGTGCGCCTTTATTTCCTTTAAGGTTACTGAGAACCTTCGCGCACGTCCTCGAAAAAAAGTCATACTCGTCCTTAGTTTAAGCAAAACATGTCAACCTTTATATCGCTGGAAAGATTATAGAATGGACTAGCGGGCTATGGCAAAAAAGTAACTTTTTGAAAAGTATATATTTACCAGATCGTCCAAACGGCCAGAAACGATCACAAAACGTTTTGAAGATTAAACGTTTAAGGGTTAGGTACGTTTTCGCCTGCTTGGTCACAGTTGTGGGGTGCAATAAGCCTCGTGATTCAAAAGTACCGTTTCTTAATTCTCACGAGCTCTAATTTGTTCTATAACTATGAAGTCGAAATCCTTAAGTGCGTGCGGCGAGCTATTAAATTGCTTTGAAACTTCGCAGGTCTTTCTATTAGCGCGCATATGCGATTTATGGTTTCAAAAGCGGACTATTTCGACATGGAGACATGGACAACAGAGACCATCGATCGTGTTTTACTCGAAGGGGATGAAATGCATTTGAAGAACGCGTTATACATGGAAGAGACGATCTCCCTGAACAGTTTACCGGATTGAGTCCTGTCTCCTTTACATTTATCGCAGCACTTTACTTTCAATAGAAACCGCTAGTATCGATAATAATTTAGGTATAACCGCAGTACGCAAAGCGCTAGATAGTAGGGAAGTCAAAATTCCGTCCACTGAATGCATCGTAGAAGAGTCTAAGAATAGTGAATTCGGGGGGGGGCACTTTATTCAGTGTCATGGGACCAAAAAACGCATGAAGCTACGCTGACCTAGCTAGTATGGGCCACATAGATGAGCTCGCTAACCAAGGTCCTGTAAAACCGAATTTATGGTGGAGGTACAGGGATGATGTAGTTGAAGTTTGGACACACGGGTTGGACAGACTTCACGAGTTTACGGACTACATCAATTCCTTGTACCCCACCATTTAATTTGAGTTAGTATTTTTAGAAACAAAGCTCAACGTATTAGACCTTACTCTTAACCTTGTAGATGGCTTTATTTCTACGGATGTTTATTCTAAGCCCACTGATAGCCATCTTTACTTACCATTCAATAGCTCACACCCGATACATTGTAAGCGCGCTCTGAGGCTCAACAGGAACTGCTATTCCCAGGAGCAACGGAATTTGCGCGCGCGTGAGTATCAGGCTTATCTTGAGCACCAGGGCTACCCCAAACCCCTTACTAAAGGGAAATTTAATAACGCCTTCAGAAGACAGAGGTCTGAATTCCTCAGAACAACCATTAGAGAAAGCTAAGAAAATTTTACCTCTCGTGCTGGATTACAATCATAGATTGCCAGATATCGCCACGGAAATTAATAAGCATAGCCATCTCGTTTAAAATTGTCAGTTACTTCAGGCGGCTTTTCCTTTTTACTTAAGCGCGGTGCACACTAGCGACATAACAACATATCGACATATCGACATACAAACATAAGGGCTGAATGTGAACGCTGACGACATAAGGTTAGAATAGAATCAGCAATTGTTCACAAATTCGTTTTATAAAATAATTTAGATAGTACGCGCGCTCTGGTTGGCTTAGAGCCATGTTTGCATTTCCCTGTGCAAACATTTTTGTGACATAACACTTGAGTGATTTCAAAACTTAAAAAAAGTAACATGTTTTAGGCAAAAACATTTATTGAGAAGTTAATATTACTTGGGTAGACACTTGACAAAGCACATTAAATTCACATAAAGCATGAGACTCGTAAAATAACATTGTTTTTGCTTCTTTACCTGAGTTCGGCACACAGTTCGACAGTCACAAAGTCTAGTTCGGCAGTCTTGTTTTGTAAATCTTAACTAATTCTGCCTCTGGATCCTCGAGTATTAAATGTTTGACAAGCCCAGAAGGTGGAAACAGCTGGATTCCTTTCTTCTTTGCCATGTTTGCCGTAATTAAAGCGTTCAAATTCGCTCTTCGCTGCTAAAGCATCAACATTACACATGCCATAGTTCCGCTGCCAAATATGCAAGTTCTTGCTCGGGAGAGATTTTGTTTCGGCTTCATAGACGAAGAAACTCGGCCAACACACATGTAAAGCAACGGCGTCTGTACTAAAGTCTTCTGTTCGCCTTCTGCCATAATTATTTTGAATGGAAGATAGGCTCCATTTAAAGCCACGAATGTCATTTTAAATCACTTCTTATAAATGAAAATAGGGCATTTGCCCTGTGAATTAACACCTTTAGCTGTCAACTCATGAAAAACATCCCAATATATCGATCTTTATTACAGCCAAAGACGCTCAAGCGTCCCCCTCTAGAGTGCAATAATGAGTTGATTCTTGGAATATTGGATCCATTATTCGATTCAATAATGCATTCGGCTTGGGAAAACGTCTTTCATCTTGAACTCGGATTTCGGCTAGATTATCTTCCTGACACCACGCTCCGAAACTCTTAAGTCACTGGTTTTATGCTTCTTGGAATATCCCTTCAACAATTTCTTCTCTAAATGAACGAGGGAGAGATTTATCAAGCTCTTAAAGTCTACCAGGCCCGCCATATTGGTAACAAAACTCGAAAACAAAAGGCTCCCTGTGGATTTTTCCATATATGGAAGCGTCTCCGTCGCCTATCGTCCAATCAAAAAGCGAAAACCCAGATCAAATCGAAAGACGTTTTCCCAAGCCGAAAGTATTATTGAATCGAATAATGGATCCAATATTCCAAGAATCAACTCATGATTGCGCTCTAGGGGGGACGCTTGAGCGTCTTTGGCTGTAATATATTTTCCATATTTGTAGTCATTTTCTATCAATCTTGAAACAGTTCAATCTTATAGTTAGTCAAATTGGACCCAATTTAGCGACCAAAGGGCGCGGTAAAACAATTTGCTAAAAAAAACTACAGTGTGAGCCGCGAAGTCTAAATCTGTTAAAAGTCTAAAACTATGAAGTCAAAGTCTGATGCGCCTGCAAAGTCCGCTAGAAGAAGCAAATCTTAAACTCCTGTAGCTCCCGAGAATCCCAAGGAAGTAAAAGAAGCTGCCTTTCCATAGGGGTTCCTAACTTCTTTTTCTTTTGGCTGTCTGGACCACGCTTTTTTTTCTTGCTCCTGACCAAATACGATTGTTTTTTTCTCGAACGACACATTGACAAAGATTGCTTACTTCTTCTGGACGCGAAGACGTAGCTACAAAATGGCTTGAATAAAGCTCTCGCATTTCGCACATCATAAAAGTGCCCGTATGTCGGCCTCGAGTCACGCTAGAGTAAACAGGATTAAGAGATTATCGCTGTTTGCGTGTTTCATTGATCCTTGCTACTTTTTCGTTTTTCCTAAATATCTCGTTCGCTTTAAGGGGAAAAATATTTTTTCTTCTTCTAATACTTAGTTAAATAGCTTCTAAATCGAATGCGCGCAAAAAAATTCACGAAAAGTTGCCCCTGTTCTTGTTCATTTTGGTACTCCAACCCCAATTTGATCCTATTCTCTCCATAGCTCTTTTCCTGACTGCCTCAGCGGCCTCTTTGTCGGCACCTTTCTTGGCCCTTGCTTGCTTGTGCTTAGTGGCAAAGCTTTTTTCTTTTTCGCAAAGCTCATCTTATAAAAGGTGTCCTTTTCGGACATTTCATGCGGATCTATACCAGTCACTCGCTCTTCCCGACTCATTTTTGCCTTGAAACTATTGCCGAGGGCCTTCCACCTGTCACGTAGAGCTCTATCCACCTTGAGAACACATTTCAGGGACTCAAGAGTGAATTGCAGTGGGACAGTTGGTGGGGGTGTTAATGTGTGCCCCGCATTAATTGAAGGATATCCTTGTAGAGGCCTTTTGGATACAGGAAGTCAGATCACCTGTCTCGAAGACATTTTACAAGAGTCACTTAGCAGACTGTAAATTAGAGAAGTTGTTGGGGAAGGTTATGCCCGTGCATGCATTTGCGGTTCCCGACAATGAAGCAAATCAGCGGATCCCAGTTGTAGTAGGGACAAATGTCGCTACCGAATGTAAGGCGTACTGCTGGGCAGTCTAGGGGGAACGCTTCCTTCAGAAGGCACAAGTTTCGTCCGCATGGCGTAGGGTTTTCCAATCGGCAAATTCCTTAGTAGCGAATCAAATACAGTCACATTAGCGTCTAATCATCAGAAATAAGAAACAACTCCCATTTGTCAGTCACACTACCAGCAAAAGTACCGATTGCTTAAGTAACGAGAGCGACGTTTTCCGCGCAAAGGAGGTGCGCGAGTTTGAGGGTTCGAGTAAGAAAATAAAAGGAAGTATGTTTAACCTAGATAAGACCCCCCTTTCGGACGCGGAAAAGGCGCGAGTCGAGGAACTTTTGATTAGACAATCGGATGCGTTTGCACATAACGATCAAGATCTCGGGAACACTTGCCAAATCCCCCAGGTCAAGTTAGCTGACGACAAAGCCGTGCGCGAACCGTAAAGGCGCGTGCCATCGTAGCAACCAGGGTAATTCTAGAGGAAGCGGGCATAGTTCGTTAATCTGACAGTCCATATGCGTCGCCGGTCGTTTTAGTGCGCAACAAAGACGGAAACCTTAGGGAGTGCGTCGATTACATAAAAATTAACGCGAAAACCGTCCGAAATTCCTACCCTTCTTCGCGCACCGGAGAAACTCTTGAGGCATTGCAAGGTGCACAATGGTCCTGCTCATTCGATTTGCAAAGCGGTTACCTACAGGTCGAACTTGCTGATGAAGACATGTCATGACAACACCGTTTGTTTCGAAAAAATGTAAAATAAGATTTAACTGATGCATAATTATGAATAGTAATATCTGCCAAGTCCACCGTTGAACAATAGATATTCCGAGAACAAACTTATTTCAGTAAAAAAGGTTCGAGTTGTGTGCTTATTGTGAAGAAAATAGACATTCGTGTGAATAAATTGATACCAGTGAAAAAACAAACAACTGTAAGTTTTTAACTTGTGCTTCTCGTGCTTCTTATTCAGTGCACGCTTCCATTGTAATTCAAAATTTATTGTTATTAGAGAAATCTCTATTACTTTATTCACTTTATTCGCTCTACTCACTCACTCATCTTACCAACTGTTCATGCTATTACTTTATTCACTCTACACACGCTACTCACGCTTCTCATTCCATGCTATTATCTAATGCCCATGCTTTTCTCTCGTGCTATGCGGCATTATTAACCGGATGATGCACACTATTGAGCTCATCAAATGTAATTTCAGATACGCCTTGTTCACACGCATTGTTCACACTGTTCACAAATGAAGAACGAAAACAAAATCCTATTTCAGGCACAATATGATTATTTTGCTGGATGGCATCCAGTAACAGACAAAAGGAGTGACTGAGATAAAGTTCAGAGATTGTGTAAAGGGGTTGGGAGAATAGCAGATGACAAAAAGTACATTAGACTCCCAAATACGTTATTCATATATCTAGAATTTATAAACTCAAACTGACGATGAGTATTTTGGAAAATGTAATGCTCAAATGAAGTTGCTTTTACTGTCAGTTGAAAAATGCTTTATGGACATTCTCTTAAAAGTTATTCTATCTTTTCTAGCTCACAGCCAAGACAAGATCAAAGCGTCCAGATGTTATGTCGTATTTGAGTGACAAAAAAAATTAGGCCATGCAAGCCTATCGCGAGAGCTCAAATAAGAAGAGGACGCGCTTCAACTTCAGAAGCGAAGAGTGGAAGTACATGAGAGGCAAATGGCAATGCAAATGCTACAAGAATTACTTGGAACCAATTAGAATGACTGACTTTACATAAATACAGCCTAGTGACGGTGTTCATAAGTATGTTTTTGATCAGGTGCAATTTAATGAGCAAAACTAGTTCCTGTTGCATGTGGATTAGCCCATAAACAAACAGCTTGTTAGAGACAAATAACAAAACACTTAAATATTTAAAACCTAGAAATGGCTTCACCTTTGATCAGAATGTTTTGTCTGTGTTTTGATCATAGCTGTGTGCATACAATTTATCTGAAGTAAGTCTCCAAATCTGGAGGTGGAACACCAAAATATGTGGTAGTTGTACTACAATAAAGACAAGTATGACTATTTGCGAGAAGAGCCCCAATAAAGTAGTATTTGCCTATAATCTGAAGCTAAATCTTTACTAAAGTCAAGAAATTAGCTAGTAGTAAGTAACTTAATTTTTTAAAATTTGATACATAGTTATTTATTATTTTATATTGATTTGTGTCCTTACTTAGTGGTTTTGCTACTGCTATTATCTTATTGACAAGAAATAAAGTATTTATTATTTATTTATTAAATGCTAAATACTGCAACACTGTCCGAAAGCCCCATTCTACAGATTCTCGCGCTGCACTCATACTACTGTTAGATTGCTGTTGGAGTAGATTAATTGCAGCACCACGGTAAGGGCCAAGGATATGCTGGAGAACAGGATAGGCAGGATCACCGTACTGTGTAAAGATATGTGGGGCTGGGGACGGTCTTCTTAGCTTCTGCAATAGATTGCTTTCAGCAAGTAGGAAGGCATCGTGACTGCGATCAGCTATAGGTTCTACATATTTTTTTTAAATATAAAAGGCATAGTTTAATATAAAAGGCATAGGAATATTCAAACTATCTACCAAATTTCACAGTATTCAGGTAAACTTTCAGCAAGATATAGTGATTCGAATTTTAGTACTTTCAATTTGAAAGTGCGAAATTTCCCGCGCGCGGTGAATTGTATGCAAACGAGGCTATGACGTATGCAGTGTGTCTTTGATTCTCCCTAGGCTTTCAAAAAACGAAGAAAACATGGCGAACAAGGAGAGGAATCACAGAGAAATATGAAGCGTATGAGGTTGCCCGGATGGAATGTTTAGCAATAACACGAACAATACACCTGGGATCTCGCTACACACGTTTCCCGATAAAGCTTAGTTTCCTGAAGAAGCGAGATGGTTTGATAAAGTTTGTGAGAAAACACCGCCCACCACCGAACACTCTGTTCTGCACATTTGAAAAAGAAATGCTACCCTCCTCGTTATTGTTTTGGGAGTTTCGCTTTCCTTGTTAACATGAAGATGGAACTCAAAACCATCATCAAGATATCTGCTGCCAGGATCAGCGCCCAAACGGAGGACACAGTGGTACCAGTTTCCTCGCTATGCACTCCTTTATCGGAACGATCGAGAAAATCTGTAAGTGATCGTATTTGCTTGTTTAATTTTATTCCTTTTATCAAGTAAGCTTAAGAGATCACATATAACATTACCAACGATATTAGGTCGTTTCTTCCTGTACTGCAATTTCCCAATAATATAATTTGCATTCCACCTATCATTTTTTTTCCAGGGTTGAAAACCAGGTACAAAAGCAATAATGAGCCAATACTGTTTCCCTGGTTCTATTCAATGCATTCTTCCACTGTAAAGGTTATGGACTATCAGTAGAGATGAAAATTATACGGAACTGTGCTTATTATTGAAAGGTAGTGGGAATTTTTGCCTTAAATGTTTTTCTTATCTTAATTCGCCTTTTTCACTTTTTTTTTTAACTTGATTCCCTTGCTAGTTGCTGGTGTCAGTCCCTTCCATTGGTGTTTTTAAAATACCAGCATAAGCGAACTGAAAGCAACTCTAGTGAGATAAACTTGGTTCGGCTTCAAGGGGGATACTATGGTTTCCAGATTATCAGGAATGTGTGAAGGAATTTTTGGTCATGAAATTTTTGACATGTTTTTTTGGTCCAAAAACCAAACCTTTTAATTTTTGGGGGTACAAAAACTTGACATTGTAGATGTTCATTGATGATTGGCTCTGAAATTGTTTTCTAATTGTAAAGCATGATGTTTTGGAGTCTCTCTCAATTACAGTCATATTTGATGATGGTATTTTGGGGCATGGGCAAAGAGACCACTTAATTTTTGAGGGTTTAACATATGAATGACTGATTTGCACCTACCAAAGTCTGCCTATGATGATTCCACTGTTAACATTTTATTGTATAGCAACTGATGAATTCTCTATGTATTCCCGAAGACTTCAATGGGATAGTCAGTCACTGATTCTGGGCAAGTACCCTAAAACCCTAAATATGACCTAACCCAGGAAATGATGTTACAGTGGAACCCCGATTTTACGATAAGCCATTGAAAATATCGTCCTGTCAATTATAAATTTTCCATGCAAAGACTGATTGTATTGCATCATTGTAATGTTGGATCATTGTAATGCTGCGACATTCACATTATTAAAGATATTTACTGTAATACGAGGATACCACGCATATAAAGACATTGGTTTGAAAGTCGTATGATTGCTTAAGTTTCTGTTCTACATTTGTTTTACCATAGACCGCATCTATATCGTTGTAGCGGGAACACATTTAAGCTTGGGTCCCAATCGGGAATATCTTTGGATTGAGTATCGTTGCATCGGGGTTTTATTTCATTTTATTTTTCTGTATTTTTCGCAGGGACCTAGAAATGTTATCGTAAAATCGCGAATATCGTTAGATCGAAGATCGTAAAATCGGGGTTTCATTAAAGCATGTCTTATACCCTGATTCCAGTGTTGCTTCATCATGGTTCATAGGAATTTTCAAGTACCACGAATGAATAATTCTCAGTCGGTGCAAATCCGAAAAATAATTGCTCTGCCCCATATAACAAAATTTTAATGAGTTGAAAGTAAACCAGACTTGTGTTTTTTACGTGTTCCTAATGGTTGAGCTGTAATCAGAATAAAAAGAACCAGTTTCTTTTGCTTTCTTTAGCCGGCGTTGACAGCCGAACTAACCTGGGTTGAGTCCATCTGCGAAATGACGACGGTTCGTTTGTTCAAAAATACTTGAATATGTGTAGTCGTCTGTGATTGGTTACATACTAGGCGCCCGCTCATTGGTTTAAAAACCCCGCTCCAGTCTCTCTCATCGGGTGTTTGTTTTTATAATGTGACAAGTTAGTTCGCACGTGAGTCGCGCTTCAGCGAAAGTCTATCGTAAACTTTCGATAACAAATCTATGAATTCGCAGGAAAAAAATATGTGTTTTATGTCATCGAGCTATTATCAAAACCGGCGATAGGTATTTAATTCAAGGGAAGGGACAATTTGATTGCTTCGGAGAACTACATAGATTGCCTTTTGATGTTAATCTGAGTAGGTGCGAGTACATATGTAAAGGCTGTCTTCAAAGTCTCAGGAAAAGTCTCAGGAAAAGTCTCAGGAAAAGCCTGAAAAGCCAACTCAGCGCTCTTGACCAGATCAAGAGAGACACACATAGAAAGAACGCCTATGAAGAATTTGAATGTGTCGTTTGCATTTGCCAAATCTCGAACAGCGCGGAACGCTATCTAGTGGAAGGACGAAGTGGACGTAAAGTTGACATTCTTGTCGAGTTGGAGAGTTTGCCCTTCAAGCTAAACAGCTCTAGTAAATACCTATGCAAGAGGTGCCTATCTAACATCAACAAACGCAAAACTCTGAGAAAAAAGATTGATGAGGCGGAGGAATCATTATCCAACGCATATGAAAAAAAATCGCGTCAGAGTGCCGGACAGCGAAGCAACCGGAACACCACCTTTAAAAAAGCAACGCCTGGAAAGCGATTTCACGTGTCCTCCGGCTACATCTACCCCACGAAAATCACGGCTGAATGATCAACACCAAAGCTGGCCCGTATCCCCACTAGCAGCCGATTCTGTTACTCGTGAAATTTCGACTGAGAAAAAGGAAACCAGTGTCGTGGTTCGAGTACAATGGCCGTCCAAGGATGGTGAGAGAAAACTTCCAAAAGATCTTGAATCTCTGGGGAAAATGCTTGTGCGTGGCACCTACAAGCAAATAGCGAACGCTGTTTGGAAAAATCAAATGCTAAAAAATGAATTAATAGCCCTCATGTTGAAAGATGTGCAGAATGAGACTTCAAAGCTTTGTTCAAAAAGAAATCCAAGCTGTCTTAGGAAAACGGACAAAATAAGTATGGAATCCTTCACGATGGAAAAGCTGGATGAAGAAATCAAAACAAGGGCTCCCTTGTTTCATTCATTCCTGTCTACAGCATGTGTGAATAGTAGAAGATGAGCCAAATTGCCCAAAGAGAATTTTGGTGCTATTGAAATGGCCGCAGCAGTTTGCTTAAGGAAAAGGTCCAAGACCATGATTGCTGTCCAGCTACTCGTTACCACTTTCCTGTATCATTCTAATTGGGTGGTAAGTGTATAAATAATGAGACAGTTGCTGAAAATAACTAAAATTGTGGTTGCATTAATAAAGGCAGGGTTTGAAATAAACTATTTTTGTCAAGCTACTACTTTTTCTGGACAATTTTTTCCAGGGACATGATTTATTATTATAGCGGAACTCCTGTGGAGCCCCATTGGCTAATGTGTGAAAAAAAATTAAAAAAAAAAAATTAAAAAAATAAAAATAAAAGTAACCCATCGAGCTGTATTCAAGTGGTTGTATTTTCCGTTGGACAGCCGCTGGTGTACCGTCGGCTTATTTCTGAGTGCGTACACGGTCTGTTGCCATGGGTTACGATATTCACTTTTCGCCGCGGCCCTTGTGCAAGTCAAGATTTCGTCCGCCATCTGCAGTTTCTTGTAGCTTGTATCATTGTTATTGGCCACAAAACTTTGAAAGAACTTTCGGGCATGTTCGGAAAAGATACATGAAGCCTTTGGGTTACCTGTCTTTGGTTGCTGGCAGAATGGACTGGGATCAGGGAAGGATGAGTAATCGATAAAGTGGTTTATTCAGCCGGGATCATACCAGAAAGAAATTAAGTTAAGAGGTTTAAAATCAAGCTATGAATCATTTTAGATTGCAAAACAAGGAAAATAATTTGCAGCTTTGTTACGGCTCAAGCACGGAATAAATTTAATTGGCATAGACACGGAATTCTCACGGAATTTAGCCAGCCTTTGCAGTTGGCTTGTTCAAGAAAAGAAACATGTCGCTCGAACTGTTAGGAGAAAACTCAATATGTGTACATGGAAAGAACAATGTACGACTCGCTTCTCAAGGTCATCCTTGGAGCTGAATAAGTTTCTAACGACAGAAATGCTTTGGCATCAAGATTCCTTCAAGAAGAAAAGATACGATATTCAGGTAAGTTTTCAAGTAACTTAAGTTAGTTCCAAAGTTGAGTGCTTTGCTCATCTCTTTGCTTATAGGGCGCATGTTCTCCATTGAAAATGCAACACATGAATCTCTAGGATATCAATCATATTTAAACTACTCTATCTATACTTCATATCCCTTGTACTTGCAATACGATAATTGTAAATACACATTGGAATCATGTCTTTAATTTTACTATTGGAAATTAGACTTAATTAACTCAATATTTGAAGTTTGGCTTTGTGGATGAGACTACATGTGTTTTGGTGAAAACGTTTTTGCTGAAAAGGGTGCTTGAAATCATAGACAGAAATCAATAATGATTGAATGTAACATTGTATCATGATAATACAGCTTAAAGTTGGTGGCCAGCATCACAGCCAGCTGAAAGACAAAAGCATTTTGCACTCTTTTAATCCTCTGGTAATGTCATTTTTTGTCAACAGAGATCAGGCTAAGACATTTTATTTCTTAGGCAGTTTGCTAGAAAATGCAAGGGATTTTCTCTGCTCACATGAATAACAAAGTTCCCAGGCACAACAGGCTTTGGCAATAAAAACAATCCCCCCAACCCCTGGACATTTGCTACAAGCTAACTTTGCATTTATGGAGCGTGGGAGAAAATTTGCTCACATTTCCTAATAAGCTGCCTTCAAATAAAGAAAATGTCTCGGCCTGAACTCTGTTGACAAAAAAATGTTATTACAACAGTAAATACTTTAAAACAGTGGAAACATGTTTGTCTTTCAGTTGGCCACAAGAATTACTTGCTACAAGAATTACTTGGAACCAATTAGAATGACTGACTTTACATAAATACAGCCTAGTGACGGTGTTCATAAGTATGTTTTTGATCAGGTGCAATTTAATGAGCAAAACTAGTTCCTGTTGCATGTGGATTAGCCCATAAACAAACAGCTTGTTAGAGACAAATAACAAAACACTTAAATATTTAAAACCTAGAAATGGCTTCACCTTTGATCAGAATGTTTTGTCTGTGTTTTGATCATAGCTGTGTGCATACAATTTATCTGAAGTAAGTCTCCAAATCTGGAGGTGGAACACCAAAATATGTGGTAGTTGTACTACAATAAAGACAAGTATGACTATTTGCGAGAAGAGCCCCAATAAAGTAGTATTTGCCTATAATCTGAAGCTAAATCTTTACTAAAGTCAAGAAATTAGCTAGTAGTAAGTAACTTAATTTTTTAAAATTTGATACATAGTTATTTATTATTTTATATTGATTTGTGTCCTTACTTAGTGGTTTTGCTACTGCTATTATCTTATTGACAAGAAATAAAGTATTTATTATTTATTTATTAAATGCTAAATACTGCAACACTGTCCGAAAGCCCCATTCTACAGATTCTCGCGCTGCACTCATACTACTGTTAGATTGCTGTTGGAGTAGATTAATTGCAGCACCACGGTAAGGGCCAAGGATATGCTGGAGAACAGGATAGGCAGGATCACCGTACTGTGTAAAGATATGTGGGGCTGGGGACGGTCTTCTTAGCTTCTGCAATAGATTGCTTTCAGCAAGTAGGAAGGCATCGTGACTGCGATCAGCTATAGGTTCTACATATTTTTTTTAAATATAAAAGGCATAGTTTAATATAAAAGGCATAGGAATATTCAAACTATCTACCAAATTTCACAGTATTCAGGTAAACTTTCAGCAAGATATAGTGATTCGAATTTTAGTACTTTCAATTTGAAAGTGCGAAATTTCCCGCGCGCGGTGAATTGTATGCAAACGAGGCTATGACGTATGCAGTGTGTCTTTGATTCTCCCTAGGCTTTCAAAAAACGAAGAAAACATGGCGAACAAGGAGAGGAATCACAGAGAAATATGAAGCGTATGAGGTTGCCCGGATGGAATGTTTAGCAATAACACGAACAATACACCTGGGATCTCGCTACACACGTTTCCCGATAAAGCTTAGTTTCCTGAAGAAGCGAGATGGTTTGATAAAGTTTGTGAGAAAACACCGCCCACCACCGAACACTCTGTTCTGCACATTTGAAAAAGAAATGCTACCCTCCTCGTTATTGTTTTGGGAGTTTCGCTTTCCTTGTTAACATGAAGATGGAACTCAAAACCATCATCAAGATATCTGCTGCCAGGATCAGCGCCCAAACGGAGGACACAGTGGTACCAGTTTCCTCGCTATGCACTCCTTTATCGGAACGATCGAGAAAATCTGTAAGTGATCGTATTTGCTTGTTTAATTTTATTCCTTTTATCAAGTAAGCTTAAGAGATCACATATAACATTACCAACGATATTAGGTCGTTTCTTCCTGTACTGCAATTTCCCAATAATATAATTTGCATTCCACCTATCATTTTTTTTCCAGGGTTGAAAACCAGGTACAAAAGCAATAATGAGCCAATACTGTTTCCCTGGTTCTATTCAATGCATTCTTCCACTGTAAAGGTTATGGACTATCAGTAGAGATGAAAATTATACGGAACTGTGCTTATTATTGAAAGGTAGTGGGAATTTTTGCCTTAAATGTTTTTCTTATCTTAATTCGCCTTTTTCACTTTTTTTTTTAACTTGATTCCCTTGCTAGTTGCTGGTGTCAGTCCCTTCCATTGGTGTTTTTAAAATACCAGCATAAGCGAACTGAAAGCAACTCTAGTGAGATAAACTTGGTTCGGCTTCAAGGGGGATACTATGGTTTCCAGATTATCAGGAATGTGTGAAGGAATTTTTGGTCATGAAATTTTTGACATGTTTTTTTGGTCCAAAAACCAAACCTTTTAATTTTTGGGGGTACAAAAACTTGACATTGTAGATGTTCATTGATGATTGGCTCTGAAATTGTTTTCTAATTGTAAAGCATGATGTTTTGGAGTCTCTCTCAATTACAGTCATATTTGATGATGGTATTTTGGGGCATGGGGCAAAGAGACCACTTAATTTTTGAGGGTTTAACATATGAATGACTGATTTGCACCTACCAAAGTCTGCCTATGATGATTCCACTGTTAACATTTTATTGTATAGCAACTGATGAATTCTCTATGTATTCCCGAAGACTTCAATGGGATAGTCAGTCACTGATTCTGGGCAAGTACCCTAAAACCCTAAATATGACCTAACCCAGGAAATGATGTTACAGTGGAACCCCGATTTTACGATAAGCCATTGAAAATATCGTCCTGTCAATTATAAATTTTCCATGCAAAGACTGATTGTATTGCATCATTGTAATGTTGGATCATTGTAATGCTGCGACATTCACATTATTAAAGATATTTACTGTAATACGAGGATACCACGCATATAAAGACATTGGTTTGAAAGTCGTATGATTGCTTAAGTTTCTGTTCTACATTTGTTTTACCATAGACCGCATCTATATCGTTGTAGCGGGAACACATTTAAGCTTGGGTCCCAATCGGGAATATCTTTGGATTGAGTATCGTTGCATCGGGGTTTTATTTCATTTTATTTTTCTGTATTTTTCGCAGGGACCTAGAAATGTTATCGTAAAATCGCGAATATCGTTAGATCGAAGATCGTAAATCGGGGTTTCATTAAAGCATGTCTTATACCCTGATTCCAGTGTTGCTTCATCATGGTTCATAGGAATTTTCAAGTACCACGAATGAATAATTCTCAGTCGGTGCAAATCCGAAAAATAATTGCTCTGCCCCATATAACAAAATTTAATGAGTTGAAAGTAAACCAGACTTGTGTTTTTTACGTGTTCCTAATGGTTGAGCTGTAATCAGAATGAAAAGAACCAGTTTCTTTTGCTTTCTTTAGCCGGCGTTGACAGCCGAACTAACCTGGGTTGAGTCCATCTGCGAAATGACGACGGTTCGTTTGTTCAAAAATACTTGAATATGTGTAGTCGTCTGTGATTGGTTACATACTAGGCGCCCGCTCATTGGTTTAAAAACCCCGCTCCAGTCTCTCTCATCGGGTGTTTGTTTTTATAATGTGACAAGTTAGTTCGCACGTGAGTCGCGCTTCAGCGAAAGTCTATCGTAAACTTTCGATAACAAATCTATGAATTCGCAGGAAAAAAATATGTGTTTTATGTCATCGAGCTATTATCAAAACCGGCGATAGGTATTTAATTCAAGGGAAGGGACAATTTGATTGCTTCGGAGAACTACATAGATTGCCTTTTGATGTTAATCTGAGTAGGTGCGAGTACATATGTAAAGGCTGTCTTCAAAGTCTCAGGAAAAGTCTCAGGAAAAGTCTCAGGAAAAGCCTGAAAAGCCAACTCAGCGCTCTTGACCAGATCAAGAGAGACACACATAGAAAGAACGCCTATGAAGAATTTGAATGTGTCGTTTGCATTTGCCAAATCTCGAACAGCGCGGAACGCTATCTAGTGGAAGGACGAAGTGGACGTAAAGTTGACATTCTTGTCGAGTTGGAGAGTTTGCCCTTCAAGCTAAACAGCTCTAGTAAATACCTATGCAAGAGGTGCCTATCTAACATCAACAAACGCAAAACTCTGAGAAAAAAGATTGATGAGGCGGAGGAATCATTATCCAACGCATATGAAAAAAAATCGCGTCAGAGTGCCGGACAGCGAAGCAACCGGAACACCACCTTTAAAAAAGCAACGCCTGGAAAGCGATTTCACGTGTCCTCCGGCTACATCTACCCCACGAAAATCACGGCTGAATGATCAACACCAAAGCTGGCCCGTATCCCCACTAGCAGCCGATTCTGTTACTCGTGAAATTTCGACTGAGAAAAAGGAAACCAGTGTCGTGGTTCGAGTACAATGGCCGTCCAAGGATGGTGAGAGAAAACTTCCAAAAGATCTTGAATCTCTGGGGAAAATGCTTGTGCGTGGCACCTACAAGCAAATAGCGAACGCTGTTTGGAAAAATCAAATGCTAAAAAATGAATTAATAGCCCTCATGTTGAAAGATGTGCAGAATGAGACTTCAAAGCTTTGTTCAAAAAGAAATCCAAGCTGTCTTAGGAAAACGGACAAAATAAGTATGGAATCCTTCACGATGGAAAAGCTGGATGAAGAAATCAAAACAAGGGCTCCCTTGTTTCATTCATTCCTGTCTACAGCATGTGTGAATAGTAGAAGATGAGCCAAATTGCCAAAGAGAATTTTGGTGCTATTGAAATGGCCGCAGCAGTTTGCTTAAGGAAAAGGTCCAAGACCATGATTGCTGTCCAGCTACTCGTTACCACTTTCCTGTATCATTCTAATTGGGTGGTAAGTGTATAAATAATGAGACAGTTGCTGAAAATAACTAAAATTGTGGTTGCATTAATAAAGGCAGGGTTTGAAATAAACTATTTTTGTCAAGCTACTACTTTTTCTGGACAATTTTTTCCAGGGACATGATTTATTATTATAGCGGAACTCCTGTGGAGCCCCATTGGCTAATGTGTGAAAAAAAAATTAAAAAAAAAAAATTAAAAAAATAAAAATAAAAGTAACCCATCGAGCTGTATTCAAGTGGTTGTATTTTCCGTTGGACAGCCGCTGGTGTACCGTCGGCTTATTTCTGAGTGCGTACACGGTCTGTTGCCATGGGTTACGATATTCACTTTTCGCCGCGGCCCTTGTGCAAGTCAAGATTTCGTCCGCCATCTGCAGTTTCTTGTAGCTTGTATCATTGTTATTGGCCACAAAACTTTGAAAGAACTTTCGGGCATGTTCGGAAAAGATACATGAAGCCTTTGGGTTACCTGTCTTTGGTTGCTGGCAGAATGGACTGGGATCAGGGAAGGATGAGTAATCGATAAAGTGGTTTATTCAGCCGGGATCATACCAGAAAGAAATTAAGTTAAGAGGTTTAAAATCAAGCTATGAATCATTTTAGATTGCAAAAACAAGGAAAATAATTTGCAGCTTTGTTACGGCTCAAGCACGGAATAAATTTAATTGGCATAGACACGGAATTCTCACGGAATTTAGCCAGCCTTTGCAGTTGGCTTGTTCAAGAAAAGAAAACATGTCGCTCGAACTGTTAGGAGAAAACTCAATATGTGTACATGGAAAGAACAATGTACGACTCGCTTCTCAAGGTCATCCTTGGAGCTGAATAAGTTTCTAACGACAGAAATGCTTTGGCATCAAGATTCCTTCAAGAAGAAAAGATACGATATTCAGGTAAGTTTTCAAGTAACTTAAGTTAGTTCCAAAGTTGAGTGCTTTGCTCATCTCTTTGCTTATAGGGCGCATGTTCTCCATTGAAAATGCAACACATGAATCTCTAGGATATCAATCATATTTAAACTACTCTATCTATACTTCATATCCCTTGTACTTGCAATACGATAATTGTAAATACACATTGGAATCATGTCTTTAATTTTACTATTGGAAATTAGACTTAATTAACTCAATATTTGAAGTTTGGCTTTGTGGATGAGACTACATGTGTTTTGGTGAAAACGTTTTTGCTGAAAAGGGGTGCTTGAAATCATAGACAGAAATCAATAATGATTGAATGTAACATTGTATCATGATAATACAGCTTAAAGTTGGTGGCCAGCATCACAGCCAGCTGAAAGACAAAAGCATTTTGCACTCTTTTAATCCTCTGGTAATGTCATTTTTTGTCAACAGAGATCAGGCTAAGACATTTTATTTCTTAGGCAGTTTGCTAGAAAATGCAAGGGATTTTCTCTGCTCACATGAATAACAAAGTTCCCAGGCACAACAGGCTTTGGCAATAAAAACAATCCCCCCAACCCCTGGACATTTGCTACAAGCTAACTTTGCATTTATGGAGCGTGGGAGAAAATTTGCTCACATTTCCTAATAAGCTGCCTTCAAATAAAGAAAATGTCTCGGCCTGAACTCTGTTGACAAAAAAATGTTATTACAACAGTAAATACTTTAAAACAGTGGAAACATGTTTGTCTTTCAGTTGGCCAAGACGCTTTTATTCACTCTACATTTTTTTATTCCAATCTTGTAGATCTCATTTCTACAAGCTAATTCTAAAGAAACAAAGTTCTAACCCTACCTACAGACAAATAAAAAAAATCATTTGGGTCAGGACTTTTTTCCCCGCAAGCAGATTACCCCTGATGGACATTTTGCACATTACCCCAGGGTAAAACCAAACAACCAATCTGACTCCGAAGGGGCAGGGAGGAATGCTTGTGCACATTTTCTTATTTACTTCTACCTGGAATATGCTATTATGCAAAAGATACTATCATCTTTCTTTTTTCTTGCATGGGTCTTACAGGAACGTCAACTCTCCCGGTTTTGCCAGGCATCTCAAGAGTTTTCACTTCGTTTCCCGGCAAAAATTCAAGATGACTGCCATACATTTACTGTATTTCTCCCGGGAATATTTCAGGAAATTTAGCCATTTCAAGACAATCTCCAGATTTTTAAAGTCCCTGCATGGTTTGCCGTCCCTGGTCTTAGAGATTCCATGAAATGAATGATTTTCTGATTTTCTTGCTAGAGGTCTGGAATCTTAGAATTCAGACTTAGGTTAAGATTTGTCACCACACTCTAAATTTTCTGTGGAATTTTAAATAATGCTGTTTCAAGGACTTTAAAGTTACTTTAAGGTATCAGTTATGGTATTTGATGATCCAGCCCTCCAAGCCAGTAAATTTCTTTTACTGACTAGGTTACTTAGCTGTAGGTGTCCCGTTTGACTTTGATTTTTTTTCAGTTCTCAGGTGCTGATGCTAGGGCTGGTTCACAAATGAATTGCAACACAAGGTGCAAGAAGGTAGCCAAGACTTTTTCCAGGGCATCAGCTAACCCATCCTGTAACTCTAGACTCCATTTTCACTAAGCACTGTGAAAAAAACCCTGGAATTTAAGAGGTCATATCTAGCCTGCTTGTGGCTTGGTTCATATAAACAAAAACAGACCACCTTTCCAGAAGTATTTTTGTAACAATCTTGTAACAAAAAAAAAAGAATGCAACTCATCAAATCACAAGGATAGCGTACTCAAACTCTTTCCTTTTTGTTGTTCGCATAATTATGAAATCCCATGTGCAAAAAAGCAAAATTTCAAAATACTTTGTGATTATTTGTAGTTATACTTTCAACTAGACCATGAATTTGTACTTATTGTGCGACTACGTCAACCGGGCCATTTTGTAAGAAGTTAGCCAATCAGAAAGCAAGTACAGAACAAAGGATCTCCACTTTCTTGAGATTTCAGACATCGAAATATTCACTTTTCTCTAAAAATTGTGGAAATTATGGGCAGAAATAACTTCAAAACACTTAATTACTCATCGTCAGATGTATTGCAGGTATTAAATTTGCTTAAAATGGTTTGAATCTCTAAATGACAAACTTTTTACGGGATGGCCCGGTTGACGTAGTCGCACAGTAATCAGTATTGTGATTCAAACATGCCTCCTTTTTAGACATTGAACCAAGCGTCCTGTGCTTTTTGTCTGCCTTGTTTCCAGGTTCTTGACCGTGAAAAACACAGTGGAAATGTGCATACCATCCTTTCTCACGTGTATCTGAATTCTAGTTGAGTTTTAAGTTTTCTAGGCCAATAGAAATATCAAAAAACTTACTGGAATTCCAAATATGGTATACAGATATTTCCTTATAAGGAAGTTGGAGAAAGTCGACACTTTTTCAAGGGAACTATCTTGATATGTTATTCCAAAGCAGGATCTCACTTTATAGTGGGTGAGGGGGCTATGCTCATTTTTCTGTTGGTAGTTTTTCATTTACTTTTACTTTAAGGAAGCATTCATTATTTATGCCAGGGGGTGGGCTGGCAAATATTAAAGGGGCCCATGTTAAATTTGGCACATTCAAGTAGGGGATCACCAGAAGATATGAAAACACTTGTGAGGGGTCATCTACATTTTGTGGCAGCAACGTTATGTTAATTTAACATATGGATACAAGAGGTTACACACCTGTAATTACAACAAACTGTTTATGCACGCATCAGGAAATGTCTTAAAAATACTGGTTGTTGTCTACTTGGTATGTAGATGTCCCAACATTTCTTCCTGATCTAAAGGGGGGGAGGGGGCTATCATTATCATAAAAAATGCCTGAAGGGGTTTTGAGGTTTTTATTGATACTTTGAGGGGGGTCAAGTTTTTTTTTGGGCTGAATGAAAAATCTTGCCAGCCCACCCCCTGGCATAAATAAGAATGCTCCCTACCAGAACAATGCTTAAAACTGGATTTAAACCATTGCTCACTGGAGTTCCAGTAAATCCCCCTACAAGGATATATACTTAGATATATTTTTTATTTGAACTGTAAGAAATAATAATGATTTACTTGGCAAAACAAAATAAATATAAAGAAATACATTAATTTTTGCCTATTTTTGATTGTTTAATTTCACTTATTTGTTCAAAGGGGGGGTTCAAAGGCTTGTCATGATGGAGTGATTTTGCAAAGTAGTTCTTCTTGTTCTGTTTTGGTCGCCCATACAAAATTTTGCTATGTTTTCGGATATTTTCTATTAATTTTAGTAACATTATTCTTGTGATGCATCCAAGGGGGCCATTTGACATAAATTGATTTTGGTTTTGATTTCTATGGTATGGAAGAGTTCATATAGTTGGGTAGGATAAAATTGCTCTTCCATTTCAGTTCTTTTTTTTTCTAACACCTGCTTTGTCTCCCGTTTTCGATCCATAGGTCATGGAAGGGCATTGGAAATCCCAGAGGGGTGAGGGTGGGGAGTCAATTTATTTTCTTTGGAGGGATGAGGGGAGGGGGTCTCCTGTCAACAACCTTCTGTGTGGGGGGATATTTTCTGGAAATGTCTGGTTCCAGATTATCCATACCCCCCTATACAAAGGGATTGGAAATTCCGTCAATTTACTTGATCTTTTCCTTACAAATACTGTATTTTTCTTTGGAAATTACATAGAGGGGGTATGGATATTTTTTGGAAACACATGATTATGATTATGATTTTTATACTTCAGTACAAATTTTTAAGGGGTTTTTTTCTGACTTTTCTGACTAGGATTCTGTTAGGGGTAGTTAGGAAACTCAGTATTATTAAGCAACTCTTTTCAAGCAAAAACAATCTTCAGATGTTTAGGTTTTGCCAGATTTCTAGGATTCTGTAATGGGAAGTTATGTATCTCTGGGGTTAAAATACATGTCCACAATACACAGCTCTTCAAATTCCATTTGTCCAACAAGCACCCCCACCCAATTGATATGGGTGAGTGCTCGACCTTGACTTTTTTGATCACTAGTCCCATCAGGACAAGTAGCACAGAAAAGTTACTTGCCTTAGCCAACTGGCTTATCAATTATAGTCCATTATAGTCTAGTCGCCAGGAGGGGTCCCCATGCACCCCCTGAAATCATTTTCTAATTAGTACCATCAGAAGCCAGATAACGTCCGATTAATTGCTCTATTTCACTATGACGTCATGGTTTGTTTACATGGTCAAGATACCTGAAACTTGGTTCAAATAAAAGTTCCATTCGAACATCATGAATGGCATTTTTTTCATCATGTTTTGGTCATTTCTAAATGCTGCTGCTGTCCCAGACTCGTACCCGTCGCTAGGTTGTCAAATCAGTCGTCAAATAACTGTTTTGCTGCTCTCTAGTAGAAAAGTCGAGGGACGCAGGGGATTATGGGAAGGATTGGCGCGGCGCGCAATGCATTGTGGGAAGGGCGCCCGGTCCACAATCCATTGCGCGCCTTGCGAAATCTTCCCACAATGCATTGCGCGCCGCGCTAATCCTTCCCATAATTCCCTGCGTTCCTCGACTTTTCTACTATAGCGACCTTCCCATAATTCCCTGCGTTCCTCAACTTTTCTACTATAGCGACGGGCTGCCTCGTACCCAGGCGTCTCAGGTGTGTCAAAAAAGGGCAAAAACCCGCGGGCGATCCGCGAAAGGAAAAATCTCGAGGCGCGCAATGCATCACGGGAAGGCTTGGGCGCTGTCGCAAAGGACCACGGGAAGGACCCTTCCCATGATCCCCTGCGCACTTCACTCGCTACTAGTTTCGCTCGGCCGAAAATCCGCTGGAACGCGCCTGGGTACGAGGCAGAGCGACGGGTACGAGTCTGCTGCTGTCCCCGCTGGCGACTATGATTCATAGCGCAAAAACAATAGAGTGTTTTGATATGACGTCATAGTGAAATAGGGCAATTATTGTCAGAAATTTGCTATAATATTATTGCATGTATAACAATTAGTCGTTCTGTAAGAGGTATAAACATTGGAGTTCCGCTTTTAGGCAGTGCCTAAATCTATATATTATCTACTGTATTTAAACACCATAGAAAAATTCATTGAAGACATGACACAAATCACAGTTTGGTCTACTTATGGCTAGTTACCAGCCATGGTATTTTGCCCTCTTTGACGATAGCCCCTTTTATTGTAGCCTAAAAAGTGTAAGTACTTTTAAGTATTACCTGTAATACACATTATTTTAGAGATTCCAGTAATTCTTGACCCAAAAATAGTTTCCATGCAATAACAGTGGTAGTCCTGCCAAAGAAATGTCATTGGAGATCTGAAAAACTAAAGTTTTCTTAAATAATCCAGTATTATAGAGTGGTTTTCATATGACTGTAGTGAAACCAATTGAAAAGTAATTACACGAATTCTGAACAAAACCTATGAGTAATTGCGAAGTAATTGCGAATTACTCACAACAGTCATCTGAAATCCACTCTACTTTGAATTTCATTTCCTCAGGCTCTTGTAAGAATTGTTTGACACAATATGATCACTTGTATCGATACCATTGAAACACTCAAAACCAAATAAAAATGTTTCTTACTTTTGAGAAGATTTTTAACTGTCTCTGTTAAAACTGTTTATTGTAATAATAAAACAATCTGTGACTTAAACAATGTATTTCTTTGTATTTGTCAGGCAACACTTGCAAGACTTGCCCCTTTGAAGCTCACAACAAGTCATACCTACTTGTACCGTAAACTTGATGAATATGGAAAAGGCCATGACAAGGCAATTAGGGATGTAGTAGAGCAACAATGCCAGGTAATGACTTCAGAAAATGTATGCCAGCACACAACTGCTACTACTTCTACACAAGGTGCTGCCAGTGTCCAAGGTGCTCTAGGTGTCCCACTTCAAGGTGCTGTAGGTGTCCCACTTCAAGGTCCTGCAGGTGTCCCACTCCAAGGTGCTGCTGGTGTCCTCCCCCAAGGTGTTGCTGGTGTCCCACACCAAGGTGCTGCTGGTGACCTGCCCACTTCACATCAGGGTACAGCCCATGTCCCTCTCCAAGGTGCTGTACCCTTCCTGTCCAAATGTGCTATAAGTTTCCCGAAACCACTGTCCCACAAGGAAAATGAATCTACTGATCAGGATGATGCTGACAAGGAAAATGTTAATAATCTATCTAAAATTGAAGATTCTGGAAGAAAACTCACATTTGATAACCTTGATTATCACCAGGAAGTGCATTATATGACAGAAGAACACCAAAATATTGACAAACATTGTGTAACATACATGTCCACAGAAAACAGGGCATCTGGCTGTCATCTCTCTGATAAAGAACCATGAGATGGAATTTTTGAAATGGAAAATGCCTTCCAAGTACTGAGGACAATGTAAAGCAGAGAGAAAATTATATTGCTCTCACTGAGCGTATTATAACTTCCCATATCACTTGTCTGCATTTCCTTTCCCATGTGGCAACACAGCACATCCCGCATCAGTACAGAAAGGAGATGAGCACAAAGACTGATACTAAAAGTAGTATACTTTTTTCTTCTGGGCGTATTGGGGATGTACCTAATGTCTCTGAAACTCAATGTACAGGCCCGTAGCAGGGCTAAAAATACTAGGGGGGGGGGTCCTAGGGAAGAAAAATACTACAATAGTAATAATAGTACAATAGTACTAAAATAGTGATAATATTAACAACAATAGGGCAACTTTGCAGAATCGCTGAAGTATCTGGTATAGCAGAGATGAAACCCAAAAGCCCACATATTTTGTGAAATATTTGTACTTTTAAGACCCACCAAAAAGCAAGTTCCACTGTCTATGCATTTGTTAAATAAAAATACTTTTTGTATGCTTTTCAGTTTTGAAATCAGTACTGCTACAGAGGTAGTTTAAAACTTGAAACAAAGGGGCTACATTACTCTCTTTTCATCCCCCTCTCTCTGTATAAACAAATTCTAAATTTGAAATCTTTGCTTTGTCAGACTTTTCTGGGCATGATTAATGAGTCAGAAAATGATGCTGATGGAATCATAAAGATCTTGAAAGTCCTTCATGAGTTTGTACCATACTGTGGTGATGGAGATACAAGATGTTATGGTGAACAAGGAGTTATTGGAGATCAGCTGAGTGTTGAGCGTGACATTAATGGTCCGATGAGTTTATCAAATGGATTCACTCCAGAGGAACGAAGGGAAGGATTGCACCTTGAAACTGCAGACTGGCATGCAGGGAATAGATTTTTAGAGGTATATAATATTATCACCCAACTGGTTGACTATCATCACTGCAGCATTTGATTGGCTATGCTACGAGGGGACTACTATCAATAAACCTCTAGTAGCAAATGCAACAATTTTGTACCTGCCGCTTATTGCCTTGTCAAGTTTTGGTTGATTTTTTAGGTAATTTTTCACTTTTTTAAGCAACTAGTTGGGTATACTTACATAATTAGACCTCTCACCCTCAAGGGCCACAGATAAATTGACCCGTAGCCCTTTCAAGCTCGAGATCTAATTCATGTTAATTATAATGAAAGAAATTAGTGTATTATTTTCTCTTCCCAATGCCTCTTGTAAAATGACATCAATTTCAAAATGGTGGCCTCCTGATAAAGGATTGCTACCTCCTGACAATCCCACAATGCATCTCACTAGGTGAGAAAGTTTCTTGTAAGGAGGCCAGCATTTTGAAAATGATCTCATCTTGCAATCATTGTGTCAATCTTTATCAAAGAAAAATGAAATTAATTCTCTGAATAGTCTTAATGATTAATTAATATTAATATTAGTTAATATTTTCAAAAAGATTAATAGGACCTAGAAATTTGAAATACAACAGGCAGTAGCATTGAATATCTGCATCCCCCTGTCAAGAACTTATTCACCCAAGGAATTCAGGCACCCCCTGGAATAGTCCAGTTTCAAATTACTAATTAATACAAGAAACTATTCTTTTCAATGAAGAAAATGTTGGCCTCTTTTTAAAGGCAGTTTTTAAAGGCAATCCCCTGTCGTCGATTTTTCGAATTGGAGGTAGAGGCAAGAATAATAGCTGCTGCTTTAAAATTGCTTGGCATAAGCAATATGGATGAGGAACCAACCCAAAACATGTTTCTGGGGGGTCTGATGCTTCAAAACAAGAGAAGGAGGACTACCTTCAGAAATTGGCTTGACGCATCGTGGATACATATGTGATAAACAAGGAGTTCAATGAGAGCCTGGAGAGGTCAGTAAGAGCTATGGAGTTTGAGAAAGCTCAAAAGGCCTTAGTAGATGCAAATGGAAGGTACCCCTGTCGGTTTCCTGGGTGTTCAAAAACATTTGCACATGACGGAAAGCTTAGACGGGAACATGAAGGTAACCATAACCCTGCATTGGTGATAATTAACCCGAAGGATGCCCATGTGTATGACTCCAAGGACAGCAAGGAAGGAGACGACATGTTCTCCTATCAGAGAGCATTGCTTGATTATGGGATGCTGATTATGAACTTTATGGATAGTATCTCAGAAGGTGACGGAGAAAGAGTTGTGCGCTGCTGGAAATTCTTTCTGATGTACCTGAAGCAACAAAGTGGAGCAGCTACAAAGTATTCTCTTGAGGCGTTGTACTTGATGATTCAGGTGCATGCCTTCTTGAGTCCCCGGCAAGCCCACCGACTGATCTGGAATAGGTTCTCTAAGAAGAAGTATTGTGTTGTTGGTAATATCCCACTCGACCTCCAATTAGAGTTCTACAACAAGGCTGTGAAAGAGGCAATAAAGAAACTTGGGCCTGGGGCATCAATGCGGTCCATCAACAGAATATGCCATTCCCTTGGATTCACCACCACATTAACGAACAACTACGACAGAAACCTAAATGTGTTCCGAAGATCTGGAAAGCATGTTCGATCATCACAGAAAGATCTTGGAAAGGTGGTTAGTAACCTAGTTGCCAACAAAGCCTTCTTCTACACACCTGGCCGAGCATACCACTACTATAAAGGTGTAAAACCCAGTCTTCTGGTAGGTTTTGACATGAGAAGTATGTATTCATGGCTCAATGAACACAAGAAGAACATGACATTGAGCAGAAAGGCTAGATAAGGTTGGCTAAAGCTACACAAGGAAACAAGACACAATGTTGACCAAAAAAAGCAACCCCTTAGCCTAGTTAAGACAATAGCTGAACAAGAAGTTAGTCAGAGTAGTTTTCATCCAGTTGTGAAATAGATACAAACAACAACGCATTACTATACACTATGAAAGTCATCTTTATTGTATTCTCCTAGTTTTGTTTCACAGCCAGATCAAAACCACTCTATCAAAAATGTTGTTTCTCTAAAGAATACTTTCGATTTGGTGATTTTTTTAAAGGTATGAAGTAATAAGCTATGATTATCCTGCCAAACAATAGTCTCATGGGAACCTGGGAATCAAAAACAAAATTCAAACTTCATAAAATGTTGCATTTAGCAGACAAACGTAAAGACAATAGTTATCAAACTTTTAAGTGACTGGCCAAGTATCATTCTAATCTGTAAAATTATTTTATAAAATCAACTATTATTTCCCAAGCCCAAATTGGCTCATACCGGTAGGCCATGAGGGCAAGAGAAAGGGTTAGTGGTTTTGTCAAATCATACTAGACAAGTGAGTGAACAGCATTTGTATCCTGTTTGCTAGGAAATTCTAAAATGCTTCAACAAGAACCCAGTAGCATATCATGAATCCTGTGAGCTGATTGTCGCAATTAGATTATGAGCTCCAGGTTTTGGCATCTCCAACAAGTCATCTATCAATTTATAGAACTTGAGTGCAAGTGATCTAATTGTTTTCGTATAAAAGAACTGGATTAAAAATAATAATAAACAAAGAGATAAAGCATTCAGGAAACTGTTGCCTTTGTTTTGGAGATTAATAGCTTTCTATAGGCTGTTGGTTAGCAAATGAACAGCTCTGCCAAACAAATAACAGTGCTGTCCATACTTCATTAGTTTCATGTTGTTTAAATGCTAGTGGTTTTGTATTGAAACAATTTCACTGTTCTTTTTAGTAGTGTTTCAAGTCAAAAATTGACAGTCATAACATTTTTTTAATGTAAATGCATTGTAGATATCAAATTTGGAACATACTGTCAGAGCATTTGACTAAATAGTAACATGTATTATCACAAGAAACTATGAAAGATACAGCAAATTTGAGCAACCAAAAATGGTACAGCCAATATGAGTGATATAATTTGATTGTTAGAAGATGAAATAGTTACTGTTGGCTTGAGGTATAATTCCACATTGAAATTTCAAAGTTAAACAAATATATTCTGTTCTTTTCAGTTATACAAGCCACACGGAAATTTCAACCAATTAATGTTTCTTGTTCAAGGTAATAAGGTAATAACAGCTTGTGGCATTTCTATCAATTAGGCTTGAAGTGTTAAATCACAGTTTTCATGTCTTATCAACATTTGAAAATGGCACAAGAAGACACTGAATGACACAATCAAGAAGACACAATCAAAGCATTTTTGCATCATACGTAAATAGAGACCATGGCTGCAAGACATGTTGGTGGAGAGGCATTCTTTGCAGCTGATTCAGGTAAAATGAGGCTGTCAGGTTCTTGGAGTTAGGCAGTTGGGCTTTTATGCGCTATCCGTCAATGCAATGAAATCCTGCCCAGTGCATTTGTTTGGCTTCCCTTGCGAGACATGTTGCAACAGAAGCTGCAGTAGGCAAAACTGTGCAAGGACCTGATTGGCTCAGAAAGTTTGGTTGACTGCACAGAAAGAACTGCCCAAAAAACTTTTGAACCCACTGGATCGCATGTTACCTGAAACAGCTGTAACAGAAAAATGTCCAACTATGCCTCTGCCAGTGATAAATTACTATCATTAAAAATATTTATAATCAAGATAATGTGTGCTTTTAATTGTCATCACCACCAAAGAATTGGATGAATTAGAGCCAATAATGTGCTGCACAAATTATAAATACATACATGTACCCATAATCAGGGCATATGCTTGTTGCTATGGTTACCCATGAGTGCTGCCCATAGATGACTCCAAATCAACCAGTTCTTGGCGAGATCCTGCCTGATATGGCTCCAAAATGACCTTATTCCATGTTGTCAATGTCAATTAAACATCATGTTAGGCATCTCAATATCATCTGCCAAAACTCAATTTAGTGAACCACCCGTAAAATCGTGTGTGCCTTCCGAGTAAGAAGAGTAGTGGGTGCTGTCCATGAATGACTCTAGGTTGTCCAATTCTTGGCTGTCCATCAAAAGATTCATGGGTGAGTCATTCCTTATCTGGCTCCAGTCAGAGTAAACCGAAGCTTCGCCAGTATCATCTGTTTCCATGTTGGCCAGCTCATCAACGTCAATGTCACCAAATACATTCTGCAAGATGGTAAGTATACCAACAGCATAACTCCTGCGCCAAATCTCAATTAAGTGCAGAATGTCACCAATCGAAAACAATACCTCACAGTTTTCAAGTACTTGATTAATGTGGAATGAATTGAATTCCAAAAGTATGTTGGGACAAGTCACCATTTCACCAACTTTGACTTCCTTTAACAACTTTCTCTGAAGTACATGAAGTTCCTTATGTAACTCCTCTTTCATGTCAGTCCTGACAACCTACTGCGTGTTTAAGTTGGGCCATCATCTTTATGAAACATGGATAATTTACTCTCAGAGTTGTCAAGTTGTGGAGTCCAGAAGAAATTGCAATCATCAGAACCACACTTGCATGCTTTACCACAGGAACTACAACACTTGTGTAGTGGTGAAAGGATTTGAGTTCCACCTGTAAAATGAGCCATTAATGCTTTTCTCAGGCATCCTTCTTCTTTCAAAAGTTCCTTCATGTTTGAGTCACAATGGGCTGAGAGAAGGCCATTGTAAAGTAAAACACATTCACTGGGTAGGCCATCCCGCCCTGCACGACCACATTCCTGGACATAGAGCTCCACAGTTTTGGAGGGTCCAAAATGAATCACCCTTCTCACTTGTTTACAGTTAATGCCTATTCCAAATGCGACAGTTGATACCAAGATTCTCAAGTGTCCGTTTTCACTTCCCATATTTTCACAAATATGTTCCTTGACACTTTGTGGGGTCCCTGCATGAAACATTTCAACAAGTCTGTCCCTAGGTAGCCTTGAGCCATTGTAAAGTAAAACGCATTCACTGGGTAGGCCATCTCGCCCTGCACGACCACATTCCTGGACATAGAGCTCCACAGTTTTGGAGGGTCCAAAATGAATCACCATTCTCACTTGTTTACGGTTAATGCCCATTCCAAATGCGACAGTTGATACCAAGATTCTCAAGTGTCCGTTTTCACTTCCCATATTTTCACAAATATGTTCCTTGACACTTTGTGGGGTCCCTGCATGAAACATTTCAACAAGTCTGTCCCTAGGTAGCCTTGAGCCATCCTTGTAAAACTTGTGTCCCAAGTATACTTCAAACATTCGGAACAGAATGGAGCATTGCTTCCTTGTCTGACAATATATAATTGTTCTTGGTGTGTCCTTCCCCATTTTTCCTACTTCTTGTATAAGTTTCCCAAACTCCTTTTCCAAAGGTTCATTTTTGTCAAGATAAGAGAAAGCATAAGACAAATTTGCCCGATCTGGGCTCTGCTGGATGACAGTAACTTCATTCAGGGAAATGTGTAGTGACTCCAAGATTTGGTCGCTTGTAGACTTGGTTGCAGTAGCAGTCAGAATAACAATACGAGTGTCCTTTGGAATCATGGAATTAAGCTCCCCTAGACAGCCATACCACTTTCGGAATGGGACTTTTTTCGTTCCTGACAATCCCCTACAAAGGAATGAAAAAAAAAACAATTAGATTTTGCCACCCACAATGATGCACAAAAGCCATATAACGCACTAGGAGGGAGTCCTCATCTCCCAAAAACGTTCATATTTTGCACTACCAAGCGTTCATGACTTTAGCTAACACTTCTAGAAAATATACTGGTTTTAGGACCTCGTTTTAGTCAGACATATTTGTCAGGAAACACTTTCAACACTCGAACAGCATGTAATTTCTCGAGTATAAACACCCAGGCAACACGGGATACAGCAACATTTCTGAGTTCAAAAACGGTAAAAAAAGACATACCACTGTACTATACAATGGGCCTCGTCGATTGCAACGCCGATTAGCATTTCTTTGAAGGCTGGCGTATCGAAGAGGCCGCGCCAAGTTGTAGTTGAGAGCAGGCACTCGGGCGATCCATATACCAAAATATACGTTCCGTTTTGGACTTGCTGCATAATTTCAGGATCTTCGATGTCCCCAATAGCGATTGCCGGTACACCATTGTTGTTGAGAAACGCTACCTGATCATGCATCAAGGCTTTCAAAGGCGATATAACCACGAGAATGCTTGATCCACGAGGCTTGTTGTGCAATATGTCGGACACAATCGGCAGACTTTGAAAGGTTAAGGACTTCCCGAAGCCAGTTGGAAGGTTTACAAAGACGTTCTTTTTGCTTTCAAAGAATGCTCTGATAGCCTTTCTTTGTTCTGGTAAAAGACTTGCGATATCAAACTGACTTTCCACTGCGTTGAACGCTTCATTCCATTTGTCTTCACTGATGAACTCCGCACACGACGCCATTTTTGTTGTCACCTACATGCCAACGTCGATGAGAGAGACTGGAGCGGGGTTTTTAAACCAATGAGCGGGCGCCTATTATGTAACCAATCACAGACGACTACACATATTCAAGTATTTTTGAACAAACGAACGGTCGTCATTTCGCAGACGGACTCAACCCAGGTTAGTACGGCTGTCAACGCAGGCTAGCTTTCTTTGGTCAAAACTAAATATAACGTTTATCGGTTAGTTGTTGAACTTGTTATGTTTCTCTTAAGTTAAACATTCCCAAAACTATTGGTCCTTGATGGATTTGTTTCGGCTACAGAGCAGCAGCAGATACATACAATACGTAGTTCAAAGCCAGTCGAACGCAAGATTACAATTTTTATTATACATTGTACTCACTTTATCCATTCTGATTGGCTAAGAGCGCGCGCTTTACTTTGGGAATCACGCACTTTGAGGGTCTCCAAGAATCAGCATGCTGATTCTTCAAGAATCAGCTAGCCGATTCTTGATACGCGCGCAATGCATCATGGGACTAGAGCGCCTTCCCTATTTTAACAAGGCGCTTGTGCAAAATAAATTGCTTGACAGAAATAAAAGTATTTCTACTGAATCAATGTATAATAAAACAATTATTGGATGAGGTTTTTGTGATCTCCAGAATAAACAATATCTCGCCAAGTGGAATCAGGCTCGGCCTCACGGCCTCGCCTGATTCCACCTGTCTCGACATTGTTTATTCTGGAGATCACAAAAACCTCATCCAATAATTGCTTAATACTATTGTTACAATGTTTTGATTTTATTCCTCTATTTTATACACTAAACCATCGTAATGCGCCATTGTAATTGCTTTGCATCTTTGCAGACTCCCCATGGACTCGCCCTTTCTCTACTGGAAATCAAACATATGACAAGCATATGAATCTTATATGACAAACATATCAAATTTCATATGTTATTCACACAGTATTCACATGTTATTCATATATTTGTAATATGGTTGTCATATGTCTACATTTTTCAAACATATGAACGTGTCGTTTTCATATGTCAGGAACACAGTGCTACACATATGACAAACATATGACATACCAACACGAAAACGTATGACTCTAAAAAACATATGACAAACATATGAAAGGACAATGGCAATGAATAACATGTAACAAATATATGAATTATATATGACAAACATATGAAATTGAGTACATGAAAATCTGATGTTTTGATAACATATGATTGTGTCCTTTTTGTATGTTTTTCATATGTATGGATCTTATTTCACTGCAATCCTACATATGAATAACATATGACAAATCAAGGCAACGTGCATATGACAAATATATGACATTTCAGCAAGGACATATATAGATGTCATATGTTTCAGCCCAACATATGACGGCCAGCATGTGACAAACATATGAAAGTGTGTGATAATGGTTTTAAGTCCTTGATCTTACACCTTTACCAGAAAGCGACGTTCTTTCGGCATAAGACAGGGATAACTTATCATCATGTAGTGTGAAATAACGTATCTCAAGTCCGTATCTCTGCCTTGCTTACAAGCTGACTACTTTCATTTATATATAACATGCAACAAAACAGTTACTAGCCCTCTATTTGCAATTTTACGCACTGCTTGAAATGTCCCACTTACACAACTCTCAAAGCCATTAATTACTGTTACGTTTCTTGCTGACGAGCATGTAACATCGGCTATTTCCAACCCTAGCCCCTACATAATCTCTATATTTTATAGCTTAGACCGGAAGCGGGTGTTGATGAGCTGATATTCTGTTAATTTGCAGTCTTCTTTAAATAACACTGTAAACACAGAACAACTTTTCGTGAAATTTCGTAAACAAGAATTAATTCAAAGAGAAACGATACAAACAACTAATTTTCTAGCTGTTTTAAACAATGAATCCCGAACAAAACTAATCGGAACGGCGCGGCGCGTGTGATAAAAGAGTTAAATTACCCGAGTTATTATCCACCGAATCGGAAGATATTTTTAATTATCTCAGCTTTATGTCATGACCGGCCTGATTCTTCTTGCAAAGACAAAGCACATGGCTTTATACACACAAGAGTTAACCTCATTGTGCAGTTAGCTCTGCAAAAAACTATCTTGTCTTCAACTTTAGCTCTTAGAATAGATTTTAGTAACACCAGGCTTAATTAAACTCAATCTTCTAAACGTAACGTGACTTCCGGCAAACTAAAACACACAAAGCCACCAAATTCCTCTATAAACTTTGTTAAATCGAACTGAAAAAGCTACACAAAGTTCGGTTTTCAGTTCAGTTGACTATATTGATGAAAGGGCGATCTAAATCTCATAATAGTAGGCTGTAATATCAGCTTTTAGCTGTTTGGACACAGCAGAAGTTGACGTGCTTGGCGTGTTTATAATTAAAATCTAAAATCCACAATGTTTTATACCTAATGCTTCAACATCATGCTTCTTTTCTCAAAAGATAATATGGCTCTCTAGCTTAAAATCAGCCAATTCATGAAACCAATCACACAGTAATTGTTGCAATCACTTTCAACTCACGCTTGATTGAAGTTAGGCCTTTTCCCTGTAGTACTTTGAGAATACAGTACAGTAACACTTGAACAAAGCGATGATCAGCATAGCTTTAATTCGCCGCCATGTTTGTCCGCAGCGAACAGTGAGTTCCCAATCCACACCGCAACCATCATGTCCGTAACTGGTGACACACGTTTAAAGTTCCTGTGACTTCAGCGTTCCTGACACTTTCGTATTCAGTAAAGAAGTAGAACATGTGTGTTTTAACAGAATTGCAGCCTGTATTTTTTCCTCGTGCGTAGGAATGTATACAACTAGAACTCTAGAAATCAACTTCACTAATTTTTGCCGCGTCGTGTGACGTGATCTGAACAATAGAAACTTGGGAAGTTGTTTCCACTTATTTCCGCTTCCTGTATAAGTAAAGTGACTGTGATTTCCGGTGATGATCCAAATTAAACAGAGATGAGATCCTAAAACAGTCTTAACTTATTTTTATAATAACGCGCGTGGTGTCGACGCTCGGTGAGGCATTGTGCCGTCCAATGGCTAACACAACAAATTATGATCATTATTATTGTTAGTCCATCAGCTCGAGGAGAGCCGAAAATTTGTGTTTATGACTCTCTGAAGGGGAACAAACGAGACCGTTTCCTCCTCGACTATCGAGATCTTGTATAGATATGATGACTCCTTTCTTTTCTGCTGTGATATGCTTTCCCCGACCCGTGAGGTGAACTCCCCTTATTTTGGGGCGCAGGTGCTCGTCGGCCTTTAGATTATTCCTCTAAAAGGCACCAACAAGACGTATTTTCCCTCGTAATTTTCTCTAGTATTTTCTTGCGAGAAAAAATACGTCTCAAATTCAGGCTACCAACGTGATTTGCTATAATAGACCTCCAACAAATAACAATCTGAGTTTCCTAATTTTACCCTAAAAGGTACCTAAAAGGCGAGTCTCCCTGGGGGATGTCAATTTGTGCCACCTCCAAACATGCTTCTTCTCTTTACTGTCGACATTCGTGCAAATTTCAGCGTTATAGACATTTCATAGTCGAACCACCGATAGTCAACGCTAATAAAGTTTGGTGCCATATGTTTTCGCTCCAAAACAATGCACGAAAAGTCGAATAAAGGCCTTCAGAAAAAAAAAATACCGAGGAATTTGCGGACAAAGTACGCGCCAACTTATGCGTAAAATCGGTCATTAAACTACGCGGGATTGTGAAATGATATTTGGAAGATGTTGAAAATACATGTCAAATGGTGAATTACGCAGGATTTGGCAATAATTTTGGAATAATTTATCAGTGGCATATCGACGATTTTACGGGGGGGGGGGGGGGGGGGGGGGGGTCCGTTTCTTTTTATTCCTTCGAAGACTGATTTGGGCACTATATCATAGAGAGCTCGTCCGCTGGCGGGCTCGAAAATAAAATCCTTATTGTCATGATGCTCAAGGGGCCTCCAACCATGGATCTCCCCTGGATCCGTCACTTACAGTCGAAGCTCTCTGTGCGACCGCTCTCGTAAGCGACCAGCTCCCATAACGACCATTTCCCATAACGACCATTTCCCCGAAACCCCGTTTGAAATGTCACATGAACTCTGTTATTTCAAGCTCTCGTAAGCGACCGCCTTATCGATGCGACCAGCTCCGTTAGCGACCACAATTTCAAATCACCAACAGAGATTTTCTATTGTTTTTAAGCTCTCGTAAGCGACCACAGTACTTTTTGTCTTTAAAACATCAGTCATCACCTCATAAATATCTAAACTGATACAAGCTGCACCAGTGAAATGCTTTTTTCTACATATTTTCTATGGACATATTTGCGGTTATCTATTCTTAATTAAAGTCGGGAAATAAATCAAACTATTTTAAGCATTAGTAAAACATGATATTTTCTAGATTTATTGTACTAAGCTCTCGTAAGCGACCAACACCTATTGTTCAAGTAGGAAGCCGCTTGGTGGTCGCTTACGAGAGCCGTTCTCGTAAGCGACCAGCTCCGTTAACGACCGCAATTTTCAGTTCCCGAGGTGGTCGCTTACGAGAGCTTCGACTGTATGCTTTAAAGAAGACATACTTCTCGGTTGTCATTGTGACACTGGAAATATATGAAATAACTCGAAATAAGCACACAGGATCTTGAGCGATGGCCATAGGAGCACAAGCACTGAGTAACAAGCAGACTGGTCCACAGCACGAAGATCGGACAACCTGCCATCACTCCCACTGAGTAACATGCCGACTGGTCCACAGCACGAAGATCGGACAACCTGCCATCACTCCCACTGAGTAACATGCCGACTGGTCCACAGCACGAAGATCGGGCAACCTGCCATCACTCCTACTGAGTAACATGCCGACTAGTCCACAGCACGAAGATCGGACAACCTGCCATCACTCCCACTGAGTAACATACCAACTAGTCCACAGCACGAAGATCGGACAACCTGCCATCACTCCCACTGAGTAACATACCGACTAGTCCACAGCACGAAGATCAGACAACCTGCCATCACTCCCACTGAGTAACATGCCAACAAGTCCACAGCACGAAGATCGGACAACCTGCCATCACTCCCACTGAGTAACATGCCGACAAGTCCACAGCACGAAGATCGGACAACCTGCCATCACTCCCACTGAGTAACATGCCGACTGGTCCACAGCACGAAGATCGGACAACCTGCCATCACTCCCACTGAGTAACATGCCGACTGGTCCACAGCACGAAGATCGGACAACCTGCCATCACTCCCACTGAGTAACATACCGACAAGTCCACAAAACGAAGATCGGACAACCTGCCATCACTCCCACTGAGTAACATACCGACAAGTCCACAGCACGAAGATCGGACAACCTGCCATCACTCCCACTGAGTAACATGCCGACTGGTCCACAGCAAGAAGATCGGACAACCTGCCACCACTCCCACTGAGTAACATACCGACTAGTCCACAGCACGAAGATCGGACAACCTGCCATCACTCCCACTGAGTAACATGCCGACTGGTCCACAGCACGAAGATCGGACAACCTGCCATCACTCCCACTGAGTAACATGCCGACTGGTCCACAGCACGAAGATCGGACAACCTGCCATCACTCCCACTGAGTAACATACTGACAAGTCCACAGCACGAAGATCGGACAACCTGCCACTGAATAACATGCCGACTGGTCCACAGCAGGAAGATGTCCAACAAAATCTTCCAGTGCCTCTAGGTAAGGAGAAAGCAGGTCAGGATCATAATTTAAGATGTAAATGATGACTAGTTGTTATTTAAACATTCATTGTACAGTACAATTGTAGATCAAAGGAATGGTACCAAGCTGTCTATATAAATTATTATATAAATTGACTCAGCCAAAGTAGTTTTTATAATACAAATCAACATTTTTTCTCATGCTTTCCATTTTTCTCATGTGCTGGTTGTATTTTTCCAGTCCAATGAAAAGTGGGTCACGTTCTATTGCTCGCTTGACTGAATCCTTACGACAGAATTCTTTGACTTCAGCTTGGTTGGCACATTTGGTTTTGCAGTTGTGTTCTGGATGTTGGTATGTGGAATTGCTGCAGAGATCAACATGATCTTTTTTCGATTTGGTTTGCGAAGAAGAAACTTGGTCTTGACTTTTGTTTGCTGCTTTTCGTTTCCTTTTCAATGCCTTTTTGTAAGCAATTCTTGAGTCCTTGCAGTGCTTTCCCATTCTATATAAAAATGATTTATAAAACCAGACATTTAACACCATACAATTTCCAAACCATTCAGTGGGGAGGGGATATTTTTTCTGGAAACACACATTTGAGAACAGGGGTCCATTTTTCCATTTCTTGGCTGGCTGCCACCTTAATTGCTGACACAACCATTGCAGTGAAACTGTCCACCTATCAGATTTCAACTTTGCTTAAGCACTGTGCACACTAGTGACATAATGACATTGTTGCAATGACAAAAACATGGGGAAAATAATTGACATAATCAGTACTTTCCACGGATCATCATAAGATTACTTCACCAACGAATCTTTTGTTATTTTTTGTGGACTCCAATGTTTTCAAATTTTGTTTGTGTGATATTATCTTATGTCATTATGTTGCATTGTGTTTCACCAGGCATTACTTTAATTATGCAAATTATAATTGTGTAAAAAATATTGCCGATAAGACTTGTTTTAGAACTTTGAGCAATTTTGCCAGAAAGCAGCAAAAAATCTTGTTACTCGAAATAAAAAATGAGTTGTTGCTTTGAATTTAGTCTCATTTGAAAGGTCTTTATGGTAGAGTTCGTGTATTATCGTCCCGTCCCTGAGAAAATAAAATTATATTAGTTTTTAAAGATAGACCTATTTTTTGCACCTAAAATGGTGATGTCAATCACATATATATATAGATTCTATAGAATTGTTCCATTTGTGACCGCTTATTTCTGTGGTGGCGTAGCCTGAGTATCAGGCAGATTTTATTTTTCTGTGAGCAAATGAGAGAGGAAAAATAGAGTCCTGATACTCAGGCTAGTGGTGGCGTGAACCCAGTCCTCTGTCTTTTGTGATATTTCGAAATGTGGACCACAAATCTACAAACTAGGAGAGAAATCATTGAGTAACACTATTTTTGGCCAAACGTTGCTCAAAGTTGTAAAATAACCTAATAATTTGGCATTACTTTGCACAGCACTTAGATTAGGTCAGAATGCAAAAAGAAATAGCACCAAATATTTTTTTTTCTTTTTTTAGGGAGATGAAGTCGGTGTATCATTTGCATGCCAATACAAAATCTAAAATCCTTCAAAACGTTGTACATATCCGAAGAGACAATCGAGGTTTGCCTTGTTCTTGCTCGTTGCTACGCGACAACAGAATGCCAATATTAGCATCAAAGATGGCGTCCTATTTACAGCCATGTGCCTGGCTTGTTAAAAAAACTCAATGCAGTCAATGCTTTTAGAAACTATACAAACCTTCAATGCACACAAAGCTTTTGCTTAATTAATTTATAGATAAACTAGTAAGGTTCGAGAGAAAATCTAAGACTTTTACCTTCGTACTCGTGACTGACTCGTGACTTAAAGCTTATGCTCGCCAAAGGACAGCAACAACGGCGCCAATTGTCAGGCCTTTACCCCTCAAAGGTTGCCCAAAACGGAGATTTTCAATCGAAAAACACAAGAACAGCAAAATCGCAACAGAACTGTTCGTGAAACAGTGCCGTGAAAGTGCCTTGACCGCTACTTACGACCGCAAGCGAGAGCTCGACGAGCAACAGGCATCTGGAACCGCGGTAGACTGGAACTAGCCAGGATTCTTAGTTTTTTATTAAGGTGGCTCTATACACCCTTTTAAGGCTTTTTATTTACAAGTTAATTCAACTAAAATAGTCTTATTTAAATATTTATATTCATAAATTATTTATATTCACATATAAATTATCTGAAAAATAAAATGAAGTTTTACTAGCAAAGTTCCTTCAAAATGTATTATAATGGTCTAAAATTAAAACCTTGGCCACCAAACAAAACCCTCCCTTTCATTATTTTATAAAGCTTCATACCCATTGTTTACATGTTGACACTTGCATAAGAACCAACAAAAATAATTTTTTCAATTAAAAAGGCTGGCAAATGAAATATTGAGCTTGCAGGTAAGTTTTAATATATCTTGTATTTAAGGCAAATGGTGCCAAGTTTGATTTGCCTTTTTCAGGGATGCCAACTCTGCTGTATTTTGTGGGAGACTCACACATTTTAGCCTTATCTCCCGCATTTAGTTGAAATAAAAATCTCCCTCATTTGATAGAAAGACTATGTGTTAATTCTTGAGAAATTTTACAAAATAAGGGCATTTAAGGGTTTAAAAAACTATAACCCATCTCCCGCATTTGAAAGTTAGCATATTTGTTTTTGATATTATACCTGAATTACAGGGGGTCACAATACCTTTTCAATACATTTTCTGTAAATTTAATTTTGCACCAATGCTAATAAATACAAGATACAGAGCAGGGGCATAGCCAGGAGTGGGTTCCTGGGGTGCCTGTGACCGCCCCTATTTAGAAGAAAAATACAGCAAACAATAAGAAAAAAATCAGAAACCTGGAAACCGGGCACCATACATTTGTACAGATGTATGTGAGACCCCCTTTCTCAAATCCTGTCTACACACCTAGAGCTCAAATGTTAACAATGAAGTCACCTAGAATCAGCTTCTGCTGGCAAATGGGTTCGTAAAGTCAAATTGTTATGAGTTTCGGAAGTGGGATCACCACTGGAACTTTCTCCTTTTGACGTCCACCTACACGTAGCAGGATAGGGTGCTTGACAGAGACGCAGCATTCTTGTATCCTCCCAACAGGCATATAGGACAAGTGGGAATGCTCTTCATAACAGGGTTGAAATACTTCAACTGGGTATGAAAACCAGTTTCTCCTGGGGTGAAGCTTAAACCACTGCACAACAGCCAGAACATGGGACACCTTCTTCACTTTTCCACTGTTGGCATCCTCTAGAACAACATTATGCTCCAGGAATGCTCTAATATCTGCTGCCCTTACTGTATCATCGTACCACATGGCTTTGACTGTTGATCCTTTGCTCCTGTCAGCAGCGATTTGATTTCCATTTAACACTAATCTGGAAAAGGTATCACAAAACCTAGAAACACTCCTGATTTTGCAAGTAGGATAAAGGCGTTTATACATCTGTTCTATGTGAACCATTTCGTCCAAACTAAGAGCAGATCTCTTGATTGGTGGTAGAGCAAGCTGACCTGAGATTTTGTGATATGAGTGTGCACTTGGAGATCCTGTTTGGCAGCTTATTATGCTACCATAATGGCAGTTCTCCTTTGTTGACTCTGACAAGGTACCCCTTTGTTTATTAGAGAGTAAGATACTACTAAACTCTTGGAGATCATCTGGGAATTCTTGACATCTCAGCTTTTGCTCCCTGAGAAATTTTCTCATGATTTGAACTCCTAAAAAAGAGACAAATCATGAATAAAAAAAGCCACAAAAAGTTATTGTGTTCCAGACAGTAGCCCCCCCCCCCCCCCCCCCATGGAAGGGTGTTGAAAAGTGACCCCCCACGCCTTTGGAATCCCCCCCCCCCCCAAAAAAAAATACAGTATTTGTATGGAAAAGACAGACATGTTTTATTGGTCAGGTAAATTGAAACCCCAACCGCTCCAACATGCCCATCCGTGGGGTTTGGATGGATATTTTCACCACACATTAGTGCAAGCATGAAGGGAAGTACTTGCAGAGTGATTAGGTGTTAATTGTTTCTGGCTGAGAGAATGCTGAGTGCTACATCACTTAGACTTAGCAGTAGGGGAAAGACCCGCACGCTGCTTGGCCTCGTTTCAAAATGCTGAACAACCTGCCTGAAAAATTCAAGATGGCGCTAATGTATATGACAAAGGCGAATTGAAAAACAAAAAACCCTCTGTTATTACTAGAATATGTATGAATGGACCAGCCATACCAATATTATAATTCTATCAAAAAAATAAGGTCAATTTGTGATTCTGAGTTGACATTGTGCTTGCTGAAATGTGCAATTCCCAAAAAACATGTCCCTACCATGGAGGGAATTGAGAGAGGGGGTTCAATTTGTTTGATTTTCCAGAGGGTTTAGTGGTAACTTGCATTCCCTCTGTGTGGTGGGGGGTGTGGATTTTTCTGGAATTGCACATTTACAAAACTCATGAACTTTTCATTTCTGAGCATCATTTATGGGTAAAACTTCTTGTTGTAAGGGGATGGACAAAATTATAGAAATAAAAATATCAACAGAAGTGTTCCTTCTTTGTAAGCAGAATCCCATACTTACCAATATTCACACTATTAGTATGGTAGTCTCCCAGTATTCCATTGTATCTTTCAAATGAAAAACACCAGAAGGAGTACACTGGCCCATAATCGAGAACACACTCGGCCAAATGACCATGTAGATGCATATTTGGTGTGCACTTCCTCTTGCCAATCAGACCTTCAAATTTCTTGCAAAACGACATAAGCTTCTTGTCAGCAGAAGCAAGTTCTTCCATAGAGATCACTTTAGAACAAAGTATTTGGCAGGCATGAATAAACTCAGACCACATATCATAGTGAGGCTCTGGTATTAACCCCTTTAAGGCAAACAGTGAGTAGACGCACACCCAGTTTTTCCACTGGTCAGCTGTAGAACCTTTAAAGCTGTGCAAGATTTTACTCGGAATCCTACCAACTTCTGATGGAGGATTCACTTTATCAACCCGTTTTTGAAGATTACATAATGAGGTAGAAGTTAGAATGTCATCTGCTATCCAGCATTCAAGTGTATGTTTTGCTGTCCCAAGAAGAAGATTGTGCATTGGGTCTATTAAAGCAAACCGAATAGCATCATAGTATGGCAACTGGAACAACACTGAGTAGCGGGCTCCAGTTTCACTTGTTATGCGAGTTGAGTCTGACTTAGTTTTTGCTCTTCTTTGTCTCTCACTGTCACGCTTGTGACGCACATTTGTACGAGGCTCCCAGAGATCTCTCTCAAAGCCAGAGAAGTCAGGCTTGTCGTTAAAGTGAGCTCTTGTAAATTCTTTAAAACACTTATGACAACCTGAAATTAAATAAGAGTAGTATTGGTTTAATGACCCCTTTACGACTGACTGTCAGGGTATAGGAAGACAGCTTTGGAATCCTCCATTCATCAGACTGTCGGATAACGATGCTGAATAAAGCCTGTTAAATATGATAGCTGCCGTCTTGGCTACCATAGCCCATCATGACTTAGGTCAGTACACAGGCAACCTCATTGGCGCAGCGTGGCATATGTTGTCATGGTGCAAATAATCCTAACTATACACAAACAAGTTGCTGGTGCATTTATTTTGCTTAATGATTTTGATTGATTTTAATGCTTTCATTCTGGGCTGGGCTCTAAAAGTCAACACCAAAATAGAGAATGACTTCAGGATAACGACGAAGGTCAACTTCATGTCAAAATTCACCAGTGAGAAATATTTCAGTATAGCATTTAACATCTTGTCTATACTCACTGGTGAATTTTGAAAGGTGACCTTCATCCTCAGATTATCCTTCATTCTTTATAATCATAAAAGACTGGGGAAATTACCCAACACAACTTACCACGTTTGGCATTATGTCCAATGAATCCACCACACTTTCTTAGGGCTGGAATGTCACTTGAAATTGCCAATAAGGCTGCCCTGAATTGCTCTTTCCCACCTCCTCTGACATTAAGAATAAGGCCATCCCACAAATCGAGCAGTTCCTCTACTATTGGCAGGAGAAAGGTAGTTCACATTGTGCTTAGGTTCCTTTGGGCCAGGTATTATTCCAGCAACAATGACATTTTCTGACTTGAATCGTTCATGCCTTGGTAAATTCATTATAACAAGGTAAATGACCCCTAGGCTGTAACAACCATGCTTGGTAGGTTGAAACCAGTCAATGTTAAGCATGAGTCCAAAGTTATTGAAGACACTTAGAAATGGTCCATCATCCACATCTTGAAAGTCTTTCCACACTTGCCCTTCATAGCAGTCACCAAGAATTCCATCAGGAAGGTTTTCTCTACTTCTCCACTTCTCACACTTCTCCATGAAACCTTCCCTTAGAATCATTTCTTGAAGAGGGGAGGACACTTTTTGGTGACAGTAAACTTCTCTTGGCCGAAGGAATGTATTCCCTTTTCTTGACCTTGTACGCTTCATCAGCAGTGTATTGCAAGGCCTTCGTCTAGCTCTTTGAGTGTGCTGCGGATATGCCACAAAGCTACATCTTGCAGATTTAACAGACCCATCTGGCTGTCTAATTATGCACTTTTGCTCTTTGTAAATCGTTTTGCATTTTGGACATACCACATACTTCTCAAAGTCATCTTTGTTAAGATCAATGGCCTTGCGTGCCATGTAGATTGTTTCAGGAAGGGCATTGGAAAAGTTAATAAGAACATCAGCATCATAAGCACGACCAACAAATAAAACAAACTTTTTTAGAATCTGTAACAAAATTACAATAGCTCTGTCAGCTACTTTAAACATTGCCTGCCAAAGAAGGACAAACATCAGGAACCCCACTATCAAATGGTGATCACTCCTTTCCTTGTTGTCCAATGGTTCATTCTGTTCCTGTTCCAAATCATCTTCATCTGCATATTCATATTCCACATGAGTATTTCCCTGTAGATTAAATGGATAGAAAATGCAAAGTTAATAGAAATGTCAATAACTATTATGGCGGTAAATAAAAATTGTATCTAACAAGCCACTAAATCATGAATTAAGGCTTTACATAGAGGCTTGCCTTGACAGATACATAGGAAGACCCAGTATTGCAGTAAAATATCATTTTTTCTAGTTGGAAATCCCAGGCATGACTGTTATACTCTTGTGAAAAACCTTAGGATCTTATAAGAACAACAAAATATTTGGGCAACATTTCATTTACTTAAGTAACTTAAAACATTCTTTAAATATCTAATACTGAAAGTTCGTAGCACATTTTGTGGAAGAACATAACAAGTATTGAATTTTCTTAGTACGGTTTTTGTTCATTAACCCCTAAAAAAATACCAGATCACCGATTTTAACCTCTAAAAATATGATGGTCATACCTAGCATCCCAATATAGGGAGGACCCCCCATGCTTTCTCAAAATCAATTTTTTTGTTCACACAAATTGGGTGTGGATTATTGGATTATTTGATACCGAATATTGAAAAAACAAAAGAAACAGGACTTGGGTTTGAAAAAGATGCCACCTGCTTAAGAAACAGGAGACATCCAAAATATCTTTAAAATAATATTTAAAAATGACTGTATTTTTATTTAAATTTGTTTGGACCACCACACCAATACACCAAATGTAAACATTTCTTTTACAAAGTGCCAATAAAAATTGTCTGTCTTGGGTGGCTCGACCACCCCCCTCACCCACATGCTTTATCATAATCAAATTTTTGTTCATACACACTGTGTGTGGCTCCAGGTTATAGGCCTTTATCACACAATATTGATTAATAATATATATTAGTTATCAGAAAATGAAATCCAGTTTCACATTCTACACATCTGTATTAGTAAAACTGCAAAGTTTCGAAATAATTACTTGAAAATTGGCTCTGAGATATGAATTTTCAAAACTTTGTATTCTGGCTTACTTTTTACAAGGAAATGTATGGGTGAATACGCCAAGACGATGTATTTTCCCATACATTTCTTGTAAAAAAATAAGCCAGAATACGAAGTTTTGAAAATTCATATCTCAGTCAGTATTCAAGCAATCTTCACTGAACTTTGCAAATTTACTAATACGGATATGCAGAACTGAATACTGGATTTATATATCATGTATTAATATTGCGTGATAAAGGCCGTGATGCATCCCCCATATGGACGGGTGTCAAGAAATGACCCCCTGCCACACACACACCTAATAAATTATTTCACTGTACCTCCTCATTTTCTTTTTCGGTGTCCCTGTCTGATTCAGTATCTGTGTCGGATTCAGCATCCTCTTCAGAAAAAAATTGTAGATCTTCGTCATCCATTTGTAAATCATCATGAGTGGACATGACATCTTCATTGCTTTCATCTTCAGTGACAGGATGGGAGAATTCCACATCACATTCTACTGAATCACTGGAAAGTGTTTCAAAGGGTCTTACCCCTCTTGCATCATCACTATAAGATTTGTGTTCATAGAAGGTAGATCTGCTTACATATTTTTCACAATGAGTGCAGAAGTACTTGCTCTGGCTTGTTCGTTGGACAGTGAGTATCTCTAAGGAATATAAAAGGACAAGCTTTTTTAAAACCAATGAGTTAATTATAAACCTTGAATAGCTTGGATATTAAAATAAACAGTGAAAATGGCGCGAAAACGCGTTTGGCGGGAAAATCTAGCAATGCTGATGCACGATGCTGTAATCGTATATATTGTTGTGGGAAACAAACTGTCGATCACTGCTTGGAAACGTAAAATAAACCCCTCAATTTCGAGTTTTAAAATTGGTTTCGGGTTATTTCTACTTGTCTAAGACATTCGCTAGAAACACTAGACACTAAACGCTTTGCTAACTCCAAAAAAACACCAGAATTCAGCATTCAATATATAAACACCTACATGATTGACAGTAGAATCTGAAATGCTTAAACACAAAAAATCGCCAACTAAACAAATAGTAAGCTTAATGGCCGCTTTGGTCCATGGAAAGAGTGAGTAGCGATAAAATCTTGCCAACTAACCTTTCGAGCCAGAATTCACCCGAGATTGCTGTTGACACGGCTGATGTTCATAATACCTCGTTTTAGACATCCATGACCCGCATTCTTCACAATATCTTTTGCTGGAAACACTTTTTGGCGAAAAATGCGACATATTTTCTACTCTACAACATATTTCAGTTAGATTTCATGGTCTTACACACACTAGTCATCACCAGTCAGTCTGTTGAACCGCTGCCGTAGGTTTGTTTACGCTTGGCCAAATCATGTGATCTTTCACGTGCTCACTCTTCGTTTGGTTGTGATTGGTCAATTTAGCAACTGGCGGGATTTTCCCATTGTGATAGTCGTATGTAATCAAACGTCGCTTCCGAACCGTACTTCTTCACTCTCCATCCTTCAAGAGACATGGCTTCTTCAATATCTGGCGCCAATTTCTATCAGAACACTGGAGTTCGAAGAGGTACTTCAGCTGGCAATTTAGCAATGCCTGAAGGACGACGTGAACCACAGAATTCTACAATCGTTGTGAGTAATCGAGAGATTCGAGTACTATTCGATGGCCTCAAAGAGATTTCAGAAGCATCAAAGAAACAAAGAAAGGAGATCGAGAAAATGAACGCAACTTTAGAAGATGCCTACCAAGAGATCGGCGACTTAAAGGACGAAGTTCAAGGACTGAAATCCCTCTTAGAAGATACAGGACACACAGCAGGAAACCGTTACCAACATTACCAGCAATTCGCTGGCCAGGTCGTACCGGTTCCAAAAGAAATCAAGGTATTTAAAAGATATATGACAAGCTTTATTTCTATTAGAAAAATTTAGCTCTAAGGATATTTCTGTTGATGAAGTACTGCAGAATCCAGTTTTTGTCATACGTGAATTTTACATGTAATAGTTTTGACCGCGATTTTCTTGACGCTGTCGATTTCCTTTTGTTGAAACTTGCTCTATATTAACGACCGCAATGTCTTTGTTTGAAGGCTCTTTTCGGCAACGTGAAAGCAAATTTAAACAGTGACATCCTAATTGCCGATAATTCAAATTGCCAAAATTAATTAAAGTGAGATGCCGCAAAGTATTCGGCAGACGGATTAAATTTAAATAAGCTAATTTGGCCTATTGTTCGGATCGCAAGTAGTAGATTTAAACTAATCCCGCTGCTGTCGGCTTTTCTTTCAGGATAACCTCCATCTTTTGTACCATCAGCAAGATGAGGGAGAGCAATTTAGAGGAAGTGAAAAGTAAGCTCTGTAATACGTCTTTACCCTTGACCTTGACTACTATGCCTAGTGACAGGGGGTCACTCAAAATTTTAAGCTACAAAGATTGTAAACACACTAGCGCGAAATTAGTTTTGCCGGCGACGTAAATATCGGCGAATAGTCACCGAGACGAAGTCGAGGTGACTATTCGCCGATATTTACGGAGCCTGAGGCGACTAATTGTTTTAGTATAATTACTGAAGCGATGCTAAAATTTTTGATAAAAAAAAAATCGGATTTAGAGGTATTTTTTTCAGTTTCACGTAATAAAGTGCGCGTGCGATCCCCAATGCTTTCAAAAAATATTCCGAACGTCCCGACCAATCAGCGTGCGGAATCGTTTGAGTAATTATACTAAAAGTGTTTAAGGTTTTCATTTCACCGACAGCGAATTCTATTGTTCTATACAAAACTTTGCCCAAACGACCCTGTGTTTTGGTCAGCTGCCAAATTTTTTTGGGGTGGAAAAGTGATAGTTGAATTTCCTGGCAAATTCTGACCTTAAAATCAGAGAAACATTTGCCAAGTGCGACAATTCCTTACCAGCAAAGATCTACTACAACCTATCAAATTACATTTTTAAAATTTGATCATTTGACTTCATCAAGGCCAAACCAATGTGTATATTTCTTTTATTTTGTAGAATATCCAGCTCACACAATGCCAAAGTCAGAGCCTTCATGTATGACAGTCTTTCCAAGGAGCACGAGCCCCACCAAAAGGGGGCAATACTTAGTAAGTGAGGAGCTTGGTAACCTTTAATTTACTCCCATTCTCCTCTTTCCACAAAAGTGTAGCAGCTTAATTGGTGCATGTGTTCCTGGATCAACACCCTACCCCTCCCACCACCCAGTGAAGGAGGGATTAACCATAAAGCGAAATAAAACTGGGTACCCCTACCTAAAAATGATGATTCCCCTATGGCCAAGAAGAGCACTAAATCACATAACTTTCCCACCTCACCAAGCAAAACAATATGCAAAAGCCTCAATTAATCCCCAACAGTGCCCCATACTTCCTTGGGGTTGGGGTGGGGTCCAATGCAGGGGCAGATAGTGATAACATGGGAGGAACATTTTCAAATTTCCTCTAGCAAATACAGTAAATGTATGGGGAAATCTCCTGAGAAAGGGGGGAGTGCGGCCCCCAGTGCCCCCTTGGTTACTCACCTGCAATGACAGGTGTATAATACAGTGAGAGAAAGGGAGGCTTAGAGATTTTGCTATGCTAATCCTGACCAAGATATCAAAACAGTTGGAGAAGGGTACATAGGAGGTTGACTGGTTTCATTTTTTATATTCCTTTTCAATTTTCACAATTGTTTTCCTTACAGGGGCAATAAACACATACTATGACACAAAACGTCAGGAGTTTTTAGACAGCTTGCCTGAGAGGCAGGAACAAGCTGAGGAGAAAAGGAAAAGAAAGAGGCTCACCTCAAGGAGAAGTAGGGTAAGCACAATAATGATTTATTGCTGCAATATTTGTAACTTCCATACTCCACTTTAAAGGAATTCAACAATGAAACCCCAACCTATCTGCAATTTCCAGCTTCACATTATATTTGTGGTTTGTAGCAGAAAATAAAGGTTACTTCACTGATTTTTGGGATGGGGTGCGCTGCCGAGGTCTCCAAAACCTGACCCTAGATATATTGGATACCCCTACCACAGACCTAATGTTATTTAAGTCAGCATGGAAGTCCAGATGGTCACAATCAAAGCAGAATTTTGTTTATCATGCATAATAACATTTTAAAATGAGTTAAAAACAATACCTACCACAGACCTCAGGAGCCTCAAAATGGGTGCAAAAGCATACCCTATAGAGCGGCCAGGCCCGTACCGGGAAAAAAGGCATGGCGAGCCAGATTTCCAGAAAAAAAATTATGTTAATACAATTTTCTTCCAATTATAATTAAGCTGCTAGTTTATCGTTAACACATTTTTTAACTGAGGCGAGTGCTTCGCTCGCCTCATTCTGGCTACAGGCCTGGCGGCACTTACCAGTATACCATATATGGAGCTACCCACCCAGAGCTGTCCTGGCACTTGCCATATACTTGCCACACCCACCCACCCATCCAGAGCTGTCAAAATGTTTTGAAGTAGGCAGCTGCTCCAAAAGCTCCCACCGGATTGATTCCCCTGCAGTCCGGTTTTGCTGTTTGCCTCTGTGTGAGGGAATCCCCATAAAAATAGACGGGGATGCTCGCTAAGGGATAGCAAAATGGGTGTGGTCAGCAGTGAATTTTACCCCTAAGAGATAGGAGTTTGGATGCGGAAAATCCTTATGTTAGTGTGGTCCTTGAAATTACCATAAAGTTAAAAATTTATTCAGTGTTGTTGCTGAATTTCTCGGTCAACTTTGGCATGAGACCCCTAAAGGGATAGCAGACTCTTTGGACACCCCTAAGAGATAGCAGTTAAATAAATTTTATACCCTAAGGGATAGGACGAGAACCTCTGTCTATGTTTATAGGGAGTCCCCCCCCCAGATATATTGTTCCCTACAACAATCCTTTTCCACCAATAACATACAAATCCAGTGTTAATTGATTTTATTATCCTTTTAACTAGCTGTTTAAAGCAAGAAGAAAAGTTGCGAGGGGGGTGGAACTTACCCGGATGGACTCCATTACTGCCTCCTTCATGAGTGATGAAGAAACAAGCACAGAAGACCGCAACACATGGGTTGTCCGTTCTCCTACTTGGAGGAGCGACGAGCTAGAAAGGCTTATGATAGCCTTACAGGAGCGAGTGGATGCAAGAGAGGGGACACATGCTAAAATAAGGAGGGTACAAGGCCCAGCCTCCACCAAAGGTCCCCCAGAACATGCACCAGGATGGACACTCCAGAGTGCAGCACCTGTAATGCATGCAGCTGCTGCAGCTGAAAGAGTTGATTCTGTTAGGGTTCAACAGACTCCACCCGCATCACGTAACAGTGAAGCGGAGATAAGTGATGAAGAAGAATCACCACCATCCTCACCACAACCGCCCTCACCTTCTCTACCGTGTGCTCTACCGCAGGAGGATATAGAGTACCAGCAGACCAGGGGTGTTGCACGAAGGTTGAGCATGACTGAGCATGCAGATGAAAGGCACCAATCAAAGAAAAAGAGAGGTTCAAAAAAAAAGAAGTAGTGGATTTTGGGGATGAAAACTATTTATATTTTTATAAATTTATATAATTAGAACATGAAAAGACTTAGTTACTAAGTTGAAAAACCAAGCAGCAAAACCAAGGAAACAAACTTGTTTAAAAACTTGTAAAAAAGCCGTGTCTTAAAACAAAATCAAACGACTTTAGTGGATGTTCTTAGAACTAAATATAAACAACAACCTTCACGTTTCTTATCTATTTTAGGCAAAAAAAGTATATTTTTATATCGTTTCTGCCCACTAATGCAGAGAAGAATGAATTCTTAGCAAAACAACGGCTGTATTTCCTCCCATGGATCCGCCATTATTGCTGTATTAAATTTATATCGTGCAGAGGATTTATGAGTATGAGTTCTTGTCTTTTTAGAGAAACGTGTCTCGGTTCTGTCACGCGTCATATCATGAAGTATGCGGCCGTATCTCTTTAGTACTTGCGAAGTACCATGAGATATATTTGAATATCCTAGCAAGGCACCAAAAGTATCTCGGTAAAATAAGAAAATATACTCCCCTGACACGCGTCATATCATGAAGTATGCGGCCGTATCTCTTTAGTACTTGCGAAGTACCATGAGATATATTTGAATATCCTAGCAAGGCACCAAAAGTATCTCGGTAAAATAAGAAAATATACTCCCCTGACACGCGTCATATCATGAAGTATGCGGCCGTATCTCTTTAGTACTTGCGAAGTACCATGAGATATATTTCTATATCCTAGCAAGGCACCAAAAGTATCTCGGTAAAATATGAAAATATACTCCCCTGACACGCGTCATATCATGAGGTATGCGGCCGTATCTCTTAAGTACTTGCGAAGTACCATGAGATATTTCAATATCCTAGCAAGGCACCAAAAGTATCTCGGTAAACTAAGAAAATATACTCCCCTGACACGCGTCATATCATGAGGTATGCGGCCGTATATCTTTAGTACTTGCGAAGTACCATGAGATATATTTGAATATCCTAGCAAGGCACCAAAAGTATCTCGGTAAAATAAGAAAATATACTCCCCTGACACGCGTCATATCATGAGGTATGCAGCCGTATCTCTTTAGTACTTGCGAAGTACCATGAGGTATATTTGAATATCCTAGCAAGGCACCAAAAGTATCTCGGTAGAATGAGAAAATATACTCCACTGACACGCGTCATATCATGAGGTATGCGGCCGTATCTCTTTAGTATTGCGAAGTACCATGATATATATTTCAATATCCTAGCAAGGCACCAAAAGTATCTCGGTAGAATGGGAAAATATACTCCACTGACACGCGTCATATCATGAGGTATGCGGCCGTATCTCTTTAGTACTTGCGAAGTACCATGAGATATATTTGAATATCCAAGCAAGGCACCAAAAGTATCTCGGTAGAATAAGAAAATATACTCCACTGACACGCGTCATATCATGAGGTATGCGGCCGTATCTCTTTAGTACTTGCGAAGTACTATGAGATATATTTGAATATCCAAGCAAGGCACCAAAAGTATCTCGGTAGACTAAGAAAATATACTCCACTGACACGCATCATATCATGAGGTATGCGGCCGTATATCTTTAGTACTTGCGAAGTACCATGAGATATATTTGAATATCCTAGCAAGGCACCAAAAGTATCTCGGTAAAATAAGAAAATATACTCCCCTGACACGCGTCATATCATGAGGTATGCGGCCGTATCTCTTTAGTACTTGCGAAGCACCATGAGGTATATTTGAGTATCCAAGCAAGGCACCAAAAGTATCTCGGTAGAATAAGAAAATATACTCCACTGACACGCATCATATCATGAGGTATGCGACCGTATCTCTTTAGTACTGGCTAAGTGCCATGAGATATCAATTAAATATCAGGCGAAATGCGATATAGTATTAGAGGATATCCTCTTAAATCACTTTGTTGTGCTTTCCGGAAACTTTCTGTCCTCTTTAAGTGTCTATGTAATATTTGTATAGTATCATAAGAAGGACACGTGAAATCGCCAGGGAATGTCAAAATCGGATTTTCCAGGATAGGAACTGTGAGTCCGAATCCTGTAACTTACACGCGTAGGAAACTGGTCGTGTCAGAATACCTGATTTTATATGTATATCGGTGGATACTCAAAGTATCCCCGTCCGTATCTGGTCAGTATCCGGACCTGGATACTCCTCTTTTCACACAGTGAGAGCCTTCAACAAGTTATTGACTTTCGAGATCTTGTGTCCGATGTTAATACTATTACGATCGTCGTTTCGAGGTATAATGGCTGATATGGCGATCGTGATATTTGGAGAATCCTGCTGAATTTGTGTGATCAGAGAAGCGATTGATTGACAGATGTGGTCTGGTTCTTGTGACTTCAGGTCATTTGTACCGATATGGAGGATTATATCCGCGGGTTCCTTCCTCGGTATCGGTTTTAAATAATCCTCCATACCGGCCGTAGTTGCGCCAGAGAACGATTTCACTACAACTTTAGTCGACTCCGAAAGCTCCCATCCACGAAAATGTTGAATCATCGAGTCACCGACGATCACTGTAATGGGTTTCCTAGTGGTTTGGCTTTGATCTTGATGCTGTTGAGTGTGTTCCACGCCAGCAGAACGTTTATGTTGTTTTGGTTGATTTCCGCTTGGCTGAATGGTTGTTTGTCTTGGTTTCGCTTTCCTATTGGTTGGTTGGCTACCAGAAGCGACCGTTTCGCGATTACTTGAAGAAATTGCATTCCTCGAAGCGCTAGGATTGCGAGACTGCACACCGCCACGCGAAATTTGCTCTGTTGATGAATTAGCTTGAGGTAATTGAGAGCTCAGGACAGACACTGTAGTTCTTAGGGATTCATTCTCTTGCCGGAGCTTCGCAATCTCAATTTGCGTATTTAAATATTCGCATGGCTGCGAATTGGCGGGAAAAATGCTCGAGAATTTTCATTTTTAAATCGTCGATTTCCTTCCTTAAAACTTCAAGATGAGGGCTACAATTGCAGTATTGACTCTGTAATAGAGATGAGGGTTGATTCGTTGGCTCCTGAATCAGCTTGGGATTGTTAAGACCCATCTTGAATAACTGTTGTTTCTTCTTGATCGCTGTTATTGACTGTTATAAACTGCCTATGAGTTTAGGAGGCAAAGGAAAAATCATGTTTGCTACCTATATTTTGCCTAAAATGGAAACTTAAGAAATATGGACATGTATAATCGTACAGGATGAAAAGTTGATTTTTTTAATTCTGTGGTTCCATAAAATACCCATCCCCCCACCCAATGGAAGGGATTGGAAATTCCAGAGGGTTGGGGAGTCAATTTGCCTGATTTCTTCTATGCAAATATTGTATTTTTTAAGCCCTTTGGGCCATGCAGGTATTTTTTCAAAATCATCATACACCCAACCCTTCTCAAATATCAAATGGTTCACCCTTAGTCGTTTGGGCTGAATTTCAATATCCTCCCATCTGATGTTTCTGAAACTAGCCTATAAATTACTTGCTTTATGTATTATACACATTAACTTGACAGCAGGGCTTCCAATACATGTATGTGAATAAGAAAACTGCGCTTTGTATGCCACACGACAATCCTGAATGGGTAGAGGTGATCCAGTCGGTCCTTCGGAGTGTGGCTACCACGCCTTAGGTATTTTGCCCCTGCAAAGCGGACGGTCACCAAAGCATGGTACTTTCACGTTGACCAAAAGGTCTCCTTCTGGAGTTGGTTGAGTGTGAGCTTGTTGTTGGTCTGGATCCCCGCGTGGTCACGTATTGGAGGGCCATGTCGTGGATGGTCATTTTCTGCACACAGGCCAGCTTTGTGATAAAGCTCCTGGACCCACTCCTCACATTGATCCATAACATCCACACAGTCTGCGTACCGCTTTTCATCCTTCGTGAGAACAGGCAAAGGAACAAAAAATGACCTCTGGTTCATTTCCTCATGGGAAGATGTGCGGGGATGAAGGGCATCAAGAAAGCAAATGCTGTGAAGCACTCACAAAGGATTCTTCCTATTAGGTAGTTGTAGCGTTGCTTTGTCTGTTGTTTTTCTTGTGCTGTCTGACAGATTACTTCTCTCATATTCACATCAGCAAGAGCTTTCTTTGGACCATCATCTCTGAACATCTTGGCGCATGTCGTGTGCTTTAACCATCCAGTCAATGTTGTCCATGACCAATACACATTTTCTCCCTGCCTTTAGTTGTTCAATGGCCTCATCCAGGAAATGTTTTCCTATGTCTTCTAGTACTGTGTACTTCGTTTGGAATGACAAACAGATACCATTACCATTGATTCTTTCTATGAGCTGGGGACAAAAACAGAAAAAGATGATTTAATAAGGTTACTATTGTAACCCCAAATACAAGGGCTATCTAATCAGCCAGTTTGTTGTTTCATTCCAGGAAAACAATGACCCTATTATAGAAAATTTTGGAGGAAGGGCCACATTTGTATGGCTTTCCAAGGACTAGAAATGGTTGTCCATCAAGTAATTTCAATTGTGTGCTTCCAGAAAATATCAATCCCCCCATGGAAGGGTGTTGAAAAGTGACCCCCACCCTTCTGGAATTTCCAATCCTTTCCATTGTTTGGGGGAGGGGGGGGGGGGGATTTTCTGGAATCACAGTTTGGGATCATTTGGAATATTCCTGAGCTGAAATATGTCTGAATGTGATTAATGAATTCTTGCATGTGAGAATATATGCACAAAACCCATAAATTGGATCATTTGGCCAAATTATTTCCAGAACAAGAATACAGCATAAAAGTACCAGGACCAGTTATCTTTTAAGATATGTTAAAATGCTGATAGACATTCCTGGCATATTACAGGTGTTCGCAGTTTTCGTAGCATGACTGTACTAACGTGACAGCTTATTTAGTTCCTAGAAATTGAGAATTCTTACCTGTTTGTCTCCACTCGCTTCGACTAGCAGAACCGTGTTAATTATTTGCATCTTTTGAACATGATGATTGCAAAGATAAGGGCAGGGGTTTTTTTCTGGTGTCGATGTGGAATTCCATCATTGTCGACAGCACACTAAAAAAACCCGGGCATTCTTCCTCATTTCAGCGACCACTTCATTAAAATCCACGGTCTTCAAGCCATCGTAATCCCTCTCTCTCAAACAAGATGCTTCATTTCTCGATGCGACTACGCTGAGTTCGTCGGAGAGATCGCGGATAACAGCTGAAAACAAAAACTACCCATTATTGTTATTCATTTATCTTACTTTGTTTTTGTTTGGGCGAACAACGTACCTCCCGCTAGTGTCGCAAACAGATCTTCAGTCGTCGACAAAGGGTAAGTATCTGATTCAATAACCTTATTGACTGTTACGCGATAATCTCCACATAGGCGCACCAAGAATCGGCCTTGGGTACAATAACAAGGGGTGAAGCCCATTCACTCTTAGTGACGTGCTTAATAATACCAATTGCTTCTAAGCGATTCAATTCCCTTTCGACTGCTTCTAATTGGGCATAAGACACTGGTTCAATGCTTATGTTAGCGTGATGACCCTTGGTTTTATCGCATGGCCCTACTGCTGTGAAAACATTCTTATGCTTATCCAAAATTTACTGAGCTCTTGTGTTAACAGCCGAAACTCTAAAAATTCCTTCCCAATTAAGCTTGATGTGTCTCAGCCAATTCCGCCCTAACAGTGCTACATTAATGCTCCCAACTACCACTAGGGATAAATTATTCTTTTTCCCTTCATAGATTACATTTACCTCTGCACCTCCAATAACATCAATGGGATCATTTAAATAGCTCTTAAGTTTTGCATTGGTTTTACTTAAAGCAACATGTGGCAAAGTTTTCTTAAATTCGGATTCCGAAATCACTGTGGCAGAAGCAGCAGTGTCTACAACAAAATCGATATTTTTGCCCTCTAAAGCTAAATTTAACCTATATTCAGGGACTTCATGAACATTAATCTTACAAATATTTACATCTTCAGGATGTTCTTCCTCTGTGGCGAAAGGTACCTACTGTACACTTATCTACTATTTCCTGGATGTCCAGCATGAATTTCCACTTTGTTGAATTTCCACTTTGTTGACCCTTCTTGTTCCTGCAAGCTAATTTTAAATGTCCAACTTTTGAACAATTATGGCATTTAAGCTTGATGTATGGGCAGCTCTTGGGATCATGTGGCTTCTTACATCGGTAGCATGGTGGTGCCGTTGTCTCGCCACGTGCTGGCTTCTTGTAGTTTCGATTCTTGTTGTAGGATAACTCGTTTACTCCCGCAGCAACTGTTTGGTGTCTTGCTGTGACATTTCCCAGTCTTGGGCCATTTGGCAGGGAGATTTCCAAGTCAGTTCGCTTCCTTTTAACAAAAGCCTAGCTTGAAGCCTGTCACTCTCTAAACCGCCAACGAAAGTGTTGCGAAGGTTCACTTCGAGTTCAGCTCCATAGCCGCATTGTTTGGACCATTCCTTGAGCTCCAGAACATATTCTACGATACTTCCACCGGGCGTTTGTCTACGATTCCTGAACTTAAGTCGAAGCGATACCTGGCTGTGGTCCGGCTGGTAGTGCTTTTGCAAAATCTCTGTAATTAGCTTCTTGTAGGTCTTTTCGGTTGGTTCTTTGGGGCTCGCATGGTTTGAGACTGTTTCGATCGCCTCCGCTCCTATGATCGCGAGAAAAATCGGGACTCTATCTTCGTCACTGCATTTATTCGCCTTCATCCACACTTCCAATCGTTTTTGGTAGTTAGTCCATGGTTCTCGTTTCGGATTAATCTCTGAGATCGTTCCGATAAAGTTGAAGCGGTCGCCATTTTTGATTTCCTCCAGAAACCCGTATCACTATCAATCAGCAAAATTGGAGATTCCCTGCCCCAACAGGCCCTATAAAGCCACTGACTTTTCTCACTGGGTCTTTATCTTTCTCCTGGAGTTCTCTCGGCTGTCATCCCGGCCTCTCGTCGCCAATTTTCTAGTGTTTTATGAACTGTCTTTTATTCAACATAACACCTCATGGCGTACCGTTTCACAACTCATCGAGCGGACACGTGCTCGAATACGCATTAGCATAACTTTGCATATTACTGGCATATGTAACAGTATGTTAGTGGGTTTCTACTAAAATTATATAGCCAGTACGAAGTCCATTGTTGTCAACTGTCCAATGTTTTTTTAATTGGATCGCGCACGCTGTAATTGGACACTTTCAGCTTCTTATCATTCACTATATAATTACTAAATAATCTGCGGCCTCGTCAAACTTTTCCTCTGAATCATCCATTTTTTTCTTAGTACCAAGCTGCGGAATATTTGCAGAATAAACAATTGAGAGATCAGGGATGCGTCGTAGAGATTTCGGGGTGAAAGGAACCTTATTTTACCACTCTGTTCTCTAAAGAGTAAAAATAAAGACTGTATAAATATTCTACAGACATATGCTTTGATTCAAATTGGTTTTGGGGGCTGATATAATGTGTTTAGAAGCTTTACGTGGCGGTAGAACAGGAATGCCCGCACTGTGCTGCTGGCAAAAGGAGAATCGATCGGTAACCAGGAAAACTTAGCAAGGTAAGTTTGAAAATTAGAGGATTCGGAATAATAAGATACTTTAATTGTTGTAATTGGGCATCTTGTCATTGTTCCGTGTGGGATACTTTATTTCAAATAAAAGGATCGCTCCATGTCTACATCGCTTGTTGCCTTTGTCCTAATTTGTTTGTCTTCGATCGTAGTTCGATGATGCGCTGCGGTCAACCCGCCTAATCCAGAATTTCTTTCGACGCTTTTAATAAAATCAAAGTGATATTGATAATTGCATTTAACGTTCATAAAACAGCAGTCGATCCATTACATGTTTTGATGTAAATTCAGAAGTTGGCGAGGAACTCATAAAATCAAAAGAACAACAATATATTACTTAATTTGAATTCTATTCGGCTCATGATGCGAATGGCATGCACCAGTCATTACCTAAGGCTTTCACTTTGCCCCTAGCAGTGGAATCTAGTGAAAGCCCCGCCTCCCAGGGCAAACATTTAAGTCAAAGCTCCGTGTCCTAAAAATCTTTAGTGACCCTTCTGAATACATCCTCACACCGGGAAAATAAAACCAAGGAACTGATGATCATGATCATAAGTAAAAATTCTATTCTATGTCCCTGAGTACAGGCCACCTTTAGAGGGTTCTCGGGCTTGAAAATGACTGGTGCAAAAGTGTTTCTCATTTAGCCTTTCTAATGATTATTATGTAATCAATCTCGATTCGATAGTTTTCATTCTTTTTCCTGCTGTAGCATATCAATATGAAAGGCGAAAAATTTACTATAACTGGTACTTCCAAAATAAGAAATCTATCTATATATTATACATGAAAATAATAAAAAAGCTTTTTCATTGGGTTCCGTGTGCCATCCCACACTAACTTTTCTGACAAATGTGAAGCTCCAAGCGAGTTTTCTTATGGCAGATACGATGATAGATTTCAGAAATGCAACGTCGTGTACATCAAGTGTGTCTTTATTTTCTAGATAGGAAACAAGACTACCCAAGATTTTCTTGGAGGATGTTACTCTGCATTGACCTTTGCTGCCATTTTGTTTTGCTCCAAGCACACTACGCAGACCATCATAGCCACCTCTATTGAAGATCATGTGGATGTGCTGCAAGTTCAATCCTGAGCCTGCAATTTTGGTTGCCATTGATTTGCTCCACACTTTATCTGCAACCAAGTTCCTGAAGGTGGGAAAATTGGAAGCTATCCTCTGGTGTTGATCAATTGATTGGCATACAAAATCAATTGAGAAGCTGATGGAGTTGTTCAGATTGTGGTGCATTACCAGATTCCTGAGCGCCATTGTATAAAGATGACAATAGTCAGGTTAAAACTTCATCACAAGACTTATTTCCAACATGGCGGCCATGGAGCCCGAACCGTGAACGAGGATTACATATCACGTGGCCGCAGAACACATGGTTCATTACACAGGGTACCAAGAGCTTCACTACATACGCTGTCTAACTTAGCCATACCATGGCGGAGGCACTTCACATCTTCTTACGCATTGTGTGCATCATATGGCTGATTGAGACAGTCTTTGATTAAGTCTTCTTGCTTGTAGGACTGACGCCCTGGCAAGTATTTCTTGAACAGCGGAATGTGGATGACAGTTTTTTAAGTAGCTTATGCCATTAGAGCCTTAACAAGGATCCTTGAATCGAAAACTTTACCATTGTGTACGACTAGAATAACTGGGCTCTCTAGTGACTCCAAGAATTCAATGAACTTGATCAGGCCTTCTGATAGTGATAGAGCATTCACAGGCACACCTTTGTACAATAATTTCCCAGCTACTGTGGTCAGTTTCTTTGCTTTTGATGCCTTAACAGAAATACCATGTGAAGGGAGGGTGTATTTGTCAAATACATTATCATCTTTGGAGCACTGTGCTGCAGATATCTGACAGATTTCAGCTTTGCCAAAGCCTGCAAAACAAAAAAAAATCATGAGTACCACTACCTAATTGAGTTTGCTGGTTTGATTGAGGAAAGAGCAGAAAAAAGACTTTGTCCAAAAAAGCCAAAGGGGCAGGCCTTAACATGTGCGCCAGTGTTCTAGTGGATGCACAGATGAAGTCACAGAATGTTACGAAGAACAGTTACGCAGCTCGACTGCATCTCGTTGTGTATTTTTGTTAATGGCATTCTGTGACAACATTTGTGTATTAGAGTACATATGTACACAAAATGAGATCTATTTGTTAAGTTATTGTATATCAATCCGTATATGAAGCAAATAATAATAATAATAATAATAATATTTATTTAATCTTTATTTACCCACGGAGTCTCTTCAGGTCTTAATACATACTAATAGCTATAACATACTAATATAAACAAATATTTAACAATTAGACCTCGAGGTCGAATGTGCTATGATGAATAGACCATGAGGCCGAAGGCCGAATGGTCTATTGATATCATAGCACATGAGGACGAGAGGTCTAATTGTTTTAGTATAAACCAACTAGTTGATCGGTTTTGGCAATGAATTCCATTATTTTATGTTGAAAAAAATCAGGTTTTCTTGCAAAGAAAGGTGGTGGTTTTGCCAGGCACGGTCTATCACTAATAGACCATTAGTAGCTCAGCCAATCAGAATGCAGGATTTGTAATAGACCAATAGTTGGTTTATACTAAATATAAATATACAATATGTAATCTAAAATCTAAACTATCTTCTCAAACTAGTGCCAAGAGAGCCGTGCTTCATCTAAACTAATAATTAATTTAAAAAGTTGCCACAGCCCGATCTGAAACTACTTAGGGTATTTGCTTGCCGAAACTCGATCGGGAGGCTATTCCATAATACTGCACCCCTGTAGCTGATGCTATCCTTTAGAAAATTAGTGCGTGGTTTAGGAATACCAAGTTTATTATTAGAGTCTCTCAATGAATAAGAAGTCAGTCTGTTACGGTCTATAAACAAAGAAGCCATGTAATCTGGAGCAAGCCCATTGATAGATTTATGTGTGACAGTCTCGCTGGTTTTCTAGTTTTTTCCATCCTAACCTTTCTATCAAATAGTTGGCATCAGCGTCGTACCTAGAAAATGTCAAAACCATTGCTGCCCGGTTTGCAGTTTCTGAAGTTTGGAAGCAAGGGTTTTGCCACAACTGCCTCAGACAGCGCAGCAATAGTTAAATTTAGAATGATGCGAGTTGTAGATGCAATGTAATATTGAAAGAGGAACAAAAACCTTAGCATTGCAGGCATGCAATCTATTCAGATTCCTATAACGTTTTTATTACCTATGTTTCAGTTTCAGTTCCAGTTTATTAATTTAGCCACAATATAAATACAACACTATACATACATTTACATTAAATAATAAGGTGGCAAGGAGGGCCATAAGAAACCACAGGGCTTATGCGAGATGACCCTCCTTTTACAAACATAATTTTTTTTTAAATACTATGATCTGGCAGCGTATATTACATTTAAAGAAAAGTTAAACATGGAAAACTAGCAGAATATATATAAAAAGCACATAAATACACACACAATTGAACTAAAGAAGAAAAACCATACTAACAGATATCAGTAGTTTTAAAAAGATCCTTTGAGCTATTCATAAGTATTGAAATAGATGAAGCAGACTGAACAGGTAAAGATAATGAGTTGTAAAATTTAGGTCCTTGATACTTTAAAGAGAATTTCCGAAAATTCGTACGGACTTTTGGAATATGGAACAGCTTAGAGCTTCTTGTGTTATAATAGTCCCTTTGCGAGTTATTTGATGACCGCTGGGTGACCGTGGTACTGCAGGCTCAGTTCTACGCGAAAGCGAGGCTCCCACTGTAAGACTCGTGTTAGAAAGGAAAAGAATGTTATTTCTGAGCCATAACTCCGTTGGTTTTCGCTGAAAATGAGTAGCAAAAAGACTCCTGAAAGCAAGGACAATCATCCCTCAAGCTCAAAGTGTACTCCAAAAAGCCGTGGACGGCAGTGTGCTGCATTTGGCTGTTTTAACTACGAATATTTCACCGATGGAACTCGTTCGGCATTGCACTTCTTCTCTGTGCCACTGCAAAATCCAAGGAAGGACCTTTGGTGCAAGAAAATACAACGAGTTGATGGGAAAGATGGTTTCAAAGTCTCCAAAAGCACAGTGGTTTGCGAACAGCATTTCTGTAAAGAAGATTTAACGAAATGCTATGGAGGAAAAAGCCGTTGAAGCCCGGTAAATTACCGATTTTGTTCCTTCCCCCTGTATTTTCTCTTCGGTACGCTTGGTTCCTTCACTTTTTATACTTCTTATAAAGGAAATATAAGGGAAATATAAATAAAACCGACATATACTTTTTAGAAGCCACTCTGCTGATTTTATTGAATGGCTGTGTATAACTACTTATTTACTCTTTGTTTATGTTGCTTTATGATATGCTTTTAATTTAATTAAAATACAAATAGCTTATCAACCCTATAGCTATAAGTCTTAATGAAACTCTAAAGAGTCTTTTAGAGTTACATTATAATGTCGATATTATTAGTATTTTAATTGTTTTTCACATCATCATACTATGCAGTTTTTCCACATTTCTATCATGCTTTTTTCATATGAACTTGGGAGACTGATGTGTTTTTACTTCTGTTTCAGGAAGTATGCCTTTTAAATCTGGCCCCCCAAGTAGCAAGAGAAAGGCCCCAAGAGAGCGCAATGTGCCATTGCCAGCAAAGAAAAAAAGAAGAAAGACCAAAACTGCCAAGAAATTGGATCTGTCAGTGTCACCTGCACCTGATTCTGGGTGTTGCATCCAAGTGGAGCCAATGGCAGCAGAAAGCTCTGAAAGTAGTTTGACTGTACCACTGGAAAACTTTTTCCATCCCATGTCAAACACAGCTGATAAGGCCACACAAACTGAAATGTCTTTTACTGCAGTTCCCCATAATAAGGCCATGAAAGAGTGCCTTGAAGTGAAAGAGGAGAAAATAAATAATTTATTGGAAAAAGTTGGACAACTTCAAAAGGAAATTGATGCCTATAAGGCTCGTGAATTTACTCTCAACAAGTACAAGGATGATCCTGCAGCAATTCAATTTTATACTGGATTTCCAAACTATCAGACACTTGTAGCCTTCCATGATTATGTTGAGCCTAAAATATCAAAACTTCAATATTGGAGGGCTGAAACAGTTCCAGACTCTCGTTCATATCAAGAAAGTGTAAAAAGAAGCCTGGACCTAAAAGGAAACATAGCTCTTTAAATGAACTGTTTATGGTGTTGGTAAGACTCAAAGCTGGACTCTTTTTACGTGATATAAGTGACAGATTTGACATCTCAATGGGCCATTTCAGTAAGATTTTTGTGACTTGGATCAACGTCTTGTACTTGGAACTGAAGATGTTGTTTCCATTCCCACCGCAAAACATCATAAGATCCAATATGCCTAGGGAATTTTCCCTCTATCCAACAACAAGGGTAATACTAGACTGTACGGAGGTGTTTGTTGAAGTACCTTCATCAATGACAGCCCAGTCCCAGACCTGGTCAAATTACAAACACCACAATACGTTCAAAGTGCTGGTGGGAATTTCGCCCAATGGGCAAGTCACCTTTGTGTCCAAGTTGTGGGGGGACGCGTGTCTGATAAGTTCATCACTGATAAATCTGACATACTGTTGCTCTTAGTATCTGGAGATAATTTGATGGCCGACAGAGGCTTTGACATCAAAGATATCTTACCACCAGGAGTTGGGCTCAATATCCCTCCATTCAAAGGGTCGCGTGCACAGCTAACTGCAGAGGAAGTAAGGGAAACTGCTCGCATTGCTGCAGTGAGAATCCATGTGGAACGAGCAATAGGGCGTACAAAAAATTATCACATCCTCGATGGCACAATGCCTTTAAGTTTGGCTCATGTTTCTGATCAAATTTTTTCTGCGGGTGCATTTCTTACCAACTTTTACCTCCTCTTCTAGAACCAAACAGTTCATAGAGTTTTTTTACACTTGTAAATTTTCATAGCAGCTCTTGACTAGTCAGATTGGTCTGTTCCACAAATGGTCAGACACCAGAATGAGCTTAATGGATGATAAAGTTTTCCCTATAGCTAATGTAAAGCCAGCAGAATATGTTGAGAAAGTTATAAATTATTTATTGTTTGAAAAGTCATTACAGTAATTGTACAAAGAATGTCTTATTTCAGAAAAAAATCCATGCCTCAACCATTTCAGGAGCTGCTTCACCCCCTTCCCTTTGCATGGAAGATTGGACTTTTTTCTGGAATTATAGGCAAACAACAGTTGCAGCGAAATGATAATTAAATTCAAATGCATTTTTCTTGGTAGTAACATTACCAAAAATGCTCTTTTTAGATCCCCTCCCCCCCCCCCCAAAAAAAAAAAATGGCAGCTTCTGAATACCCTGGAGTAGGTTTTATTTTGCATGTCGTGTATGTCAGGTTTACATTTACTATTGTTCCTTTTATAAAATGTTTTCCTGTGAAACCTATTTACCACAGCAATAGCATACAGTAGTTATTGGTTTTTGACAGAAACATATAAGCGAGTTGAAACGTGTAACAAACATACATTGCTTTAGTGCCAAGTGGAATATTCGCAGAATAAACAATTGAACAGATTTTGAAAATAATGTTGTTACAGGACTTCAAGATGTTACAAGTTAGCATATTATCACTCACCACTGTTGCTCTACTTTATTTGAGCAAATAATAAAATATTATGAAAATAAAACCTGCTTGGTAAGCAGGCGAGACTTCATTAATTGACCAAATATGGTCATAAACTCACCATGAATAATCCACAGCTTTGTTCGCAGTTACATGTTTCAACTAAGTTATATGTTTCTGTTTTTGGACAATTAGGATCTATGTACTATCCAAATTGGTTCTTTTCTTGTGCACCCTAAGGATAAGGCTATTTTCACTAGTTATTGTTTTTTGCTTCCATGATAGTGTTTCCAGCCTTCGTGTCTATATAGCTTTACTCCTCGTTCAACCCTCCTTGTTAACACCTCTGGCAAAAATACCCTTCTATAAAAGAAGTCTATTTGGGTAAGGCAGTGTTATGCCACATTCTTGGTCAAAGTTGATTCTTTCAACAAAAATATTTCCATTTCCGAACCAAGTAGCAAAGTCTACCCACTTCAATTTGCACACATACATTTGTCCCTGGACCTGATAGTAGTACTTGTGCCCAAATTTAAGTTTGGGATGGCTATCTTTATTTTTTTTCCAAAAAGAATCATTTGTCTTTTCAAGCCTCTTCCACAGACATTCCCCTTTTAGAAACGGGGCATTTAATCTCAAGTCTCCCACTTTATCCCATTTGCCATTGGGTCTATAATTGTTCGGTCTAGACTTGCTCCTAGGCCAGGCATTTCCTTGCATAGTATAGTACCAACCTCATGAGCTTGGATTACTGAGTTTCCATTTGCCCGCTTTAAAGCAAGATAATCGTCAACTGCCACTACTTCGTGTTCATGGCCATATCTGAGTGCTGGGGCAGGTGGGCATTTTGTGTTGTTTTTATACATAATGTTTCTCAAAAGGGTATCAGGCTCTTTTTTCCTAACAGCAGCTGCATGAAAGTTGGATGCTGTTAGCTTATGACCTTCTCAAATCACGCCAGGCTTGATTTGAGCTTTGCCCCCTTGTCATTCTCTCAGCTGTTGCAATCTCTGCATTTCATCGATTTTCTCTAAGTAGGTGTCTATCATGCCTTTAAAATGGTTTGAAGATATGTCATAATCATCATTAAAAGAGGAGTATTCAGATTGCAGAGGCGTGTCACTTATGTCAGGTGCATCAGAAGGTACTTCCTCACAAATGCTCTCGATTTGCAGTTCCCCAGTTTGTTCACTTAGGACTTTGCTCTTAATATTATGAAAGAGGAAGTAAGAGCTACTTTGAAGTGCTTTGCTTAAAGAATCTGACAGTTTATGTAATCTTTCTTCATTTATTTCCCTGTCAACAGGAGCTCTTGGGTCATAAAAACTTGACTTTGGGGCAGTAGAGGCAGGCTTGCCATATTTAAACTTGGTTATAACAATCGAGTGGACTAATTAGGAAAAAAAAAATAGTATAAATCAGTTGTATTAACTAATGATTGGGTCAGGGGTTACAGTTGCAAATGGCCCAGCATGATTAAATCGGGTGTGGTTACAAAAATTATCCATACGTCCCCCCCCCCCCCCCCCCCCAGACAGACAGACATATATTATTTTTGGAATTGGAAATTGGAAATTCTAGAGGGGTGGGGGGTGCTGATCTTTTCCATACAAATACTGTATTTTTCTTCGGAAATTCCAGAGGGAGGGGGGGGGGGGGGGGTAGCATGTCTTGCATTTCATATCCTTTAAACAGAACACAAGCCGGTTGTGAAAAGTTTTGGCGCATTCAATTATTAGGACTGCTGTAGAGTAGTATTGCTATCATTGTTTCCCTGAATGATGAAGTTTTGAAAATTGTTAACCAACATGATATTTCACTGCTTTCTAAACTCACCCCGCTGGACAGGCACAAGCCGCTTGCAGCACTTACCCGGTTTCAGTGTATTTCACCGGACTCATACATGCCAACACTTCACTTTTCACTGCTACCTTTTTCGCCGACCTCTAGCTTTTTAATGTGACCTTCCTTGAAGAATTTATATGACTTGTGTTTCTTGTACCCAGCTTGACAGATCACGGCGTGTTCATACGTTCCGGTTTTCAACAGAAGGTAGTCATAAAGTTCGACAAAGTCAAATGAAGGCAGTTTGCGTAAGTCCGTGGACCAAAAACAACCAAACGCTTTTCTTTTTAGGCATTATACAGTAACATCTGGATGGTTTTGGCTTTTAGATGCCAAAACCATTGTTTCTTCGATTCCTCCATTACTAGAAGTAGAAGAGGCCGGATTTTTCAGACCGGAGGTCAATTGACCATTATCGTGTAAAAACGTCCTCAGTTCTGGAACTTTTAGACTGTTTAAGTCCTCGAGCGTTTTAGGAACACTCTCCGTAGCATTCGCATTACATTCCATGCTTTTAAAGCTAGCCAGTAGAGCGAAATATTCGAAGAATACAAAAGATCACAGGGTCACGCTTTACAACACTTCGTTCCACTCGATGTCATTACAGTGGGAGCCTCGCACCCATGCAAAAAAAACGCGCCCGCTGTGTAAAATACAGCGGTCATGCGGAGGCGCGGGAGAACTCGAAACTGGACTATTATGGATTTGATTATTAAAAAGAAAAAAGTTGTCAAATGACCTAGGAAGCATACTGTTTTTAAACTGATACATAAATTTACCAATATGCAAAAAGTATATGCAAGCAAATTTCAAAATATCTAGATCTTTAAATATTGTATCGGTATGAGCATGAAAGGATACTTTAGCTATTATGTGAACTGCGCGTTTTTGTAAAATAAAAAGCCGATTGAGATTAGTAGGATATGTACATCCCCATACACTGATACAATATTGAAAGTAAGGATAAACGAGTGAATAATATAGAGTTTTTAAAGAGGGCTTGGAGAGGCAGAAACTAGCTTTATACATAATTCATACAGCTTTGATACTTTCCTTGCAACATTATTATATGCGGGATCCAGGACAAATGCTCATCGAGAATGAGGTGTAGCCTTCTTACTCTGGTGATTTGAGAGGAACTGTTGCAGGTGGGTAGTGAGGAGATGGTATGGAAGTGACGTCTGCCTGGTCATTGCTGTATTGACACTCTGGTATGTTGTACACTCGAGTACATTTTCCTGGCTTGCCTCAGACGTCTTTCCTCTCTTTCTCCTAATCCTCTGCAGTTTATGCTCTCTACTACTCGCACGCTGCTTTCTCTTCGGATACTGCCTATCTCTATCTCAATTAAAAAGTTTGTCATTTAGAGATCCGAACCATTTTAAGCAAATTTAATATCTGCAATACGTCTGACGATGAGTAATTAAGTGTTTTCAAGTTATTTCTGCCCATAATTTCCACACTTTTACGAGAAAAGCGATATTTCGGTGTCTCAGATCTCAAGAAAGTCGAGATCCTATGTTCTGTACTCGCTTTCTGATTGGCTAACTTCTTACAAAATGGCCTGTTTGACGTAGTCGCACAGTAAACTTGATTGTGAATGTTCCAGGGGACAGTTTGTTTGCCTCATTGATCTAAAAATTAGGGAACATGTAACTGTGATTTAGAAAAGTAGGTCTGAGTATAAATATTACACAGAGATGCGAAGAAATAAGTTTTATAATATTCAAGTGGGAAGAACAATATTCTAGGAATGAGTGAAGCGCTTTTTGACACGAGAAAATAAAACGTTTGTTCTTCATGCCACCATTTACTTTTCTTTTTAGTATACAAACTAAAACAATTCTTCAAAACTGACTTTCAAGCACTTTTGTTTTGACCAGGAAAATATACCACTCAGGTCCCAAATGTATTTATATGAGATATACGAGTAGTGTATGTCTTAGTTAACACACGCAACCATGCGTGCGTTTGTATATTTGAGTAAATTCTACAAAGACACTAGATGAGCAAGGTAGTTTACATTTTTATTATAAAGACACAAGTGTTTTACTGCAAAATACGCCACTCGTTTATCAAAATAAACATCTTCACGCTGTTTCACATGGGATTATTTTTATAGAAACAATTGACAACTCAGATGATGCAAACTGGATCACGTTACTTTGGTAAATGGAGTTAAAGTTTTTTCAACAGGAGAAAATAGAATCGGTATAGTATGCACTGCAGCCGTGTAATATCTATATTACAATATTTCAAGCCGTTTGCAAAGGCTCCGAGGTGGAAAGCCTGTCAAGCTACCACCATGGATCTGATACATATCACTCACAGGGTTGCAAGCTGGTTCACAAAGAAGGCTAAATTTTCTGTGAATGAAAGCTTGAAATTTAGAAAAGTCAAAGCACTGCAAGGGGCGATTTTAAAAGTCAATGGATTTTGCTTGAAATAAATCTTGAACTAAATCTTTGTAAAGAACTTTCCTAAAATACATCAACTGTATTCTAAAAGTTTAATTATGGGTCTTTGCGCCAAAACATCACAGTGTAGTTTTCATTGAACAAAAAAAGCTTTCATTATATTTTCAAGTGCGTGCGCCAAGAAAAAACAGGCACCTTGAAGCGAACTCTATCTACAAAGAATGAGTGAATTTATTCACGGGTAGTCAACTAGTTATCTTTATATACATACAGTATAATGATCCTAGCTTCGTCAGTCATAATATTCAATCCAACAAAAAAGAAGGAAATGAATGTCAAGAATCTAGCATCCATATATTCTAGACTATATCTTGATTTGATGAATCTTATAAACACTCATGCACAGGATTTTGCAACAAGGGGGTTATCAATATCAAGGTACTAGTCGTTGCCAATTGATGGTGATGAGTCATCCACAGATGACTCCTGCAGGATGACATTGGAGATTTGTCTTCCTGTGCATCCTCTGCTAGTTGCAATCTGTTTTTAAGATTGCACCTCTTGTGAGGCCACACTACTCACGCAAGGAGTAATCGGATGCTGCTCCCAGAAGTTGTATAGTGTCTACCTGAAATACGTTAAGGCATGAAACAAAATGATATATTATATATGATATATTATATAGCTCGTATTCAAAATGCGCACTCTGATTGGTTTCTATCATGGTCACGTGTAAAGTCAAGCGGCAACAATTTTCATTATTATATAGCTCGTGTTTATTCGATCAAAACGCGCGCTCTAATTGGTTCTGTCATGGTCACGTGGCGGCTACAAATTCAATGTAGCCCGCGCGGGCTACAATTAAAAAGTTGTTGCCCGCGCGGGCGACATCGCTAGAGCGAGAAATTTCGGCGGACTATTTTTACCCATGTTTCCCGTATTTTCTTTTTGCTATATAATAAAACACTTAATGACTGCACCCTCGGGCAACAGCGAGTTTTGTTTTCCCTCGAGTCTCGATGTTTCCCTCGACTTCGTCTCTGGAAACATCCAGATTCTCGGGAAAACAAAACTCGCTGTTTTCCTCGGGAGCAGTCATTAAGTGTATAGTATTGCCTATAACTACTGTAAGAGAGAAAAAAATATTTTGTTGGTCTAAACAAACAAAATATTTTTTTACGGGAAAACACAATTACAATCATACGAAATGTCCATAAGCTCAATAATTTCTTCAAAATTCAAATGTCTAAACTAATGTTATCATGTGTGCTTATGAGTTGCCTGATTTGTTTTGTCTTTTTTGTTTGCATAATTCAAATTGTTCTATCCTCTCCTTTAGTTCACCATTAATTGTTTCTCATTTTCCAGCCTATTTCAATTCTTCTCATTTCCATGTAATTATTTGAACTCAAAAATAAAATTCATCGAACACTGGTATATTATTGCAGCCAATAATAATTCATTTCATGATTTTCCTGTCCCCATTTCATGGGCTTTTGCCAGAAATCGGCATTTGAAAGGAAATAAATTACAATTTGGTACATATACATACATACTTTATTTTTCACCTTTTTTTCCCTTGATTTTTACAATTTACGAAAGATACATTTACTATTAAAAGAGGGAAGGGAAAATTACAGTTAAAGAAAGTAATCTAGTTAGATTTAAGGTCACAGGAGCTAAATAAACTTTAAGAGGCTGTCCGTGTAAGAACCGACCAGTCGAATCCTGGTCAAAAACAAGTGGCACCTATATTATATTTATTAAAAGGCATTAATGTCCTAACTATAAAAATGCAATTATTTCCTCTTCTACTTTAATATTTTTAAAACTACGAGGTCGCGAACGTAGATGTCCCGATTCGGCTAAAAATCGTGTGTGGACAAGGGGGTGTATGGAAAACGCAGACCTGAAAAACGAAGACCCGAGACCTGAGACCCAGGAAAAACGCAGACCCAGGAAAAACGCAGACCCAGGAAAAACGCAGACCCAGAAAAACGCAGACCCAGGAAAAACGCAGACCCCATACAAAACGACGAATGAGTAAGCTGTTTTTGGCTCACCTCAGTCGCGATGCCCTCTGCGTCTTGGTTTTCTTCCAATTTGAACGCCTATTTAAGTCACCATCTACTGCTCTATTCTCTCCAACTCTCGTTAAGACCCATGTACTTTTCTTTCGTTAAATATTCCAGGAAATGTGAGGATGTGTAGACGCACACACAGCTTCGTTTTCCTTGGGCGCCATTTTGAATTATAAACAGGTACACAGGAACCCCATATAGCACAGGAAGCCCAACTCGGCATTTTCATGTAAATTCTGCCCCCTCCAGCAACAATAGGCCTTTATCACGCAATATTGATTAATGATATATAATAACTGTCAGAAAATGAAATCCAGTATTCAATTCTACACATCCGTATTAATAAATTGCAAAGTTCGGTGAAGATTGCTTGAATACTGACTGAGATATGAATTTTCAAAACTTCGTGGCTTATCCTTTTACACGAAATGTATGGGAACATCGTATTCGCCCATACATTTCCTTGTAAAAAGTAAACCAGAATACGAAGTTTTTAAAATTCATATCTCAGCCAGAAGAAATATTTATTTATTTACCAGATAAGTCTTTCGTTCTTAAAGAACATTATAGAATGCGAGATAGGCAGGGTTCGTATGCCTCCAGGAAAGTTATTTTTCAAGGAGTTTTTAAGAAGTCTAGGACAAATTTCTGGATATTCAGGGAAAGGACTTTCTAGTATAGTACTTTCCAGGAGATTCCTGTTTCTTGCGCGATCAAAAATTCGCTCTTTTGTCCTCCATGGAAACCTGCACAGGCAAAACACAACTCAAACAAACAGGGATTTGAGCACACAGGGTGACCGAAATCCTAATGTTCTTTAAGAACGAAAGACTTATCTGGTAAATAAATAAATATTTCTTGCGCGATCAAATATTCGCTCAAACAAACAGGGATTGAGTAACACAGGGTGACCGGAATCCTAGGAGTTGCTTCTGGGAGGCTGGGCACTATTCAATTTGGCGGTGTTGTAAACAAGTACATTGGCGTTGATAAATGCTCACACTGTGATCGTCAGGGATCGTCATCGTTGGTAAGTTGTTGTTTTCACTTTTTAGAACATTTTTCGAAAAAATTCCTTCAGGGGGTCCATGGACAGGGTCCAATGGACCGGGTCCATGGACTAGGGGTCCAGGTTTTGTACTCTCCCTGACAGCCTTGAAAAAAGCCCCCTCCCCTACTTTGCCACGTATGCATCGTGTTCTCCAACTTTATACGTGCTTCCAGAACTAAATAGGCACGTGGTGAGCATCAGTCACTATTTATCTTGCGGTATATACAAGTGCAAGCTACTATAATTTTAAACTAGAACTTTCTCCGACAGCTCTTGAAGTGCGCCAAACTAATATCGAACATTGCCAAACAAAACACGACAGGCTACAAGACTTCATTTATACAGCGTTAAAAACACAAAGACAGAGAATCCTTGATCAATATGGTACGTAAGTAGTTTTCTTGACATTGTTCTTTCAGTGTGATTGACTCTTCATTTGTTTTCAAACAAATACAAAAAGATGTCCTGGAAAAAAAAACATAGATAAAGGCTTATTAACGGTGCAAAGTGCTGATAACCTCTACAATCATGAAATAACACTAACATCATGTGACCCGCTTTGCAATTCTTAGTGGACCTTTTGTCCTTTTTTATCAGTTTTAGGCGTCATCCACAAAGGATTGTTTTTTCCGTGAGAAAGTAATAACGTCGAAGGGGACTATTTGTAATACGTTTGGAAAAGTCAACATTGCAAAATATACTTTGCTTGCAGTTTTTTCGCACGGCTCATTGTCATGGTGTATTTTTTTGTAGAAACACGTCGTTGCGCTGAGCTCACTAATAAAGAGGTTGCTAATGAATTATGACCCAAGCTCATTTTTCAGGTATTTCTTGTGGGAGTCTGTCAGGCGTGGCAAGACTTCTTCTGGTATGGTGACGAGTTCGGCGGCGAAATAGGGGAATCGCCGCAACAGACAAGCTTTGCTTATGTGGTAGTACCTAGATGTCATTTTTTTACTGGCCTGCTTTTTCCCCCAGTCATTGTCCTCTGGAAAATACCATCTTTCTGCGTGAGAAAGTAAAATGTCGAAAGGGACTATTTGTCATGCAATTGGAAAGTCAACATCGCAAGACTTGCATCGTTTACAGTTTTTTGACAGAAACTGTACCACGAAAGGCTCATTATTATGGTATATCTCAGTAAACATAGGTTTCGGTTCGGTAGCAGGTGCATGAAAAGGCTGACGCAGTGGTTTCTTGAAGTGAAACTTGTTTCTGCTTCCTTTCTTACCAGCAACCTCGGAATTAACGTTAGCTTCCGCAAGAGCCGACTTGTTACACCCCTCCTTTTTTGGAAATAAATGTCAATGTTCCTTGAGGATATTGCATATCTCTGCAACTGTAAGAGAGTGCGTGCAAACTTTGACAAACTTGAATCTTCCACAGTTGCAAGACACGTGGTCTTTGTAGACAGCTACTTCCACGCGACCATGCTTTGCGTGTTTGCTTGCCACTTCGTACTTCTTACCACCATTACTATCAAGAGATGGCTGTTTCTGAACAGCATATGGGTGATTGAGAAGCTTCTCAACCTCCTCTTTGACTTTGGCGGCATTCTCAACACTGTATTAAGATTACTCTGTAAGTAGTCTGCAACATCTACACTGGCACACTTGAACGCAGACGAGGGGGTACAAGTGTCTGCTTTCGGCCAGGGTATTTCCTTTGCTTCTTCGATGTCGTCTACAGAAAGCTTGTTGAAGTTTAATACATAATTCATCCTCTCTTTCTCGTCCCATTCTACCCAAACGTCAAGAGGCACTTCGAGGTACTTTGCCTTCTCGATAAGTTCATATTCGGCACTAGAGCCAGTTAATGCTAGTACTAGCTCTGCTTGCTGTCTGGAATGTATTTTCTGAAAGACCTCCCTGGTAAACTGCACCTTGCTTAATGTGGAGACATCAGGATTCTGCTTTAGAAATGCAGCCTTTTCTGCCTTCATCATATTGTTCATGCTCTCGGATGCATTCGTATAGCACCTGACAGGTTTTCCATTAACCTCTGGTATTCCGGCCTTTCTTCTTACTTTTGCAATCATGGATTTTTTCATCATTCCAAATTGTCCATCAAGATATGCCCAGTATTTACTTTTGTATTCTTTGTCGTCTGATACGTTGAGGCATTGTCGCTCTTGTTTCTCCAGGTCTTCCCTAGCAGAGTCAAGTCTTTCCCTGAGGTCACTTTTGTCTTCTGCGTCTAAGATTCCTTCCGTCTTGTCTGGTACCCCAAATGTTGAGTCAATAAAGAACTTCTGGTCACTTTTGGTCTTAATGCCTATGTCATTGAGTTTATCTCCGCAATTTCCTTCAAAGTGACGGAAACATCTAAGGCTTTGGGAGGCCCTAGTATCATCTTTGAAAGCATTTTGCAGGGGTTTTTCACCATCTGTAACAACTGCTCTTGCCTTTTTCAGGCCCTTACACTGTTACACACAAGTGGAAGAAAACATCTTGTATTGGGCGTAGTCTTTACGGTGGTGTATCATTGTTGGGCCTAAGAAAACTGGATGATCACCGGTTCTAACACTTTTCAGGAAGAGATTCTTTGTAACGATGGGTGTAACCTCGAATTTGCCCAAATTAAAGGTAGGGTCGAAGATATTGGATAACTTTTCGTTTTTGACGTAGTGAACCTAGTCAGATCTGTTCGCATTACTTCCGTGCCAAGAATCCACGTGTCTGTAGGATAATCTGTGTGATTCATGACCAATTGATCATCCTGATCTCTTGCGTACACAAGAAGGTCGGGTTTTTGTAAGCTCCTCCGATCAAGTGAAAAATCTGAAAATTTTAGCGAATCTGCCCTCCTCTGCTCCTTTTGATGAACAAAATCGAAGATTTAATCACCTCTTAGTGGGCTATTCCCGTGGATTCTGCTGATTTCAAGCTTTGGCTGACGACTTAAGGGGCCCGGGAGTCAAGTCAAGACAAGACTCAGTTCTAGAGGTTCGGATAGTGACTGCGTACCAGTTTGTGGTAACATTTAGCCTGATATCGTGTTTATACTTGTTTCTTTACTGCATATCATGAATTTTTTTTGCTGAATTTATCTGATTTCCACTGTATTTTGGTTACACACGCTCAAGCATCTGAAGCATTCCAATCTTTACTTTCCCGCCATATTTAAACTGCTGAGTATTTATATTTCTTAGTTCTTATCACTACATCTCCTACTCTATCTTGCGCTAATATATAGATTTAGGCACTGCCTAAAAGCGGAGCTCCTATCGAAGGTCCAGTATATGCATATCTGATAAAGGAAGTCAAGGGTTAGCAAGACCCACAAGACCGGACAGATGGACTCCGAAACTGAAATTGCCAGATAGGGCTGATTGTAGTAAATTTTGAAATATCATATTCGTAATACGGCCACATAATTCTCCCTATAAGGATCGACCTAAAGCCGGTAAATAACTTATTTTTTATCCAACTAAAAGATTTTTTCGATGAAAACAAGCACGCGAAATGGTTACCGTCACCTTCGTCAGAGATATATATGTTATTTACCGGCTCGGAGGTCCGGATCGTGAAATACCGTGACCGAGGTACTGAAAATACTGACCAAGACCGGAAGTCGAGGTCAGTATTTTCAAGGCTGAGATCACGGTATTTCACGATCTGGACCGACCCCAAGCCGGTAAATAGTATATATATATATATTTTTTTTGCTTTCACCGAAACAGCATAAAACTTCACAGAAATTAGCGCTTGTGCGATTCATCCGGACCCGGGTCCGGATCGTAGTATTCCGGCCCACTCGTGTGCCAATCAGAGCGCGCGATTTGACGGATACCGGACAGCTGAAAAAATAAAGGATTTATTGCCTCCCGCGCGCTCTCTAAGAACCAATGCAGATTTGTTACCGTGGCCTCGAGAAAAAAAAACATTGACACATATTCATTCCACTGCTTTATTGTTTTTTAAATAAGTAATGAATATACAACTTCTATATGTTGGGGTGCTTTACAAACGAGCATCCATAGGATGAAAAACCCTGGCGTGCCCGCAACGCTATGAGTCAGGGAAAATCCCCAGCCCTATGGATCACACCCTCGTCCTGCTGGGCTCGGACATCATGTTATTCAGTTTTTTCTTCTTCTTGTCCTCCCGTCTTGTCCTCCGTCGTCCTCCGTCTATCCTCGTGAAACATGTATCTAACCGTCGCATTCAGCAATAGCTAATGCTAATACATAGACGCCACAATGTCTCGATTTTGTGTTGTGTAATTTCTAAAGCAGAACAAAAAGAGAATAGGTTTTAAAAGACTGACTATATCGTAACGACTGCGTGTGAGGAGAAGAGAGGGGATCGAAAGGGGGTATCCAAGGGCATGAAACTTGGAGCGGTAGGTAAACAGAATATGGCTTTATAGTGTCAAGAGACAATCCGACATGAATAAAGCGTACCATGTTGGGAAACCTGAACATAGAACACCAACATAGCTAATAGTCATCCTCGAATCGATGGAAATCATCATCGAATCCAGTTCGTTTTTATTCTTCTTGTAATGACCTGTCATGGTGAAACATCTAACAGCCGCATTCAGCAATAGCTATTAAATAGACGGCGTCACAAAGTCTCAATCATCTGTGCTGGGCTATCTATAATAAAACACATAAATACTGCTAGTTTATATACCGTTTCCGGGAAACGTTGTCACCCAAAAAGAATATAAGCTTGAAGCGCAAAGGATAATGGGAGAATCTTAACTGCTACTGTTTGATCGGATTTCAGACAGATATTGCAACCACAGGTTAACTCATTACATTTCAGCACATTTCTAAGCATGTGTGTTTCTAATAATTAACAGAAATTCAAAAGCATATTTACCCATGATCCCTTGCGCACCATGCTTTGTTGCTTTTTCCAAATACCGTATTTTGAAAACGGTATTGAAAAAAAAAGTACATGAAAGTGGGAGGGGCATAGAAAAACAGCAATTTATCTCTTAAAACAGGGTTTGGTGTACATATGAGTCTTTATGGGAATGTGTATGCTAAGAACATAGAAATGACGGGTGTGATGTTCTTCAGCATTCCACTCGAAAGCATAGTATGGCTATTCTATACCACGCAACAGAAAAAAAGGCAGAATCTTGAAGCTCAAGCTCTGGCAGTTGTTTTAGGCTTTATTCAGCATTTAGTCATTCATTCAAAACGTCCTCTCACTCTGAGCTTCGTGTTCGCACAAACGTGCCTGGGAAGCCATTCCAACGCGCGCGCCAAGAGATAAAATATATATATGTTATTTACCGGCTGGGAGGTCCGGATCGTGAAATACCGTGACCGAGGTCTTGAAAATACTGACCGAGACCGGAGGTCGAGGTCAGTATTTTCAAGGCCGAGGTCACGGTATTTCACGATCTGGACCGACCCCAAGCCGGTAAATAATATATGTATTTTTTTGCTTTCACCGAAACAGCATAAAACTTCACAGAAATAAGCGCGCGCGCGATTCATCCTGACCCGGGGTCCGGATCGTAGGATACCGGCCCGCTCGCTAGCCAATCAGAGCGCGCGATTTGATGGATACCGGACCGCTGAAAAAAATAAACAAGCTGAGTTGCTTGCCCATGAAACCTGAAGTCGTCTTGTGTTTTCAGATCATTAATATTCCTAACTCAGTAGTAATCAGTAGCTCAAACACCAATGGGGGCGATTTTAAAGCAAATGGGCTTTGCCTAAAAGATGTTTTGTACTATTAAAAAGAAAAGAAATCCAACCACTAGACTTAGAGAAAGTCTAAAACATGACACGAGGGAATTTATTCACGAGTAATCAACTAGTCTTAAATAAATACTTAAACGCAGGGGATGCTGGGAAGGTTGCGTAATGTAATGGCTTTTCTGCTTACTGATTTGCTTTATTAGAAAGTAGGTTATTAGGTTTATAGATTACCTGTGGCAAAGAAGGAAGTACAATACAAACACTTGTAAGAGTAGACCATACTACCTGTACTACAGTCATCCATAAATCCGGTTTGCGTGACCCACTATCTATTAATTGAGAAGATGTTAGAATACGAGGAAAAATGTAGGGGCAACGGTGACGAAAATGCTGACAAGGTAAACATGTGTCGAAAGATAGGTGACCCAGTATTTACAAATAAACATGGGAAGTTGTTATATATCCCATTTATATCATTTGTTGTCTATTTTATTGACTAGTTTTCGCAAAATTGAAAAGTTACCTAATTAAAAACTAGGATTACGACGTTACCTACCTTTTTTTCCAAACACAGCACGCACTTGATATCACTTTAGATTTAGCGGCCAAGCGTGACGGCATATCCATTGCTGTTCCAAAAAAAAAGAAATGAACTGTTAAGGCTAAAACTGCTATAAAACTGCTATAAAATATTTTTTTAAAGTTACACGAGTCTAATGTGAAAAACACATAAACAGACTATAAATACCTGTGTCTGAGTATCCGCTTTGAAGGTTAGAAAACTGGAACAGCACAGCACCACATTCTGAGAGTAACGTCACCAGATACTGTCTGAAATTGCTCTGATAAGAGAGAAATGATTTCAGACGCAAAGCATAAGCATTGACATTATTCCTGCTCTGCCAAAAATTGAAAATAACATCTTTAAAAATTTGCTATCTATTGTATTAGTCCTTTTATGGTTTCCAGGAATTGATGGTTAAAAGTAGGGTACTTCGGGCAAAACCTACCGTGTTTTCCCTGTGCAGTGTTCCGAGTGTTAGGAACGGGTAAAGTGAGGCCAATGCTACGGCTATTGCGGGAAGGTGGACTTGAAAAATGAACAGACAAGAACAAAGACAAAGCTTGTTGTACTATGAACTTATTGAGCAAGAGGACTTTGTGTAGAACGTTTTTCACACGATTGACAATTCATATTATATATTTGCTTAAATTACGCGTTCCGCTCACCTGGAAAACCAGCAGATTTCTTGGATCCTCCACGATTGATATAATCGACGACATAAGGATATGTTCTAACCTGTCTATTTAATTTGTTATTATAGAATCAAAGTAATCAAATTCTAAAATTGTGCTTATAAAAATAAAACAAATAACGAAGATAAGGGGTACATAAGAAATCGGTCACTGGCTAAACCTGTACGGCAGTTTATGCATGGCCAACGCCCTCAGCCTCAATCAATTCCCGAGGCCGATTACAGCATAAGACCAGCAACGGGTGGTCATGCATGGCCAACGCCCTCAGCCTTCCGCTGATTACAGCATAACGACTCGTGGTGATGCATGGCCAACGCCCTCAGCGCACTGATCTGATAAGATTCAGCCTCCCGCTGATTACAGCATAAGGCTCGAGCCGTATCATCGAGTCACACCACAAGCTAAATAAATAGTAGTTTGAATAATTGAATACATGACCTCCAAAATATTTTCTAATGTAATCAGTCAATCACACCGGTTAGGTTACTGGTTGTGACATCAACATTGAAATGGTTCAAGTCGCATACTTAAATTTAATGACTGAATAAGCAACATTTCTCTACGTAAAACAAGATAGGTTTTGATAAACAATTTACTGGTTCCGCGTAAATGTTGTTAATAATTTAATGTGCAAAAGCTAGTGTTTTAGCAGTGAAATTGATGCAGCAAAAATACAAGACAAACATCCTGTCTGATGGTTACACAAAAAAGAATATTAATTACAAATACTAAACATAGTATTTAAAGCGAACAACAAAAATATCATGAGAAGAATGTGTTTTACGGCACGTTACGCATGGCCTATGCCCTCAGCCTTCCGCTGATTACAGCATAACGACTCGTGGTGATGCATGGCCGACGCCTTCAGCGCACTGAATCCATAGATCAAGCATCCCGCTGATTACAGCATAAGACTCGAGCCGTATATCGAGTCACCACCACGAGCTAAAAGAAATCCGCGATAAAACTAGTAACAAAAAATAAAATAATAAAGATTACACTAGTAACTGTAATGCTAGACGTCACTGGCAAAAGGTGTTAAATACGGCAGTTTATGCATGGCCAACACCCACAGCCTCAATTATTTCCCGAGGCCGATTACAGCATAAGACCAGCGACGGGTAGTCATGCATGGCCAACGCCCTCAGCCTTCCGCTGATTACAGCATAACGACTCGTGGTGATGCATGGCCAACGCCCTCAGCGCACTGATCTGATAGATGCAGCCTCCCGCTGAGTCAACACCACGAGCTTAAAAAAAATCTTACACGCTTCAGTTAATTTCTGAAGGTATTCATTAATTGTAAAACTATGTCAGGTCAGCCTTCCTTATATTAGTAACCGTATATTCGTAACATATTAGTATGATGATTACAATAATACATAACAAAATCTACTGGACTTAGGAAACATGAATTCTGATACTAAGCTTGACGATAAAATAGATATAAAAAAATAGTACAATAACAATGCTAGTTAGCTACAAACGCGCAATGATTACAGCATAACGAATCGTCATGATCATGCTTGGCCAACGCCCTCAGCCTCATGCTGATTACAGCACGTGTAATGACTCATCACTAATGTTCTCAGCCCCAATATAGGCGATTATTTCTTAACTCATTTGCATAAGCAGGATTTTGAAGGTACTAGAAAATTATCAGCACTAAATATCAATAGCGGACAACAAATGAAGCATACTCTTAAAATTGGAAGGTTTCTGTCGTAAGTAGGCAGATTGACGTTCACCGTAGAAAAAACATGTGGGCTAGTGAGCCTTCCGCCAACAAAAAGCCACACGATTTTAAAACCTGCGTTGGTCATTAAAAACATTGAAAATCGTCAATGAGTTCTTCGGTATAGTCGAGCAATTTTAATATCTTTTTTCTAAAGCAAAGAGGCTTTTTAAAAGATTTGATTTGTGGAGCAGGAAGCTCATTAGCCCACATATCTATTTCAAATTGAGCTGCTCGACATGCGCTCATAATTTAAGTTACGGAAGTCAACATTTCTTGGTACGCTTCATTCACGAGACACAATTGAAATTCAGAACATTTATTGTTGTACAGACGTTACGCCATGGAGTTATGGTAATAATAACTCCATGGTCACGCTTGCTGATTTGAACTAATACTTATGCAAATGAGAAAAATTATGAACACGTCACAAAAAAATCGCCTATACATTGTCCAACCTTGTACACCATGCTAGAACAAACGAGACCATCGTGAAATCTATTTTCACGATCGCATGTTCCGCGCTTTCCGCGAGAATCACTTGGTGATACAATATTGATGGGCTGTTAAGACTCACCCCTTTATTTCATGGACTTTACCGTCGCGCGACTCTCTCATGCTCGAGAGTCAGCCCAATCGAGTAGCTCGTGGAAGGTCTCCTCTTCAAACACTCTGCGCATAGATTCTCGCCTACGGCTTTGTGTAGTCAACGCACGTAGCCTTTCGATCTCTCGCTGTCGAGACTGTACTGTTGGCGTAGTAACGGGGCGAAATCTGTCCATGTTGACAAGAACGTCCTGATGAAATGCAAAGTCGGGATCTCTGCCCTCTCCTCCTGCAGACTTTGCTCTAGACAGCGCCACAAACAGTGCTCCTGGGTTCTTCGCCTCAAACGCATGATTGCCTGGATGTATGACGACATATCTGAATGGCTCTCCTTCGCCTACAGTCATCTCTTGGCATTTATGGATCGTCATTCCCCATGCCAATCGTAGCGGAATCTGCACTCGTCTGCAACATGCACAATCTGTCGCTCTGCTTATCGGTACAATTGGTACCACAGTTGGGTCAGTAGCGATGAAAGCCGGTCCCTTGTAGCCACTAAAACGCACTAACACATAATCCGGTTGTGGCGGTGGATCGTCCGTCGGTCTGCGTCCATCGAGATACACAATATCTACCACACTCCCGACTGCTCCATTGTATAGGCCCCATTCCGCCTTTAGGTTTGCCACGAGCATCACTTTACTGTCCCGGCACAGGTAAACGACTTTAAGCAATCCACCAGCCTTGTTGCTGTCCGCCTTCGGCGCATGTCTCGTACCATGGTTTACAGCTTTGACCCTGGCTACTGGATGATCTTCACGTTGATTACATTCTAGTAACTTGATTCTATTTCGTTCCCCTTCAAGTCTATGCGTCGGGAACACAAATAAACCCTGCTCATCCATTCTCTGTAGCAACTCTTCACCATGCGTTCTGAGGAGATGGCTCCACTGGAACTTCTGAAGCCACTGAACATGCTCCATCGTAGTGGTGTAGTCGCGCATAGACGTCAGTACTTCTCGCAGCTGTAGTTCCGCTTCAGACTGCCTCACAATTTGGACCAACTCTACTGCAGTGTCAAATCCGGTCCATACTAGTCTACCATGGTTAGACGGAGGGTTCCTCGATTCTGCTACATAAACGGGTGTGTCTAAAACCGGTGGCAATTGCACGTCATCTCCCATCATTGCAACCACTGGAATTCCTCCCCAGGGTTCCTCTGAACTTCTCCCATTGTTCATACCATATCGCGCGTGCTGTTCCATCCAGCCCATTGTCGTACGTCCGAACATTGAGCGTTCATCTCCAATCAGCACCTTGAGGTTCTCGCATCGTTTCTGAATTTTCGCTAGGACAGTTCCTGATGGGGTGGTTAATTCGTGACAAGAGCGTCCTCCTGTTGGTATCGACAAGAATCTGTGCGCCGTACTTCCTTCCACCAAGTATGCAGAATTTCCAGTTGGCGTGATTACTTGAACAGCGTCATTAACACCACAGACTTGTCTCACTAAGCGCTGTAAACACTTAATAACGTATGATTTTCCAGTCCCACCTGTACCAGACACGACGAGTCGGAGGGGGTGGTAATCGTCAGGACTCTCCATTGAGGTACGAAGTGTGTGCAACACTAAAGCTACAATCGACCTCTGTTCTTCATTGAGTGTCAGCGGACATACATCGGGGAGTTCAAGCTCTTCATTTCTTGTGCTGTCTTCGTTATTCTCTTCGATGCGAGCTTGCAGCCATTTCGTTGGATCTTGGTTAGGTGGCATTGGCAATATGGTGCTGCTCCAATCATAGCCTTCGCCTCCGTCGTCGAACTGGAACTCTCTATCATCTTGGAGGCGTTGATGCTGTCCGGCATATATAGCGATCCAGTCTGGTTGTTCTTCATCTTCAGCATCATCTTCACTGTCGCCTTCCTCATAAAGTTCCTCTCTTGGGTGTTCAGCTAGTCGCCGAGCCTTAAACACCTTCGCCTTTACGAATGTAGGACACTCGTTGGTTAGGAGAAACGCCTCAAAGTGAAATTTCCAGGAGTGGTCTTCACGCTTGATCTCTTCCAAGGCGAACCAGCTCGGCCAATGCAGCAACAGCATGGTGCGAGAGAAGTCTTCGTTCAGAGGCCAGGTAGCGTAGGTTGATCCGCCACTAACAACTGGAACTTTCCCGTCTCTTGAAGCGAACTCATACCAAGAGCATCGATCATCGCGTCGCCTTGCGAGGTACTTATCTAGAGGTGTGTTACTGGTAGCAGTGTTACCGTTGCGTTCAAGACGCCTTGAACCCGTAAGGGATAAGTATCTGAAAGTTCTACTGCATCGCCATAGGTTCAAACCACTCAGCTCAAACGAAGCCTCTGGTCCGCTAACATCTCGCCGTCCAACGGTTTTCATGAGTAGCTTTGCACAGATGGATCTTCCAGATACCTCGTCACCGTCCTCTGTCGTATTGACCATGTCCTTGAAAAGGTCAATAGTGGCTCCGGTAGGCTCGTTGTCCTTGCAGGCGTATCCACATACGTAGTCTAACACAGCCATAATCTCATTGGCACTCGGTCATCTGGAGGCGAGTTCGATACTATCAAGCTGAGATCCCCATTAGCTCTCCAAGACTGTAATTGGAAACGCGAATGTTGAACCAGACGAGGGTGGTCACGCGGCAACTCAAGACGATCAGCTCCATTGTGGTCTTGTACGATCTCTGGTACATCACGTGCCTCTTTTCCTCGGTGAAATTCTGATCCAAACTCCATTCGACATACTCGCTCGTTTGGCTGCAGACCCGGCTCAGGGTGTCGAGGAGTTCTCAGGCAGTAATCTGAACAACAGTGAAGGGCCACTCTATTCACAAGCTGTAAATGATCTTCTAATATCGCCTCTTGAGTCGCAGCTACTTCCATCAACATTTTGACAAGGGGATCTTGACTATGCGCCACAGGCTCTGCAGTACCTTCCGGGGGTGGCCAATGTTCTTTTCTTGGGTCACCGTTTTCATCCTTCCCGCTGGGTGCGAGGCGGTCATTGCAAGATTCACCTCCACCCAATCACTTAGTCGCCTTACATACTCCTCATCGTCGCATTCCTCTTCGCGAGCATTCTGTAGGAGCTGGTGCGGTTCTCGATCCCCTCTCCAGCTGAGTTGATGCCAATGAATCTGTCCTCTAGACTTGGCAAATTCATACCGATACCAATAATCACTGACTCCAAACACGGGCTTTAGAACCTTCTGGTGGTAGCTCTGTGTGCGCATGTCAAAGTAGGCGACGACAACGTGCGTGTTTCTCTTGCACCGCTTTGAATCGCGCGTTACTATCTTCTGCAAGATCAACTTCCTCGCCAGTTTGTTTGGAAAATGTACAGTTCCAAAAGTCTTCTCAGAGGTGGAAAGTAAAATTCTGCACAACTACCAGTCATGAAAAATGAAGGCAAGCCACGTTTCTCATTCACCATGAACTCAACTAAGCTTGTAGCTCTCTGCGTCGCTGATGCCAGTACTGACTCGTGCCTCGCAGACTAGCTCCAAAGTAAAGCAACTTGTTGGGAATAGTGGTTTCCCCCCTTGAAAGCCGTTCTTGCAAATCAGCGACAGTAATGTGGGGATCTCCTAACTGCTGATCCACAAAGTATCTGCTCTGCTCGAGGGCCCTTTTCCTTTGTATCATATTGTGCGCCACAAACTTCCATACTTTGTGCTTGGCGAATCGTCCGTCCTTGTACCACAGCAGGTGCTCAGCCCATTCGTGAAGTGCAGTGCATGTTCTCTGTCGATTGATATGGTAATCACCTTCTCCCGTGGGAAATAGACAAGGGAACGCCATTGAAAAAAAATAGGGCGTGGTGAACTCCGACGCCGGCGTCGCATCTGTAGTTGGCCACTGAATCAACGGTATCTGGGCAGGCCCTGGATTAGTATCCGCATTATTTTCTGCTGGTCTTTGCTCCGTCACAATCCGGTTAAGGGCCGCCTCAATTTGACCTTGTACATTTACACCTGTAAATAATAATGAAAAGGGAAGCATAAAATCGACGATGCTAACAAGTGTGTGCAGAGAGTCGATCTCTATACATTATCATTTTAAATAGCGAATGAGCAAAGCGCGACAGCTGCCCTGAATTTAGCGGGGGGAAAATCAGAAACTTAGATAAAGGGTGCCTAATAATAACCGGAAATCCAGCGTTCTGCATTATCAACCACAAACACCGACAAAGTGGACTCCCTCATCTCCAAAGTGACTAAAATAAGCTGTTTTCGGTCGTTTTATGTCAATTATAGTCGAATTAGGTGCTCAACACTTTCTGTTCACATTTTTCCATCTCTTTCTGCCATTAGAGATATTGCAAGAAAAATCTAACAAATAAAACACAGTTCCCGTGACTGCACAGGCTTATGTAAATGCGGTGATGCAGTTGGGAGAATTCGAGAGCAGTACAAGTCTTTGAAATTACAAGTCTTTGAAATTACGGGCTCGCCATCACTCAAACGTGTGACGTCACACCCATGTTTTGCACAGGTAAATACAAACATGCCTCTAAGCGAATCAGAGCCCACGTACTATCAAAATTATTTATATAGACAATTGCTACTTCTAACTATTGAGAATGCAACGAAACACTATATTCGTGGAAAAGACTGAATCTTTTCGAGCCGTCAATACAACAAAATATTGACGGCTCACAACAACGAGAGAGGAAGGTGAATTGCGATACCACTGTTGGTTGTCAATTGTATTTTATACCACAACGCGTGCGTTTCTCGAATTCTGATTGGCTCTCAGCCATGGGTACATAAAAGTATATACCACGGAACGCGCCATCACCAGCGCGCGCGCTAAAAAGAACCAACGAAAACAGGCGTTTGGCCGAATCGCGCGCTGTGTTTGTATTTATTTTTGCCTTTTTGTTGTGGTATAAAACAAATGTCCTCTGTTTTTCCATGGTAGTCCTCTTATATACCACGGAATGATAATAAAGTGGTCAAAATGTACTGCGGACCCACTCGGCTGCGCCTCGTGAGTCCACAACATTTTGACCACTTTATTACGTCATTCCGTGGTATATAGAGGACATACCACGGAAAATCAGAGGACTTTGTTAAGCACTACCATTTTAAAAAAAAATAAAATAGCCTGTTACATTGGGCAATCGCTTTTTTATCCACACCCCCCTGTTGAGGACCTCTGGATTTCCGGGGTGGGTGGTCAAATTAGCTCGGAATTCCAGGTGGGAGGTCAAAGTAGAGCTTGGAATTCCAGGGTGGGCACCCTTAAAATACGAAATTCCAGGTGGGTAACGCAATTTCCAGGGTGGTCATGAAAAATCACTGGAATTCCAGGTGGGTGGTACAAATTTAAAAATCCAGGGGGGGGGGGGGGGGGTAGCTGTGACTCGGGTCCTCAACAGGGGGGTGCGGATATTTTTTGCGACTGCCCATTCTTCACGCGAAGATTGAACCAAAAATGCAAAGAATCAGAATATCTTGTATATGATACGAACAACTCACCAGGCTCAGGAAGAAGAATCCCTGACACTGTGTCATCATCTTCGTCGTCGACATTCCCAGTATCTAACTGCGCTGGTGCAGGCCCTTGATCGTCTCCATGCTGCGTCTCAGTAAACTTAACCGTCCTTAGTTCCGGTAGTTCCCGTCCTCAGGAAGACGTTGAATGCGATTGTCATCGATTGTTATGTCAACGTAAGCAGGATTATTGTCCTTCAGCCATCGGATTGCACTCTCTACCTTATGTCTTCGCACTCTGAAATCCCTGTGAGTGTCGTCTTTTTCCTTGTCTCCGTACTCGTATTATATCCACCTCAGTCGGCAGACGCGGAAGAACAGTTGCGGGTTCTTGTACAGCCTGTGGAAATGCAATGCAGTGGCCCTTGGATGCTATACCCCCATGTTCAAGCAGATGTACTCGTATAGCGGGAGCTATTCTTGCTATTAACATCTGTTCAGCGTCACTTAGACCCATCAATTCCTCAGGTACATGTCCAGGGTCCATCCTATTCTCATGAGACCAAAGCTTCGTTTGATGCTTATCACTCTTGCATTTTTTGCACACATTGTTCTTTGTCTGTAACTTCCGTTCCTTGCAAAGTCACATAACCCAAAGTCGTACGTCATCTGCTCGACTTCGAATGACCGAATAGCCTGATACGCATCCTCCTCCTGTTGTGTCGAGCCAAATGGTGGGGGCTGTGGTAGATCACCAACAGCTTCAATCAGTCTTTGCTCCTCTTTCCGTATTTTAGTACGATTTCTACGGTGGCGCTTTCCAAAGTCCGTTTCTGATTCCTCGTCACCAAGGGTGCATACTCATACTTCACCCCAACTGCTCTTGCCCGTGCGATAAGGTCGTCCTCTTCTATCTGGTATCTCTGAGGCACATGACAATGGCGTACAGGCCCATCGCCCCTGCAACGTCAACACGATTTCCAGTACCTGTAAAAAAAATGGTGAAAACATACAGGAGTTAGTTATGGATTCTGAAATGTGGCTGATGGCATTTTTAAAACGCCGGGGGGTTGAGGACCTCCTTTAAACAGACCCTCCCCTTGAATTTCCACTCGTAAAACAGACCCACCCCCTGGAATTTCCACCCTCATAAAGGACCCCCTTCCCTGGAATTTCCATTTATTCCGGCAAAATAACCCTGGCAAATCTATTTTTAGATAAAATGTCCCTGGAAAGTCACCTTTTTTACCCCTCCCCCTTGGAATTTCCAGTCTCCACACACAATTCCCTCGCGTGGAATTTCCAGAGTACAAAAGAACCCCCCTGGAAAATTTTCCGTAGGTCCTCAACCCTCCAGGTGCGGATTAAAAATGCAATCAGCCCTTTCAATCGAAAATACATTAAAGAGAGAGAAAGAGAGAGTGTGTGAGAGAGAGAGAGAGTGCCGAGTGGAGAGCAGGTGGGAAATGTGTAAGCGTATGCGTTCGTCAAAGTGAGGGCACTCTTGTTAGTTTATGCTAGTGGCTCAAGTGTGAAAACTGATTATTCGTCCTCCAGGTTAATTCGTCGCATGTATCATTTCATCGGCAACTTTTGCGAAAACGTCTTTGTTAGACGGTGTTAAACGCAAAATACTCCGTTTCCATGTACTAAAACAAAGAACGAAGTAAACAAGAGCAAGAAAAGTTGTCACTAATGCGACGTTTGCGCAAGCTCACAAGCCTGCCTTCTTTGCTGCGCCTGCATTCAACAGTCACAACATCGATAATTCCCCACCTGCGGTGTGGGGAGTACTCGGACCGACACGTCCGCTGGGTGTGGCGTCTGACATATGTGAGCAGTACAAGGCTCATGGTCTTTAAGTGGCTCATTAAGAAATAAACTAAGACAAAAGGTGTATAAAACAAGGCAACCATGACGAATACGTAAAAAGGCTAATTGTCCAATTATAAATCAAACAGGGCATGCCATAGGCCAACTCGTGGGTGTTATACTCGTGGTGTTATCCTTTGAAAAACTTTTAGAAATTAGTTTAGTTGTTTAAGAAGACTAACAATTTGGTGGAAGGCTCCTATATTTTTAGGCAGGCCTGCTCAATGAGAAAAACTAATTTGATTCCTAACTGATACCGACATGAGTGCGTAGCCCTAAAATATACCATTAAGAAAAAAATCAGGGAAAAATGTCACAAGTTTGTTGTTGAAGCTCTTGGTCACATGGATTTGTGGCATACAAACTGTCCCTTCCTCTTAGTCAACATATGCATTGCAGTATTTGACACATTTATTAGCTTGAGTTAACTATGTGAATGTTTCATTGTTGTTTTCATAGAATGGTGACCTACAGCCAATAGGTTGTTCAGAATTTGTGTACAGATTACCTTGCGATTGGTGTCACTTCTGTCATACGAATATATTAAACTAATTCTGGTAGTTGCTTTACAGTTCAATTTTTCAAACAGTGGCATAAGTCATAGTAGATTACAGTAAGCCATGTGCAGTAGTCAACATTACAGCAGAATTGGAGCTGTATTCACAGGTGACCCAAACGAATAGTTTGTATTTCTATTAGAGCGGTTTTCACATGACTGTCGTGAAAACTATTGCAATTGAGCAATCAAAAGCCAATAAGAATCAAGAGAAATCACGACTTGCTCCTCAATGGCTTTTTTCTCAGCCAATTGCAAGCCGAACCATTTCCTAAGTAATTACACAATTGTATTTACTAAAAGAATTTGATTGGCTGAGAGAAACGAGTAGCCAATGAGAACGCAAAGCAATCGCAATTATATAACAGGTCTCGACAGTCATGTGATATCCGCTCTAGCCTGATAATCTTAAATTAGTCAGCTTTTGAGGGCTGTTTTAGGACAGAAATATAAGAGAATTTGTACAATGTTTTTGAGGGGTAAAATTCAGTGTGAAAATTTATAAAAATGGCAAGATTTCTCACTTGTTTGTTCTTTCTTTGGGGGGGGGAGGGCAATTGTTTGTCCTTGTTTTATCACGAATTTGTACCCCTAAGCAGAAGACCTGCGCATTGTATTGTCTTCTGCTTTGAGATGCCTCTGGGGAATGGGATTTCTATTTTCGGCCGATTGTGCACTAAAATGGGACTGGGATTTCTGGGAAATGGGAATTAGACACCCCCCTACATTGATAACCCTGTATTCGGTAACTGGCTTTGCTTGTTGAAGTTACTCGTTAAGTGTAGGTATTGAAATAACTAAAAAGTAGCGTTTTAAAACAATAGGGTTTGCGCATGCGCTAATGACGTCATTGGTAGTGTACTTTTCATTGTCCCACGTTTTGTAACCCCCTACACCTGGCTTTGCATGCATCAAAGTCCTTACACAATGTAGGCTGTGAGATGACTTAAAAAGTAGCAAATTGAAACAAACCAGTTTTTTTTGGCAAAATAGGTAGCACCCCACATGGAGAAGTTTAAGGTACAATTTGACCTATATATAATTTGGCGGAGGTGTAAGGTAACAGAGAGCCATGCCAAGAGTTTTAGACGCGCTAAGTCCCTCCCGCAGATGGCTTGAGAGGGGGAGGAAAAGGATAAGGATATGTATCGAGGGAGGGGTGGTAGAAATGAACACATAAATGTAACAAATAATCAACATAAATTATTGCTAATGCCGAACTAATGAGCCAACACCGGAGTTAACACCGGAGTGAGCTAACATAGGAGTGAGTGACATCGGGTCCCCACTACAACTCGAGGCTACCATAGTAACCCACGAGTCAAAAAAGGAGACTGTAAAAATGGTGAGATAGAAGAACACTAAATGTATGCACAAAATGTGCAAATGCGGTTCCCGTATGTGTAATTCTATATGCAGAATGCCATTTATACAATGCAGTTTACAATCTAGAGTGTGTTGTTATTATAATATGATTCTGTAGTGAGTCATGTGTTTTTGTTAAACACCCCTCGCGTTCTGGTTAGTGTAGTGGGCTAGAGAGGAGCTCAGTTTTTTGTCTCATCCGGAAGATGATGAACACAAGGTTTGAAACAGGAGAAAAGAATCACAACTGCTCAGAATCGAAAACGATAGCAATGATGGGAGGCTTCAACAAATAATTAAACAATAGTTCCCAAAGTTTACCCAAACCTTTTTCATACCTGTATTTACTCTGGTAACTGCACTGCATGTCCTTCTCTCTGCGTGAACTGCCAAAGACTCTCCTTGTCTTTCTGGATACCCTTGGGCTGGGAATTAAAGAGGCAATTAGAGAGAAACTGTGTACAAAACTAATTTGATTTGACAAAATAATTAGTATCATGATAGAGGGTGGCAGCAAGAGATGACATACCTTCATTAACTATGGTAACTGTATCTGTCCTTCTCTCAGTCTCAACAGCAAAGGACTCTCCTTGTCTCCCCAAAGACCCTTGAGGGAAAATAAAAAAGAAACAAATTAGAGGAGTCAAGGGAGAGGTGGGCCAGGGAAGACATTTTAACATACCTTCATTAACTATGCTAACTGTATCTGTCCTTCCCTCAGTCTGAACTGCCAAGGGCTCTCCTTGTCTTCGCAAAGGCCCTTGAGAGAAAATAAAAAGAGAAACAAATTAGAGGAGTCAAGGGAGAGGTGGGGCAGGGAAGACATTTTTCACATACCTTCATCAACTATGCTAACTGTATCTGTCCTTCCCTCAGTCTCAGCAGCAAAGGACTCTCCTTGTCTTCCCAAGACCCTTGAGGGAAAATAAAAAGAGAAACAAATTAGAGGAGACAAGGAGAGGTGGGCAGGGAAGACATTTTTCACATACCTTCATCAACTATGCTAACTGTATCTGTCCTTCCCTCAGTCTGAACTGCCAAGGACTCTCCTTGTCTTCGCAAAGGCCCTTGAGAGAAAATAAAAAGAGAAACAAATTAGAGGAGTCAAGGGAGAGGTGGGGCAGGGAAGACATTTTTCACATACCTTCATCAACTATGCTAACTGTATCTGTCCTTCCCTCAGTCTCAGCAGCAAAGGACTCTCCTTGTCTTCCCAAAGACCCTTGGGGAAAATAAAATGAGAAACAAATTAGAGGAGTCAGGGAGAGGTGGGGCAGGGAAGACATTTTTCACATACCTTCATCAACTATGCTAACTGTATCTGTCCTTCCCTCGTCTGAACTGCCAAGACTCTCCTTGTCTTCTCAAAGACCCTTGGGGAAATAAAAAGAGAAACAAATTAGAGTCAAGGGAGAGGTGAGGCAGGGAAGACATTTTTAACATACCTTCATCAACTATGCTAACTGTATCTGTCCTTCCCTCAGTCTGAACTGCCAAGGACTCTCCTTGTCTTCCCAAAGACCCTTGAGGGAAAATAAAAGAGAAACAAATTAGAGTCAAGGGAGAGGTGGGCAGGGAAGACATTTTCACATACCTTCATCAACTATGCTAACTGTATCTGTCCTTCCCTCAGTCTGAACTGCCAATAACTCTCCTTGTCTTCCCAAAGACCCTTTAGGGAAAATAAAAAGAGAAACAAATTAGAGGAGTCAAGGGAGAGGTGGGGCAGGGAAGACATTTTTCACATACCTTCATCACTATGCTAACTGTATCTGTCCTTCCCTCAGTCTGAACTGCCAATACTCTCCTTGTCTTCCCAAAGGCCCTTGGGGAAATAAAAGAGAACAAATTAGAGGAGGCCAAGGGAGAGGTGGGGCAGGGAAGACATTTTTCACATACCTTCATCAACTATGCTCACTGTATCTGTCCTTCCCTCAGTCTGAACTGCCAAGGACTCTCCTTGTCTTCCCAAAGACCCTTGGGAAAAAATAGGAAGAGAAACAAATAGAGGAGTCAAGGGAGTGGGGTAGGGAAGAAATTTTTAACATACCTTCATCAACTATGCTAACTGTATCTGTCCTTCCCTCAGTCTGAACTGCCAAGGACTCTCCTTGTCTTCCAAAAGACCCTTGGGAAAAAAGAAAGAGAAACAAATTAGAGGAGGAGTCAAGGGAGAGGTGGGGCAGGGAAGACATTTTTCACATACCTTCATCACTATGGCTAACTGTATCTGTCCTTCCCTCAGTCTCAGCAGCAAAGGACTCTCCTTGTCTTCCCAAAGACCCTTGGGGGAAATAAAAAGAGAAACAATTAGAGGAGTCAAGGGAGAGGTGGGGCAGGGAAGACATTTTTAACATACCTTCATTAACTATGCTAACTGTATCTGTCCTTCCCTCAGTCTGAACTGCCAAGGACTCTCCTTGTCTTCGCAAGGCCCTTGAGAGAAATAAAAGAGAAACAAATTAGAGGAGTCAAGGGAGAGGTGGGGCAGGGAAGACATTTTTCACATACCTTCATCAACTATGCTAACTGTATCTGTCCTTCCCTCAGTCTCAGCAGCAAAGGACTCTCCTTGTCTTCCCAAAGACCCTTGGGGGAAATAAAAAGAGAAACAATTAGAGGAGTCCAGGGAGAGGTGGGGCAGGGAAGACATTTTTAACATACCTTCATTAACTATGCTACTGTATCTGTCCTTCCCTCAGTCTGAACTGCCAAGGACTCTCCTTGTCTTCGCAAAGGCCCTTGAGAGAAAATAAAAAGAAAACAAATTAGAGGAGTCAAGGGAGAGGTGGGGCAGGGAAGACATTTTTCACATACCTTCATCAACTATGCTAACTGTATCTGTCCTTCCCTCAGTCTCAGCAGCAAAGGACTCTCCTTGTCTTCCCAAAGACCCTTGGGGGAAATAAAAAGAGAAACAAATTAGAGGAGTCAAGGGAGAGGTGGGGCAGGGAAGACATTTTTCACATACCTTCATTAACTATGCAAATGTATCTGTCCTTCCCTCAGTCTGAACTGCCAATAACTCTCCTTGTCTTCCCAAGGCCCTTGGGGGAAATAAAAAGAGAAACAAATAAGAGGAGGCAAGGGAGAGGTGGGGCAGGAAGACATTTTCACATACCTTCATCAACTATGCTCACTGTATCTGTCCTTCCCTCAGTCTGAACTGCCAAGGACTCTCCTTGGCTTCCAAAGACCTTGGGAGAAAAAAAAATAACAACAATTGTAAGAGGGAAGGAACCTTTTTGCATACCCTCATCAACTATGTTCACTGTATCGTTCCTTCTCTCTGTCTGGACTTCCAAGGTTTCTCCTTGTCCCCCTTGAAACCATTGGAGACGAAATAAAAAAAATTAGAGGAGGGTGGGCAAGTTCATTTTCACATACCTTCATCAACTCTGTTAACTTTATCTGCTCTTCTAGGCTCCATCTCGGCTACACTGGACTCTCCTAGTAATTCTTGGGACTCTTGGAGATGAAGTGAAAAAATATTAGAGGAGGGAGGGGGGAGGAGGCTGGGGACCATACATACCCAGAAACATATAACTTAGTTGAAATGTAACAACGAACCAAGCTGTGGATTATTCGGATAAGTTTATGACATTTGGTCAATAAGGTCTTGACTGCTAACCCATGCAGTTTTCTTCTCACGTTATTTAATTTTTTGCTCAAATAAAGTAGGGCAACAGTGGTAAGTGATAATAACATCTAACATCTTGAAGTCTTTGCAACAACATGATTTTCAAAATCTGTTTAATTGTTTATTCTGCAAAATGATATATGCTTGTTACATGTCTCAACTCTGTTATATGTTTCTGATGTACCTTCACCAGCTGTGGTAGATGTATATGTCCTTGTAGGCTGAGTCTCAAATGCAGATGAGTCACCTGGCCTTCCTGAGGACTCTTAGAGTAGAAGTAAAAACAAATTAGAGGAGATCACAGGTGGGGGGGGGGGTGCTAAAGAATTGTATAACCTTCATTATTTCTGGTAACTGTGGATGTCCTTCTCTCAGTCTCAACAAGGACTCTCCTTGTCTATCCGAGACACTAGGGTGCGTGTATTTGTTGACAAAACACTCAAACAAGTCTCTAACCCATAAGTAACAAAAACTCCCATGTGACCACTTTTAACCAATGGTCAGTTCTGCACATTTTGACCAGTGAACAAAGATTGTATATAAAGTTATGGTTTCACGTCCGACTTCCATTTGCGCTCTGTCACCTGGTTTCTGTACATCAAACTCTGGTGTCTTTTTTTAAGTCATTAGTCTACCGTAAGTTAGGCCATTTGTTGAAAAAATTACTATCGCCCACCAGTCAAAGTAAACCCTCACCCCCCCCCCCCCCCCGACCCATGGGGACTTCACCCATATTTTTAATTCTCTGAAAGACAGGATGATGTAGCGCTTTGCTGAAGGAAGATTTTCGTGTCTAATTCACTTAAAACATGGCTAACAAGTCAGCTAAGCAAACCCAATGGTAGATCCATGCACAGAGGCTGTTAGTTTTCTTGGATTTAGTGGATTTGCATACTGTGTGACAACAATCTGTGTGAGGTGGCATATTAAATTCACAACAATCCCTGTGCATGGTCTAACATGAATTCAAATCAAATACTGGTGGATAATTGCAAGGATTCAATATGAATTAGAGGGTTCCGAAAAAACACAAGAGTTTAACAAGAATTGGAGCACTTGATAGTTGATAAATGCTCTGGTAGCTAAGCCAACCCCCCCCCCCCCCCCCCCCCCCCCCCCAATGTGCCTTCAGAATCTCTTACTCTACCATTATGCTTCATTAACTAATATGTCCTTTTGAACTGAGTACACGGTTAGAGTTTTGACCAAAATTGTTTTACATGCCTGATTTCTGGCTGCATGGTCATGGTTATTTGACTACAGCGGGTCTAGATTTGTATATATTCATTCTCAAAACAATTGATATCACTTGATACTTGTCTATACAATAGACAGTAGGTGTAAATAGGAGCAATACGACTGCATTATTATTCCATGTGTGGTTGTACTTCCAACTATAACAACTGTTCATAAACAAATTATAACATTACAAAACAGTTGATGTTGCAGAAAATAGTCCGTTTTATTGAATTCTAGGTCCACAAAGCCAGTGCAGTCAAGCCTTCTAGTTGGAGGGCTAGTTCAGCAAATCTAGACTTGTAAAATGATTCATTGAGTATTTCAAGGTTTTTTTATTTCACAAATAGTGTTCTGGGCCACTGATTTGCATAATGATATTTTTGCTTTTCTACTGGTAATTCAAGTATTTTATTTTCTGTTAAATGATTTCTAGAATTATATGCTTTATCATATTGAGCAATAGTGTACCTATCAATTTAAACCTTACCTGACCACCCAATTCTACATGATGTCCACCAGCCTGTATTTCTGAGCAGTTTATGAGAAGGCAGTTTATGTACATAAAATATTCCGAATTCGATTGAAATACTTGCATTTGAAGTAAAAGTTGTAATTGATTTTGAGTCTAGTCAGGGAAACCATTCTGAAACTTCTTCACGCAGGTCCACGCCGTGAACTCAGATTTTATATTAAAAGTGTTGGAGACTTTTATTTCGTGTTTTGTTGACAAATACACGCACTTGCTGGCAATACAATTAACTCTAAATTTTGCAATACTGCACTCGGCTAACGCCTCGTGCAGTATTCGAAAATTTATCGTTCATGGATTGCCAGCGCGTGCCTATATTCGTCAACAAACCACTCAAAAATTATCCAACGCATAGATAACGCCTCAACGAAAAAGGCCACGTTTCTCTTCTCTTGCGGTTGCGTATGTTGTTCGATAGATACATTATTTTACGAGAAAACCATGCCCCAAGTCCGTTGGTTTTTTTTTAGTGCATATTAACCTAAGTAACTTACCAACATGGAAGAGCTTCCTTTTCTTTGCAGTTTCCAATCCAGCATTTTGAGCTGTCCGTTTTGGTTGAAAGCCGCCCTTCTTCCATGCATCGTTGTCCAGAGACTTCTTCTCGTTAGCTGTTTCGTCGTTGTTGTTCCTTCCGACTTTTCTAACTCGCTCTTTTTCGCGTTCCCTTTGCACTTTCCTTTCTTCGGTGATATATTTGCAAACGCCGTTTTTTTTTCGCATTTTTTCTCGTTCTCGTCGAGCTTCGCGAAACCTTTGCAAGTCCTCGTGCGCCATGTTTTCTAGGGATCTTCGCTTTTGCGCTGTATTTTTCTCTTGTTGAGCCTTGCGAGTCGTTTGTAGTTCTTCGGCCGTCATTGTTT